>CM055826.1:11708116-12118116 GCA_029582265.1 Zoroaster sp. YZ-2022
GTTATCGATCAAATCCGAAATCGCAGATCAAAACATCAGTCACACGCAGTCATCCCCGATAGACTAGACGTGGGTTGAACATCATCATACTTTAACATAACAACTTCATATAAAGCATATAAAGAAAATCAAGAGTTTTATTGTCACCATTGACATAATTTTGTATGCTTGATCAGGCTCGGATTTTCATGTAAATATACTTTCTTCTTTGAATGTTTGTTTGGAGGACAAGTAAACTGTGTACAATTAACGCCCTCACGAGACGATTCGAATTGTATATACTCTTGCTGTAAAATGCGAGTCGCACTAGTTAGTAGTACTACTACTCAGGAGGACAAATTGAAAGTGGAAGTTTAAAGGATTCACCTGAAAAGTGGCTAGAACGAAAGAGCTACTTTTTTAAAGGTGTTTGGTGGTAGTTTGGGCAAAATCGGTCAAGCGGTTCAAAAGTCATGGCTCGTTAATGACGCTTGTACTTGTCCTCGTGTAATTTTGTCGCAATTGTTTTGCTTAGCAACCAAATGTAATGAAAATGACATTTTAACGAGTCGTAATTAATTAATTAAAGTGAAAAAAACAAGTAAAATCAACTAGAATTGGTTAATAACAATGATTTCTCTGGGTTAAAGTAAAGAAAAGGTTCTGGAGTTCAAGAAAGTAAAAGAAAATGCGCACTGAAAATGGCGCAAAGAGGGGGGCGATTATATAATTCCCGATCCCAAGGCCAGGCAAGGGTTTAAGGCAAGGCCGGCCGGCCGGCCAGCAGGCCATGGCCATGCATCCCGGCCCCCCATACACAAGAAGTGGGATTAGCATAAATTGAATAATCGGTCATTTTCAAAAAATCCAAATAAAAAAACTAAACGTCGCATGGCCTTGATTTTTTGAGTTAATATTTTAAGAACAATTTGTATTTTTAGTTAAATGTATCCCGATATCTCTTGTAATTACATCTAATTTATTATGTATTTTTGAAAATTACTAATTAAGACTTTGTCACTTAAGTTGTTTACATATACAGTATAGTAGGTAAATGCATTTTTTTAATTACTCCTTAATTAATTGGTCAAAAAAATCAATTCTCTGTAAGTGCTCCCTCCATACGAATGGAATAAACATACTGAGAGCTCAGAGATTTGAGTGGAAGCAACTGACTGTGGTCACCATTAAAGTCTGAGGGGGGTCCCTATGGGAATTGTGTACAGTTTGGCTTAGCATTGGGTTACATAACAAGGTCATATGGGCACCAGGGCAGATAAACACCATTAAACCAAGCTAGTCTTATCAGCTCAGAGTGCCTCTCAAAGGCCTTTGTAATTTATGTTTCACAGATCTTTGCAGGTTGGGTGGATATTATGGCTGTTGGGGGGGGGGGGGGGGGGGTGTGAGGATGGTGGGTAATTGATAAGCTTGGGTGGCAGGTGGCTTTTATCAGTGGGCCATTGGTTCTATATATAGCTGGAGCACTGAGCAGCATAGAATTACAGAAACTGTGCTTTAAAAAGATAAGAAACGATTTTAGGAACGTAGTGTTAATTAACTAATTAATTAACTAATTAATTAAGAAGGAAAACATAAATAATTTTTTTTTAAATTTTTTGATAAACAATTTTTTCTAGACCCTCTGAAACAAGTTTACCCCTTTATCCATAGCTAAAATTTAAAAATATCAATATTGAAAAATTTTAATTGCAAATTAAGGAAGGGCCACACACAGTCACAGTCAAAATCAAAATCAAAAAAATGTTTGAAAAATGTCAAAAGAAATCGATTTTTTTTTTCTCAACAATAAGCTTTAACTATTCTTATTCAAAATTAACCTAGACAATAAAAAAATAGTGAAAAATTAATGTCAAATTGCTCAGCATAGCAACGTCGCGTCCCTAGCTGGCTACTTGGCATTTAAACACCCACGCACCACGCGCATGTCGCCATACATATCATGTAACAAAGAAAGTAGTCTGGTTGCGGCCCAAGTGATGCCGCGGTGTTGCGCGAAATACACTGTGATTAATAATCGAGGTGAAAATCAGACATGGCAAGAGTTTACAACCTTGCACTCACCGCATGGGGATTTGGTCATTAGAAAGCGTTGTAGATAAAATGCGCTACTGTGTACGGTCTTGCGAATGCTATTTTCAGAAAGAGTGTGAATTCTGCATTTCTGCTATAGAATTGATACATCGCGGGACCGCGAGGTCTTTCT
Source organism: Zoroaster sp. YZ-2022 (assembly GCA_029582265.1). NCBI lineage: Eukaryota > Metazoa > Echinodermata > Asteroidea > Forcipulatida > Zoroasteridae > Zoroaster > Zoroaster sp. YZ-2022. Next base: position 11,710,323 of record CM055826.1, read on the forward strand.
CTTACTTATTGCGCAGCCCGATTTAATGTTTATTTTTTAATTTTTTTAATATAAAGTTGAATTATTCTTTACGAACGTTCCATATTTAGAAACAGGATAATATAAGCTTTCTTTTGAGTGTAAAGTTGACTTAATTGGATGGTGTCTTCACCCGCCAGTTTGGTTTTGAAAATTCGCATGTCGGCCATTTTTCCGAGTGCCACTTTGGGACACAGCGGTGCCGGAAAGATTGACTTTCAACACAAGGTACGAACTTCAAGATTTGATTTCTCAAAAAATAAATGTAGAATCCTTTTCAAATTTGGTGAAGTTGTAGAAAAAGTTGTTCTTAATACTTTTATCCAGAAATAATTTTTTTTAAAGAGAATTTAGATATCCAAAAAAATTATTGAAAATGGCTTGTTGCGCTCCGCACGCATATTTTTCGCCGGTTTTGTACACATTGCGCGCACAGCATGCGAACTACTAGTACTACACTAGGCCTCAACTTAGTTTTGTAAAATATAATTTTCAAAATGACAGGTAGGTATTAGTTTTAGTAGTTAAGTACTGAACGAATGTACCATGTGTGTTCAATACATCTCATCCAATCTAAATAATATTTGGCTTTAAATATTTTAAAGGGGCAGTATTGTCATGATCAACAGGGCATGGATCGAATCAGAGTGCTTGTTTTAGATTAACTCGGCGACTGAAAATAATTCCCCACCTGATAAGGTCATATTACCTATTCTGCTGCATAAATGAGCCAATAATTTTCAGTTAGTGTTCATCTTAAACTAGGACATCGATTCCATGCCCTGTTGAAAGTCTGCTCTGATCGTGACGATGCTGTCCCTTTAAATTTTGTATGTACAAATTTATTCATGCTTGACTTAACTTTGCAAGGTTAAATTGTTTGTTTTTGATCGTTTACTCACAAGGTCATCTCCTTGCCTTATTGATCTTCCCTGGGAAGATGTTCTCATCACTCGCATCCTGCCTCATCTAGACATTGATATCTTCCGACTTCGCTCATTAAACAGACTTCTGTGACCTCATCCAGGCTTACTTCCATCATCAACGCTCACTGGATTGGTCCCACATTGCAGGCCGAACAACCATTGATGCATTTAAGATTGCTACAAAGGATGTGGGAAAACTTGCAGAAAGTGGTTGTTACAAGTTGCAGGGGTTGGTTGACAGATGCTACACTGGTACCCGTCACCAACGTCTCAGTTATATTGATCTATCTGAATGCTCAGGTTTATCGTGTTTAACTATAAATATGATTGCCGGGACATGTCCAGAGCTTCAAACGATACTTCTACGAGTGTCGTCATCTATGATCGAGTGTTTGACAATGCAGCGTAAGAATCTGGATCGTATTGATCTTACAGGATGTTGGGAACTAAATGATGACACAATTTACATGTTAGCATCATTACAGCCTCAGCTACGATGGATTTCATTGGCTAGGATGTATGGTATAACTCAAGTATCTATTGAGAGATTGGCTATGAACTGTTATCAGCTGGAATACTTAGATTTAGAGGGATGCTGGCGTGTTACTGATGCCATCCAGTAAGTAAAAGATAACCCTTCAGCGTAGATCATATAGTTATTAAAAGCAGCAATTATCGAGTTAAAGGAGCAGTATTGATAAGGTCATATTACCGTTGCTGCTGCATAAATGAGCCAGTAATTTGCGGTCACTGTGTTTATCTTAAACTAGGACACCAATTCCATGCCCTGTTGAAAGTCTGCTTTGATTGTGATGATATTGTCCCTTTAATTTACTGTCAATAAACTATTTGGTCAAGCATGATTTGTTTCAATCACTGTGTTTATATTTGAATTGGGAGCCAGTCGGTACAATGTACATGCAATGACATCACCTAACCATTATCAAATTACATGAACAATACAATCCAAGATTTTTATGACATTTGTAGTTATTGATAATGTATTTTCTTTTGTTTTTCCATGCAGCAAACTTGCTCAGAAGTGTCCGAGTCTGAAGACACTGAAGGTCCGTGATTGTCGTAATATCACCGAGCGTAGTTTATCAAGGCTCCGTATCCAAGGTGTTGCTATTGACATAAGGGGGGTTAGTCCTCTGCTCCGCCTACATACTGTAGGTAATGCACTACCCAACCCACCAGTTGCAATGAGGCAGTATCATTTACCACTTAACTACAGATTGTAAATGTTGCTATGGTTACAATTCAACATTTTAACATGTTTCACTGGTCAGTCTACCCCCAAGTGTTTTTATTATAAATGTCAGTGTAATACTATTAGATAATTTTTTAAATAAGTACAATGGAGTGATAAATTATTTAATTTATAACTGAAAATACAATTCAGAGTTACTATAATTGAAGGTTTTTCAAAGCATAAGCCAGCAATTGGGTTATTGACAAGCAGTGCTTGTGAAGTCTTTGTCAAACCGTTGTATATAAACTCTTTGGGGGAATTGATGATCTTCAGCCATTTTGTGAAATGTATTTTAATGAAATGTGCATATTTTATTAGCCACTCTCTAAGATTAAATATTATAACTGACTGTATTAAATGTCTTGTTCTTTAATATGGAGAGCCTGTCACTTTAAGGCAATTTTCCGACATTGTTCAAGAATGAATTTAATTATATTTGTTTAAAATCAATTTCAAAATGTTAAAGTTTGCACCATTTTAATCAACATAACTTGGTAAATTCAAACTTATTGAAAGTTGTAACAGAATTCAAGTGTTCAGATTATTGCATTCTTTTGAACATGCATATACTTAATTTCAAATATATTATGCACAAATACAATTGTAGGTATAGTGTATGTTAATATTAAAATATTAATCTTTTGTCAAATATCAATTATGATGTACAGGTAATTAGTGTGTATTGAACATTAATTATACTTGACACTCTAAACAGACCATTGATCACAGTTTTATATTTAACATACTTGGTGTAAAATTGATGATGGCATTAAACATCCCTTGAAATCTCTCAGATTCTATAAAAGTATTTCCTAACTAATTCATATTGGAATGAAAATGAAAAATCTTCACTTTTTCTTGTTAACTTTTTCAGGTTGGTGTCTGCACATATCTCTTGATTTTGGATGCATTTACAGACATTTTACCAAATGTGTATACTGGTTTTAAAGGGACAGTATCATAAGCAACAGGGCATGGAATCAGAGTGCTACTTTAAGATTAACTCAGTGACTGAAAATAATATCCCACATGATAAGGTTATATATTACCGTTGCTGCTGCATAGATGAGCCAGTGATTTCCAGTCACTGTGTTCATCTTAAAACTAGAACACCAATTCCATGCCCTGTTGAAAGTCTGCTCGGATCGTGGTGATACTGTTAATTCATATTTGACAATTATTAACCCTCCTACACATGGAGGTCACTCCAATCCACAAAATTCTGCTCTTGAGCAACCTTCAGTACATACATGTACAAGCCTGCTGTCCTTTCCAAGTAATCTTACAAAATCAACTGTGTGCCACCCAAGGCCACATTACCCTGCAATCTCAGTGGTGTGACAGTGCACAGAAGGGTAACCATAGGAGGCCACTGGCAACAGCTAATGGCTTGGAGTGGCCTGAATGGGTTGTTTCAAAAATTGCACTGATTGTAGAAGGGTTAACAATTAAAATACATTGTTCCAGGTCTGGGATGTCATGGAGGCATTGGTCTCCATTGCCCTGGTCTTGGCCTCAGTGTCCCTTAGAAATGAGTAACCTTGCCCAGACAGGAATTAATTTTCAGGCCTGTTCATAATCAAAAGAACAAAATTGAACTATTATTATTTAAGCTAAGTTTCATTTGATGTTTAGACAAAGGGAGGGGATATCCCACAGGAATAAATCATGCTACATTCAATGAAATCGTAATTTTTTGTAATGTTTATATAAATAGAAAGACCGTTATTTATTACAGTATATTACTAATTAGTATAATTTGTTTTCATTTTCTTTCAGACAGAATATCAAATGTACATTTACAGTAATTAATCATGGTAATAAAACAATGCACAATGAATATGTTGCTTTATAATTCATTCATATAACTGGTCAATGAATAAATAATCAACAGATGCTATTCTAAGATGTCTTGCAAATCTCCAATATTGAAACAAAGAGGCTCTCCTTCAGTCCAACTCCTCTCTACTTTGTCTTCGGACTCTTCCACTTCTGAGAGGGGTGAGTAGCTGGGACTACTACTGTGACATGTACTCACAATTTCATGTAATTTCCCAAGTTTGTTGTCTTCTATCACAGAATCTTCCACTTCTGATAAAGGGGAGAAACTTTGGCTTTCATTGTGAGGAGAAGTTTCTTGTAGGTGAGGAGAGCTTTGATTTTGGATTTGGAAGGTTTCTGGAATGTCTGTAAAATTAAAGAACAAAAGCAGTTAAATAGACTTTTTTCAACGCCGCTATATTAACCATGGGTAGCAGGCCTGGGTCTCCCGTTGGTTGAGAGGACAAAGCCCCCTGAAACTCCTGAATCTTTAATTTTTGAGGATTTACAGACTCTCCACATCTCCACAAACAATAAACTAGATGTTTGGACACAATACAGGTTTATAATAATAATAATAAAGATTTTTAGCTCGCACATATCCACCCTGCTGGGCGCTCAAGGCGCGGAAACAAAGAAAAAACATTAATACAAACAATATACAATGATAGCGTAGGGAAAACAAATTATGTACCGAGATACATGTACCTACAAATTACAATGCAATTACAAATATACATCATCTTTGATGAGTTGTGACATAAGATGAGTTTTAAGCATCGACTTGAATCTGGTTATACTATGACAAGATTTGAGTTTAGTTGGAAGATGATTCCAGAGTCTCGGAGCTGCGACAGAAAACGACCTATCACCCCAGTTCCGTTTTGAAGTTGGTTCCTTTAGGAGTGACATGTTGCTGGAGCGCAAATTGTGTGATGGAGTGTAGACTTTAAGCAGTTCAGAAATATAAATTGGAGCAATGTTATTAAAAGATTTGTGAGCAATTAGCATAAGTTTAAAAACAATTCTCTGTGAAACAGGAAGCCAGTGCAGTTCTTTCAAGATTGGCGTGATATGGCATGACTTTCTGGACAAAGTCACAACACGAGCTGCTGTGTTTTGTATGTGCTGAAGACGAGATATTTGATTCTGCGGGAGACCGTAAAGGAGACCATTCCCGTTATCGAGCCGTGATGTGACAAACGCGTGTATAATTTGTTCAACAGCACTTTTATTCAAGTATTTCCTAATTCGGCTTATATTTCTGATATGAAATGATGACATGCGAACAATGTTGGAGATATGTGGTTTTAAAGTCATTGTCGAGTCAAATATAACACCCAAATTACGTGCATGTAATGAGGGGGTTATCTGCGAGTCACCAATTGTAATAAATGGAAGAGAAACTTTAGACAATTGCTGACGTGATCCAAATATAACAAATTCTGTTTTTTCATCGTTCAATTAAGTTCAGAAAGTTTTGTCTCATCCAACTTCGAATCTCTTGAATACATTTCTCCAGCGTTTTAATGCAGGAATCGGCAGGTTCTTGAGAAGATTTAAAAGTAATGTAAAGCTGCGTGTCATCAGCGTAAACATGGTAATTTAAATTATACTTCAAAATGATATCACGAACTGGAAAGGTATGAACAGTAAACCACTGTGGGCCGAGCACAGAGCCTTGGGGTACAGAATAGTCAAGATTAACAGGCTCGGAGATAGCGTTACCAATACAAACATGCTGAGGCCTATTTAAAAGGTAGGACTTACACCAATCCAGGGCTGTGTCACGTATTCCAAGATGATATTGAAGGCGGGAGAGAAGGATTCTATGATCGACCGTGTCAAAAGCGGCGCTTAAGTCTAACAAAACTAATGCAGTGATTTTCCCCTCATCCATGGCAGATAAAATGTCATTGTTGACGCGAAGAAGAGCAGTTTCCGTTCCATGAAATGGTTTGTAGGCTGACTGAAATGTGTCCGACAGGTTATTAGCACGAACATGGTCAGAGATCCGTGATGAAACAACTCGCTCGATTGTTTTTCCAAGGTACTTTAAATTCGCTACTGGTCGGTAATTTTTGAAAACTTCCTTGTCCAAATTGGGTTTCTTTAGGAGTGGTTTAACATGAGCAACCTTCTGACTATTAGGGAAACAACCGGAAGAAAGAGATCTGTTTACAATAATTGTGATATACTTAGCAAACACATCAATATTTTGTTTTATTAGCGAAGTTGGCACTGGATCAAGTTTACATGATTTTGATGGCGATTTCATGATGAGTTTCTTGATCTCCGTAACACTAGTAGGCTCAAACATGGACAGTCTACATTGTGGATCCTTGCGTGATATGGTGTTTGTGATAGAATGGCAGGTACTGAGGGAAAAGAACGACGGATATTCTCAATTTTTGCGACAAAAAAGTTTGAAAAAGCATTTGCGAGGTCCTGATCAGAGTGTGTAGATGGAAGCACTGGAGCTTTGGGTTTATGAAGCAGCTTTTCAACAATGTTAAAGAGTTTTTTCTGATCACCAGAGCTATCTTCCACAAGAGATGAGTAGTGAGTTATTTCTGCCTGGTTAATCATGTTCTTCACAATATCACATTGGTTACAGTATTCTTGACGATGTACTCCAAGTTTCCCATTGTCACGCCATCTTCGCTCAAGTTGACGGCGGATTTTCCTTGCAGCACGGATATCATCATTGAACCAGGGGGATTCAGATTGTAGTTTAACAGTTCGAGTTTTTTGCGGAGCATGATCATCCAAGATGTTACGGACAGTAGATTCAAATAGACTGACACAAGAATCCAGCTCACCATCTTCAAGGTTTACATTTTCCAGTTGAGATTCAATATCATGACATAAATCTTTAATATTTACTTTTTTCCAGTGGCGAGTAGTTACATAAATGGTAGGTATGGGAGGTTTTTTAAGGTTCAAATTTACCATGATTGCATAATGATCAGATAAGCCAGGATGAATAGTTATATTCGAGATAAGAGGTGAAGTATTTTCACGCGTTATCATGAGGTCACTGAGACAGTGACCATACCGATGAGTGGGTGCTGTGATGTGCTGTATAAGTCCATGAGCAGAGAGCAGATCTTTAAACTGATTTGCATAATTGTTTGAAATAATGTCCATATGAATGTTAAAATCGCCGGTTAAAATAATGTCAGATGGGTGTAAGAGATAATCGACAATTAATTTTTCAAATTCCTGCAGAAAACTGGAGAAGTTTACATGTTTACCATCAACATCCCTTTCTGGTCGATAAATATTAACAAGGCGAACAGATCTAGAGTTGCACGTTACCTCAGCATGCAGATATTCAAATGTTAGGTAGTCAATGTTAACACTTTTCATACTGACAGATAAACTGGACCTAAAGTTCACACTGTCCCAGGAACAAAATCAACCAAACCCCTCGTCCAGGCAACCAAGTCGGTTCACAGCTAAAAGCCTTATAGTATTTTCAGATTTTGATAAAAACTATTGTTGAAACAACTCGGTTTTAAGAATTGAATCATTTTTGTGGTTGCAGGGGGGGGTAAAAGACTGCTGAGTAGGTAGAGGGCGCTTATTCCCCCACTATGGTATTGAGACCAGCCTCTCTCCCTTTTTACCAAATTACACTGCTGATATCCGTCTTACTTGGTGTTCGGTCCCCTTCAGTTGATTCCTGTATTACAAAAGAGAAAGTTAAAGATAAAATGAGGTTTTTGATTACAATTTATTGCTTGCTAGGTTTAAAATGTCAGGCCATTAACTACTGTTTTGCATTTATACTACAGGTCATTTAGGTCGGTACAGCTAATTCTCTACTCTCTTCATTTAATTTAAATTTACTATCTTAGATCTATTGTTTACATTATTAAGTCATAAAATGATGCCAGTAGGCATTATTAAAACATGACATTAAAACAATTGAATGATATTTTTTTTAATCAAGGCAAACCTTACAACCTGTTTGAGATCCAGTCTCAGAGGTAGGTCCATCGTCTCTTTTCAGTAGTTTCTTCTCTTCCGATGTGTCATCCATGATGTTCCAAGCAGCATCTCAAATAATTAACAAAAAATTATTAAATGGGACAATTTAACCCAAACAAAAGGTACATTACATCATTAAATAATTTGCACTAAAAAAATGCTATCAGTCATTAAAACATGACATTATTTAACCATTTGAATTATATATTTTTTTAACCATTTGAATTATATGTTTAAAAGATTGCATCGCAGAGAATCTAGAACAATTAAGCTTTCCCACGCCGTTGTAGATTTGTACTGTGCTCTTGCGCGATTCCATTTCCCAATAATCACAATGGATTTTATCCAAATGTTCTTCCCCCACATTTTGGCCTGCAGCCAGATTCTTATGTTACACTCTTTTTTGGAGACTTTCTGGTCATTATTTAAAACAAACCTTAAACAAATTGTGACTAAGATTAAGAAATCATTTTCCAAAATGAACTCGATAAAAATCACAGGTCACATGCATGTCATATTCGATACATTTAGGGTCACTGAAGGTGCCTCCTCACAAACAGAACTCACTGGCGCTGGAGATGCTGGTGGAGATGCTGAATGCTCTGTAGAGTCGTGTGTTCTTAGATGACTCCACAGTCCGATCCTGGATTTGCAAACCTTGCAGTGCTGGCAGAAGAACTTGTTCTTGTGGGTCCTGCTGTGGCTGAAGAGACCTATACAAGACAGGCACTGTTTGCCACACACAGTGCAGCCAAACAAGCTGTAATGATATGTAATATTAAGGTTATTATCCGTTTATTGAACCAGATTACAAATTCATGCACAGTAAATTGACATTAACATTCAAAATCAATTAGGCTATTATAACCCCAATGATGACATCACCATTATATTTTTGAAAGCAACAAATAAACAATGAAACAAACATACAAGGCATCACCTACAAAGAACACACATGATTCTAGCATTATATTTTATATGAAAGAGCACATTTAAATCGTGAATAAGTGTTCGTGATCAGACATAGGAAAAGTGAGTTAAGGGGGCCCCTATAATAATAAAAACAATTACATTTTTGCTTAAATTAAAAGTACACTCCAAACAATATTGAAGTATTTAATCAACAAAATTCAGTCAAGTTTTTATAAAGTTGGATTTAACTTTCTAAATCGTTGATTTAAGAATGATAAAGTTAGACTTTACTCTATGGTAATTCAAAACTTTCTTTGAGTTGAATGTATCTCAACTATTATCACCGATTCAACAGTTTAGTTTTAACCCTCCTACTACTACAAGGGTCAAAATGTTGATATACTTGCCAAGGTATATCTAATGCACTTAAAAGTCAAACGTTACGTGTAGTAAGTATATTTAAAGGTCAAAATGAGTCATCTGTTTTGGATTGTAAAAAGCATTGTCTGGTATTGTTCAGGTTGGACAAAATGACAGTAAATATCAGTCAAAAATGCCCTGTATGTACATTTGGGTCAACAGTCAAAACGGGTAGTTGACTGATTTTGACTTCTATAGCAACTTGCCACTAAAGTGCAGCTGTAATAAGAGGGTTAAGAGTGTATTTATCTAGAATCCTAAAGATTCTGGGATTTGTGATATGCTCTCACCCGATTCCATTCCCCAATGTTCACAATGGGTTCAAGTCAAATGGGAGAATAAATTGTGACCACAACTTTTCCAAAATTAGTTTTGAAAATTCTATAACCTACATTTGAAACACAGATAACCACATGTTTGGAAGCAGTGTTTTGTTACAAACAAAAACTTGTATGAAATAGACCATTATACCAGTCGGATAAACCAGAAACTTAAACACAGTTGTTTCACAAGCATTTTTTCTGAAGGGGAAATCGACTATAAAATTTAATTATTTCTTCACGTTAAAATTTCAAACTAAGACGGAGTGGGTCACTCGTTTCCTATTGTAAGATTGTGTAATACTCAATTCATAGTGTATTCTAAAGATTAATTTCTGGCTGTTATTTTCCACAAAATAAATTTTATGAACAATGTGTAATTTTCAATGATTTATTATCCTCAAGTAAATAAGCAATGCTCGAAAAGACGTACATTATGTAAAATTTCAAAATAATCAATTTTTGCTCCTATGTTTTTTGTCAAATCTTTGCTCCAGACTGGTTGGTTCAAGTACATATTGGTTCAAAGAGAAAATATACATGTAGAATCAGTTTTAATGGTATTCAAATACCAATGTTGTACATTCCCTTAAACCTGTTAATGTATCTCAAACTTACCAAGTTTCACAGAAATCCCTCAACAAGTTGACACATCCTGTAGCTACACACAATCAGGTCATTGCCGACAGATCGAGGACAGCATGCTACAATGTTGACCTAATCATTCAGACTACCCAACCAGATTCATCTGTAGGAAGATTGTTTCAAAGAATTTAAATATCATTTAGATTTAAGTCAATAAAAGACAACATTTTCATGATAGACTTTTTTTCCCCAACCAGCCTAAACCCCAACAGGCATTTCACAGACACTGCTGAATGCACAAAAGTGTGCAGCCTTCTCAATGCAACAATGTCCACCAGCAAGAACAACTTTTTACTTCTGTTGCATCTTGATGAATTGAGCATGGTTAGGGTTAATACATTTTAAATAATGAGATCAATTTAGAAAATTATAAATCACACAAAGTGATGACTTCAAAACTATTAATTCTAAACATGGTGATGATGGGGTCATGGCCACGAATTTATACCCCTATGATCCAACGAATGCCCCTTCGATTTGTTGTAAAATTATCAAAATTTATTTATTTGAAAAAGCAAAACGGAAACATCTTTATATGCACATCAAGATAGAGCACACAGGGAACGATTTTGTTCAAAATATTTGCATAGCAAAATAATTTTTTGTACAGCAATCTGCGAATTTTGTGTAGCAAATTTTAAATAGTGTGCATAGGTAAAGATGTTGTTTTAGAAGGCTTTACTGTTGTTTCGTTCATAATATGAATTTCCAAATTTTACCAGAAATAATCATCTTTAGTGTCTGGAAATTGAGCCACAGGTGGTCAAAAAAATTCATGGTTGCTTTCTTCTAGGCCAATTTCTTCATTATTTTCGCCAAATTGCAGTCATTCAAGAAAGTTAGTCCATTTTCTTTTTTGTTTACATTATGATATCGATCGCTAAAACAGAGGCAATATCACGAAAACAAATTACCGACTGCGACATGTTCGGGTGAGTGGCTCACCGTGGTTGAGAGTGCAATCATATTGTGTGCCGAAATGATTCTAAATCTCACCACTACATATTTATGAATGATCATTTTGTTAAATGTTCAAAAACTTTTATTATAAAACGAAGTTAGTAACATTTCTAGAGTTCCTTTGGATACAGCCGTAGTGATCGTGTGAACTGAATACGGTACTATTGTGTATAGAGGGTGGCTCAATTGCTTAATGTTCCAGCCCCCAACCTCAGGAGATGAAAAAATAAACACGTGCGAAGCCAAAAAAAAATTTAAATGGGCGGTTGTTGCGTTTTTCCATTTCGGGAATTTCCATTTTGGGAATTTTGTCCGTAGTTAATTTAATTCATCAGCAGAAAAATATTGCATGCACATAGAATTTAAGGCATTGCGGATAAAATCCCCAGGGATTGCAAGGAAATAAAGTTGCATGTACGGATGCACATTGGTAAAACTATTGCATATGTTTACTGTTGCATCAACACCGTCATCGTTGACCACGTACGTCACACGGGCGTACCCGCGGCGTGGTCTGGGAAACAAACCCAGTCGGAACGAATGATCCCTTGATATTTTTTGGTCAGAAATATATGTAAACAGTATTTCGGGAAAGGTTTATGAATATGATTTCAAAAAAAATTATTATTAAACCACAATACCGAAAAAATCTGTCACAATTTGTATCGCAAATTTTGCGATGTATTGTTTGAAATTCCATCGCAGATTGTCCAAATTACATTACATTTTGCGATGCGATACAACTGGCACATGATGGACTTAAACAGAACAGTCGTATAGAGGGAAGGTACAGTATTGGTTATGGCAAACACAAAAGTTTTACCTAAAATTACCACATTATTATATGAAAGCTGACTTGATGTTAAGTCAGTAAAGGTACCAATCTTACTGAAAAATAATCCAATAAAAACAATTTGGTTGTCCTTTTCTCAACATGAGAAAAAAAATTCACATGTTAGTTTTATGATATTGGTTGAAATGGACCCACATTCCCGTCCCTTTAAATTACTAATATACAAAAATCTCAAACTTACCAGTTTCACAGAAATCCCTCAACAACGCAGTAGAGCTACAAAACCATATGATGGTAGCATAGTCATTGGCCACAGAACGAGGGCATCATACTCAAACGTTGATCAGTAGAAAAATTAAAATAATTTAAATATCGTTTAAGTTCAACTTCAAGCCAAGAAAAACAATATTTTCATGGCAAATAGAAAAACAACTGTCGCACATTGCACACCCAGCTGGCTTGTAACAAACTTTAAATGATCCAGTCCTAGCTAGATGGAAGGTAGTTAAGGGGCCATCCATAGTTTTCATCATTATCACGAGCGTACATACCGTACGCTAGGGGGGAGGGGGTTAAGACCCGACGTACGCTTTTTAGAAATATAGAAAATGATGATCCGTATCACGCGTCGGCCGTATTTTTGACCGAATGAGGGCGCTACATCGACATCTTTTTGGGGTAAAAAAAATAGTAAATTATGCAAAATTGCCAAGTTGTCATTGAAGATATTGTGTATAAACTCAAGAAAGGGAGACCCAAGAACAGTTGAAATAATGAACTGGAGACAGTTTTTTAATAGCTACACACAGACTTATTTTCTTCTTTGTGACAACTTACCATATGACATACAAGCAATCCACATGAATAGATGTTTTCTTTCAATGACGAGGACAATGAAAAGGTTGCTGCAATGTGTTGCAAAGACAATTCATTCTGGCTATTGAGAGGATTGTGCATTTTTATTTTTATACAGAATCTGGCCATGTGGAGTACTACTACTAGTATACTGTACCTGCATCAGTACATGTATATCAATTATCATGGGCAATGGCGAACCATCATCATTTTTTCAGTTGCCTTGTATGCTTTGAGGGGGGGAGGGGGTTGTAAAAAAGAGTACTCTTTGTACACTTGTGATAATGATGAAAACTATGGACGGCCCCTAACACTCCTATGACGACAACGGTCAATATCTGTCAAAATGTTGATATACTTGCCAAGGTGTATCTCATGCATTGAAAAGTCGAACACTGATAAACCTTACGTGCATTAAGTACATTTACAGGTCAAAATGAGTTGACCGTTTTTGACTGGTAAAAGCATTATTGAGGGTGGTCAAAATGACAGTAAAATGTTTTTGTAACATTTGTCTCAAGGCATCATTCAACATGAGTTGAAACTTTTGAAAACTGGTAGGTTCAAGTGCTTCTTGGTTTAAAAGAGAGAAACAGTGATATTATTCTGGTCTAAACAAATTTCAAAGTATTGGATAGGACATTCTTTCCCTTGATTCAAAGTGAGTAAGCATACTCAGAAACAGTATTTCCAACATTACCAATACTGTTAGAATACATTCATGATTTTCTTCACAGAAAATACAATGTTTGTGGATCTCTTGATTGTGAAATACTCCAGTAAAGAGAAAAAAATTTGTATAGAGTCATAATGCAAAATGTTTAGCAAATCAAACCTATTTGTTCCTCTGCCTTGCCTCACTCTAGGACCAATGCACTGGACATCATTGGCACAGGTGCCACATGTACAAAAATAGAGCGATTTTTCAACTTTTGATGTGCTAATTATTATGATGTAAAAATTTGTGATTAGGTAAGCTTTTTAGAATAACTGTCCAAAAAAATTTCAAATGTGTCTCAGTATTTCACCTGCAAGGAAGATCAAAAGATCAAAATTACAAAAAAGGTAAATTTGCTCAGTTTTTGTGCATGTGGCGCTAGGGCCAAGGACACAGAGTGAGTCCAGTAAATTGTCCCTAGAATAGGCTACCTCCTGTCCACCCCTCTTTGGCTATGCCTCTGTTAAACAGTATGTCTGAAGTCAGTGTGATGTTTCCAGAAGGATAGTTTGCCAACTATAAAATTCAGATTCAGGGAAGGTTCTGTACTATGCTAGAAAATGACCGTACACAAATGATATACCAGAAGGAGACAAAAGTTAAATGCCAACACTGTCAAGATGCAGGGTCCAGTGAAGTTAAAATGAACTGGTGTTATCTCATTAATGTGTCATATAAGTTATAACATGATATGATAAGTTTGTTTTTAAACGTTTAACATTTCTCTTTCAGTTTCAGATTCAGTACACCAACGCGATGTACATGTACACTACTGGATCGAATGGCTACCGTATTCTCGCATGTCTGAGACTGAGAACGAAGCAAATTCGTGCAGTAGCCGATATCTTTGAATACGATTCATAGTTTTTCCTTGCCCCACCAGTGTGGCACGGACCTAGATAGAGGTCCGTGCCACACTGGTGGGGCAAAGTTTTTCCTAACTTTCAAAACAAATAAAGTATGAGTACTCACCAAATAGTTACTTTCTGTAAGGATGTTTTTCGAAGACTTATTTGCTTGATGTTTGTCGATTGATAATATTGACATGACCGTCCACTCGTGTCTTTCTTCCAGTTCAAACTAAGATCGCCAGATTTTTCTACAACGTGGTGTTGTAGTCTTGTGCCTTGATTCGCGCCGTAGAGCTTAGAGACAACCGGAACCTGTCGAAAAAATTGACAGCCGCCTTCCCATGGTCGACCTTTTACTTATTACAGAAAACTACTCGAAAGCCCTGGTGACGAGGTTGTCACTTTGGCGGTTTTTCGTGTTTCACTTGTTCACTCGATCCCATACCTAGTCTTGTACCGGTGTCACGGTCTCAGCTATCCGGCGTGCTCAGCTATCCGGATGACCAAATATGGTAAAATTACGTCATGCTATGTCTGCGCACAGCGTACGAAAGTAGTCCATTTTAGTGCCGTGCTGAGTCGTGTACGTGTACGTACGTACACACACTTGCTGGAACTGTCATGGCGGCCTCCACGAGCAGTGACTACAGCGTGCTGATATGCCCTGCTTACGTCATCCGGATAGCTGAGCACGCCGGATAGCTGAGACCGTGACTACAGCGTGCTGAAATGCCCGGCTACGTCATCCGGATAGCTGAGCACGCCGGATAACTGAGACCGTGACACCGGTACAAGACGTTACTCGTGATTTTAATACGTACACGCACCGATCCGCTGTGATTTGATAAACCAATCGCCGCTGCGGGCGCCATCCACGGCCGGCCGGCTGCGCCACAGCGCGCGCTATAGCGCGCGCTATAGTGGCACTGATCGTCACCAGAGCCGTATATTCCCAATATACGGCTCTGATCGTCACTATTGTATAGCGCCAGCTACGGTGGGTGACATTTACAGGTCAAAATGAGTCAACCGTTTTTGACTGGTAAAAAAAAGCATTGTCTTGTATTGTTGAGGGTGGTTTTCACTACGTGCAGCTAAAGTAGGAGGGTTAATTTTCAATTAATATAATTCCGTCTTATGTGCTTGCATTTCAGTAAACGCAAAAATATGAACACTACAGATTGGAAAAGAATGTCGTATCTGACCGCCACTTTTTAAGGGTTTTGGGGGAATTTATTTGCAACCACTAACCAATTAAAAAATGATTCTATTGATTTTTTGGGGTAAAGAAAGTGAAAACTATCTTTAAAATGCACTTTTATGATGGTTTTCGGACTTTATTTCCCTTCTAAAAATCTTCCTCTTCAGAAAATAGAAGGATCCTAGTATAGTTACAACTGCGCATGTACAATGACCGTGTTGGTCACTAATTGGGGAGTTTACAAGATCAGACTGACATGACTGAGGAAGTCATCGTATACCAAAAATGCCTGATTTTTCATGAAATAAATATCCTGGAATAATTTGAAGTATATGTCCATCATCATCCATAATTATGTTCTCCACCTTACTAGGTAGTTCAGATTACTTTATTGGTTATATTGAATGAGAAAAAGTGGCAGTCGGATACGACATTCTACCCTACACATTTTCAAAATGTTGCCAAACGGCAACATTTTGGTCCAATATTTTCTTTAAAAATTGCTAATGTTTTTTTGTAACATTTGTCTCAAGACTTGATTCAACATGAGCTGAAACTTTTGAAAACTGGTTGGTTCAAGTGCTTCTTGGTTTAAGAGAGAAAGCAGTGATATCAATCTGGTCTAAACAAATTTCAAAGTCCTGGATAGGACATTCTTTCCCTTGATTCAAAGAGTAAGCATACTCAGAAGCAGTATTGCCAACATTACCAATACTGTTAGAATGCATTCATGATTTTCTTCACAGAAAATACAAAGTTTGTGGATCTCTTGATTGTGAAGTATACCAGTAATAGGCAGTTTCATGAAAATTTGCTTCAAGTTGCTTCAATGCTTTTAAATGTCATATCACTGGATAGAGCAAAACATTAGAAAGAAAATGAGGGGTCAATGGTCATGATAGGTTAACCCTATGCAAACTTACGAATTTTTGTTGATTTAAATATTTGGTAATTTTTAAGATCCAGTTTCATTTGTAAAGTTGTGACCGAATTTGCCTGCAATGTATCCTTGTTTGTAAAGTGTCTATATAGCATGTCCGGCCCCCTTTTATAAAAAAAAATAAATTAAAAAAAATAAAAATCACATTGAATACCAAAATCCACCCGTGCGTGACACCCCGATTCAGCGTGTCAAATCGCCGATAGCGGTGATTTTTTTTAATTTTTTATTTGCCGTCGGGTCATTTTGCGCAAGTTGCACTGTTTTTGCGCCAAGTTACAGTTGGCATTAACTGACCAATTAAGATAACCACGATGGGTAGTATCCATTTATCGACACTAGAAGTGACTACATCCGTAGACTACCCTTTATATTAGAATTTTACCATGAAAGTTGGACAAGAAAATCGTAAAAACTTTCCCGTCTATGTTTTTTTTTATCGACTGCATATTTAGTGCTCATAAAAATGGCGTCCAGGAAAACATTGAAGCCTCAGGCTAGGCCTCATCATGTCAGCGTAACCAGGCGCTAGCGATATTGCGCCTATGCATTTCACACGTACTATCGGGCGCGTCGACGAACTTTCGGCGGGTCACAACTTCGACAGAAAAAAAAGATATGAAAAATAGCGCCACCATCGGCGGTTTAATAATAATAATAATAAAGATTTGTAGCGCGCACATTATTCACCCTGCTGGGCGCTCAAGGTCAAGGCGCGGAGACAAAGAAAAAACA
This sequence comes from Zoroaster sp. YZ-2022, assembly GCA_029582265.1. NCBI lineage: Eukaryota > Metazoa > Echinodermata > Asteroidea > Forcipulatida > Zoroasteridae > Zoroaster > Zoroaster sp. YZ-2022. The sequence continues at coordinate 11,727,689 of CM055826.1, forward strand.
TGAATACAAACAATATAAACACCTCACAAAAATAAAGTCCCCACCTGTATGTTTCAAAAATATTTTTAAATTTTAGAGACTTATGAGCATAAACATGATATGACGATTTAGCCTGATCATCGACACACATGTTGCAAGCAAGATTTGTGCGGATAACGTTGCGCATCAGTGCACACAACTCGGTTGATTGTGTGGGGGTACCTGTTCATTTCTCACAACTTTGCATTGTGGCTCAAAATAACGCCCCTGAACTCAAGCAAAATGGGTTATCCCTTTTGTCATCAGCTTTATTGACCAATACTTAAGACATAAGCAGCATGTTGGGTTTGTTCAGTAAGGGGTATAACCGCCACGATTGTCGATTGCTGCCCGACACCTTCGGTGCATACTGTTTATGAGGCGACGGATGCGGACCTGGGCAATACCTTCCCATGCTTCAACCATTAACTGTGGAAGGTCTCTCAGGGTGGTTTCCTGCCCGATTCGAGCATCCAGGGACTGTTTCAATTTGTCCCAGAGATGCTCGATGGGGTTTAAGTCTGGAGATGCAGGTGGCCACTCCATCCTGAAAACACCCTCATCCTGCACAAAATCGTTGGCCAGTCGACCTCGGTGTGGACGAGCATTATCGTCCATGAAAACAAAATCCTCCCCAATGGCACCTGCGTGTGGAATGACATGGGGGCGCAGAACTTCGTCGACATAGCGCTGCCCATTAAGATTTCCATTAATGATGACTAGGTCTGTCTTGCCCCCTGTGCTAATGCCTGCCCATGCCATCACACTGCCCCCTCCAAATGCCACCACAGGCTGGACACATGGCTCTGAATGTTTCTCCCCCAAGCGACGCCAGACACGTCGTCGACCATCAATATGGCGCAGGCATACCCGAACCTCGTCACTGAATAAAACGTGACTCCACTGATGACGGGTCCACCTGACATGTTCTCTGGCCCAAGCCAAACGGGTTACCTTGTGTCTAGCAGACAGCAACGGCTTCTTCACTAGACGCCTGGCGCGCAGACCATGCCCGTGGAGCCTGTTTCTGACTGTCTGGGCGCTGATGGGACCTCTGTGAGCACCTTGGAACCGTGTGCGAATGTCTTTGGCTGCCAATGACAAGAAAAAACACAGAAAAATTAAAGATGAAAAAACACAAAAAACTTTCATGTGAAGTGCGATCCATTTTCTGGCTACTCGAAGACCAAAACTTACCTGTCAGCCTCCTGCTCCTTGTGGCGATGTTAACAAGGTAACGATCCTGTCGCTGGGTGGTTACACGTGGGCGTCCGGATCGTGGCCTGTCTGCAACAGTTCCAGTTGTGTGATGGCGATGCATCAACTTTCTTATGGTTTTGGGGTCGACATTAAGTGTTTATGCTCATAAGTCTCTAAAATTTAAAAATATTTTTAAAACATACAGGTGGGGACTTTCTTTTTGCGAGGTGTTTACAATGATAGCATAGGGAAAAAAATATGTACCGAGATACATGTACCTACAATGCAATTACAAATATACATCATCTTTGAAGAATTGTGACATAAGATGAGTTTTAAGCATTGACTTAAATCTAAGTAAGACTAATTGCGGTGACACCATGTGGAATCTCAATTGAGTAGTAATTACACTGAGCAAAAATATAAACGCCCCATGTTTCAACCTGACCCCCACCGTGTCCACATGCATGTCCATGATTGCCAGACGCCACTATCGTGTTCTAACGGCCAGTAATCTGTAGCATATTGAACAACAAAATGAATTTTGTATGATTTTGCAACCTCTAAGGCTAATAAAAGTTTCAAAGTGCCACATGGGGCGTTTATAATTTTGTTCAGTATAGTTCTGAAAAGAACTGGAGGTACAACTTAAATCTAGTTATACTATGACAAGATTTGAGTTTAGTTGGAAGATGATTCCAGAGTCTCGGAGCCGCGACAGAAAAAGACCTATCACCCCAGTTCCGTTTTGAAGTTGGTTCCTTTAGGAGTGACATGTTTGCGTGAATCTGCCTACCAGTAATTCAGTAAAGGTTTTTTATTATTATATAATTTATAATAATAGAGCCATAATGCAAAAGCTATTCAAAATGTTTGGCAAATCCAACCTATTAAAAATGATTTTGTTCCTCTGCCTAGCCCCATTCTAGAACCAATGCACTGGGCTCTCCCTCCTTATCCTTGGCCCTTGCGCCACGTGTACAAAAATGGAGCAATTTTTAAACTTTTGATCTGCTAATTATTACGATCTAGAACTTTGTGATTATAGGTAAGCTTTTTAGAACAACCGTCCAAAAAAATTTAAAATGTGTTTCGGTATTTTACCAGCAAGGAAGTAAAAAAAAATGCCATGCCAACAAAGACAGACAAAACAGGCCTAGAGTGCTTGCACGAACCCAGGGTTGAAGGTTCAAATCCTGCTCTAGTAAATTGCCCTCCTACCTAGCCCCATTCTAGGACCAATACACTTGACTCCCTCCGTATCCTTGGCCCAAGCGCTGAAGTCAGTGTGATGTTTCCAGAAGGATAGTTTGCCATTTGCTAACTATATGATTCAGATTCAGGGAAGGTTCTACTATAATAAATGATAGGAAACGACCGTAAACAAATTATCAAGATGCAGGGTCCAGTGGAGTTAAAATGAGCTGGTGTTATCTCATATAACATGATATGATAAGTTTGTTTTTAAAAGGTTAATATTTTGTAGAATTGTTTTATTTTTCAGATTCAGTACACCAACGCGATACACTACTGGATCGAATGACTACCGTATTCTCGCATGTCTGAGAAGCAAATTCGTGCAGTAGCCGATATCTTTGAATTTGATTCATAGTTTTTCCTAACTTTCAAAACTAATGAAGTATGAGCACTTACCAAATAGTTACTTTCTGTGAGGATGTTTTCGTAGACTTATTTGCTCGATGTTTGTCGATTGATAATATTGACAAGTCAGTCCGCTCGTTTCTGTCTTCCAGTTCAAACTGAGAGCGCCAGATTTCAACAACGTGGTGTTGTAGTCTAGTGACTTGACTCGCGCCGTAGAGCGAGCTACCTTAGAGACAACCGGAACCAGTCGACAAAAATTGACAGCCTCCTTTCCCATGGTCAACTCTTACTTATTACAGAAAACTACTCGAAGGCCCTGGGGACGAGGTTGTCACTTTAGCGGTTTTTTCGCTCGTTCACTCGATCCCAGGCAAAGATGATATGGGCATTTTCCTGAACGTTTGAAAATGTACGGAAGCCGGATAGTGCCAAGGGAAATATTTTTCATGAGTGCGTGAATATATTTTTTGTACTTATATATCTGGCGGCCGCCACATAATTATATGGCGGCCGCCACTTATTATCTGGCGGCCGCCACTTATTATCTGGCGGCCGCCACGCGGTATCTGGCGGCCGCCACATAATTATCTGGCGGCCGCCACTTATTATCTGGCGGCCGCCACTTATTATCTGGCGGCCGCCACTTAATTATCTGGCGGCCGCCGCTTATTATCTGGCGGCCGCCACTTAATTATCTGGCGGCCGCCACATAATTATCAACCTTACCTGATAAAGTAGAGAAAGCTGAAAGTGCACGGAGGCCATCAATAGACAAGAAACACCACACGCGCGCGCGCACTCTAAACCCGCGAAATAAATAAAGAACGTGTAGTACAGATAATTATGTGGCGGCCGCCAGATAATTAAGTGGCGGCCGCCAGATAATAAGTGGCGGCCGCCATATAATTATGTGGCGGCCGCCAGATAATTAAGTGGCGGCCGCCAGATAATTATGTGGCGGCCGCCAGATAATAAGTGGCGGCCGCCATATAATTATGTGGCGGCCGCCAGATAATTATGTGGCGGCCGCAAGATAATAAGTGGCGGCCGCCAGATAATTAAGTGGCGGCCGCCAGATAATTATGTGGTGGCCGCCAGATAATTATGTGGCGGCCGCAAGATAATAAGTGGCGGCCGCCAGATAAATGGTACCAAAAAATATATTCACGCACTCATGAAAAATATTTCCCTTGGCACTATCCGGCTTCCGTAAAAATGTACATTGTTTTGGCAATGCATTTAAATGTATTTTTAAGCCGAATATGGAGAACATATTTAAACCAACCAGCGGTGGATCCGGGAAGGGGGGAGGTACAGAATGTGCCCCTCCTTCATTGGCGGATCCAGGGGGGCTAAGGGGGCTGTAGCCTTCCCCCCCCCCTCCTAAAATCGTTTAAAAAAAATTAAGGGAGAGCAAAAGAGGGATAGGGGAGGGGAGGGGAGAACACACTCCCATTCCCACAGTGTGCGGGATAAACATAAGGATGTGACCTACTTAGTACTGTACTGAAACATAATTGTTTTTGATTCTCAGCACCCCCCCTAAAAATTGTTCTGGATCCGCCCATGTCCTTTTGTATTGCCAAATTGACCGTACATTTTTGTTTGCCTCCCCGCCCCTTCTCCCTTGTTTCTCAAAATTTGATAAGATTCAGTCTATAAAAAATTGTAGGAATGCAGTGGCTATTGTTAACGGCAGTCGTCCAACGCTTTCCTACAGGGTTTGATGAATGTTGTATCAATAGCCACTGCAAGTTTTAAGATATTGAGCCACAACTAGGAGGATAGTTATTTGGAGGCTGCCACGATGTTTTTGTAAAAGAAACGGTTTGGGGCCGGCGGCCCCTAGAGGGACATCATCGAGAAGATGGGCTGCAAGTTTACGCTTCTTTTTTATGATAGAGTTCTTGTTGTATTGGGTATGAGGAATGGCTATGGCTATGTCTAGGATAATAGGCGTGCTCCTTAGCCTAATCGATGACTACTAAATCTGGTCGGAGGTTACCTGCTGTTGTGAGGAGAGGTTCGGTGTAGCCAAATGTTGAATAAGGTGGTAATTTGTAGCACGATCGGGGCCAGCGGCCCCACTCTTCTTGATTTTCTTCAAGGCGGGACCTTATCTTCGTCCAGATGAATTGGATCCATCAAGTTGTTGGTTCGTCAAGCTTGTTTATACGACGATCAGAGCATACTTATTATTATCGAAACGTCGAATTGTAACCAACAGGTTCTTTTACCCCTCAATACTCAACAGAGAATTTTACACGGTTTCATCGCAAACAGTATGTAGTGAAGAAAACCAAATTTCTCATCAATTAACATCAAGCAAAACCACAATCTTAAAGAAATAGCCTTTTTGCTGTATGTTGGATGCAGGAGGGCACTCTAATATTCGTTACATGTGCTTGGAGAGCACTTCAGACGGAACATTTTTAGGATGATTGGAACCTCTTTCCACTTCACATCAAGTAAACTTTTGAATACAAATTCAGCTATTCTGCAGAGATCCCTTTAATTAAAGTCTTTTTAAAGAAGTTTGCCCATCACAAGACCCTAAAAAGGCCACTCAAGGTGCGGACTAAACAAAGGGGGGAAGGGAACTCAGAAAAAGAGGAATTCACAAAGTAGAAAGATAACAAATGATGTTGCGTTTGAACTGGGACAGATTATAGGGAGTGTGGAAACAGGATACAGGCGGCGGCGCTACGGGGGAGGGGGCAAATGCCCCCGGTTACTTTCTTTGCCCCCCCCCCCCAATTTTTTACCTGATGGCAAGTCAATGCTTTTTCAGCAGTACAAAATTACATTAAAGATTAATGTTTGCCCCCCCCCCCCCCCCCCCCCCCCCAGTTTAACAGGTCTGGTGCCACCACTGGATACAGGTAAGGAATTACAAATTAACGCAGTTTGTGGGAAGAAATTAGGAGTACCTCACAGTATTTGGTTTGGGATGTGAACAATCAGAAAAACGTGCAGTGTCGCCAAATGTACAGTTACGTGGTAAATCACCAAAACACCATTGGCCATGGAGACTGTATGGTACATACCACTGCTTACAATATTTAGGCCAACCATGTTGTAACACCAGAATAAAATAACATGACACAATGTTTTAGTTTCAATTTCATCTTTAATTGGTCAGTATTATAATTGCTATAATGTAATTTTTACAATTTGCTCATTGCTAAATACAAAATTATATATATATACAGTTTTGTTACATGTTAATCAAGACGAGGTTCCGTTTTCACTTACACCGTACAACAGTAATTCAGCAGTAAAAACAGCAGTAATTCGGGGATGCGATTTGACAAGTGGGTTTGGGTTAGGGTTTGACAAAAGTAACAAAATCCTGAAAAATGGGTAGTGGGCCTGGGTCTCCCTTTGGTCTAGAAAACAAAGCCCCTTTAACCTCCTGGGTGTTTAATGTTTTGAGGGTTTACAGACTCTCCACATCCCCACAAACAAGAAAGTAGATGTTTTGAAACAATAAAGGCAACTTCTTTCTTTCCTTAGTGGCTACTTCTCTGCTCTCAACATTTTGAGGCAAATCAGGAAAGATCCTGAGAAATCACAGGCCTGGTAAATAATTTCCCAAATCCCCATTATCCTGTATGATTACAATAACAATAATTGTAATTATATAGTACAATGCCTATATGGGCAAATACATGATTACTCACTTTTTAAGGTTTTGTGCCCGCTCTTAATGCGTAAATATGTATTTTACTCATCACTTTGTTCACAGTAGTTACATTATACCCAGACCTTACTCAGTACAAAATAATAATTTCTTATTATGTATGCTATGTAAGAGAAAATGTGACATTTTATGAATCATCGAAAAACGTAAGCAACCAGTATTTTTCTGTTAGATAGCATACATAAAACAAATTTTTTAAATTGTTTTGTGCTGAGTAAGGTCTGGGTATAATACAACTTCTGTGAAAAAAACTGGTGAGTGAAATGTAAGGATATTATGGCAGTGGGCCAAATACTTCAAAAATGTACATGGGTAATCATGGAATAGCCTATATGACAAAAATCATGAGGTCCTGGATAAATCCAGGTAAAAAATTAGGAGTCCCTCTTCCAACCTATCCTACAGAATAGGTACCACTGCTCCCAAGATGGACAAAAGGGTTAATACAACGAAGAGTCACAAACCAAAATACAACAGTATGAGAGAATTAGCTCATGTATACCTTATATTACCTCTTCTATGAAGCTTAAAAGAAAGTTACATAAAAGAGGAAACTCATGTAAGTTAAACAGCCCAATTCTTATGTATACATATATTTCAACATTTCTGATTGTGTGACCAGAAGTGACAATATTGATCAAGCATAAGGCAAGAACCATTAACAATGGGCATCCCGCCAGCAGTCTTAAATCTAGTTTCAGACCAAGTAGGTATTTTTCTGATTCATAAATGTAAATTTATATATTAGTTGAAAAGAAATAAAAAGAAACCACTCAAACCAAGTACTAGGTAACCCTCAGTAACCCTCAGTAACCTTTAGTAACTTCAACTAAATAAGCATTTGACAAGGAAAGATTATACATTCTGATAAACTCTAACTGTTTGATGCACTTTGTTTTACTGTCTGAACTGTTACAAATACCCAAGTGAGCAGGTGCTCACAACCAATGAAGAAAGGCTGAGCCATCCCAGGCTTTTATGTAATGTATCAGCCAAGATGAATAATAATAATAATAATGTGTGGACTTATATAGCGCACGTATCCACCAACTGAGTGGTGCTCAAGGCGCATTATATCATTACCCCTGCTCATAAGGCTCATCTCAGCTCCCTGGGGAGTATACAGCTCAATTGCTGCCATTACAGCGCATATAGGGCTAATCAACCAACTCTGCCCTCACAGGTACCCATTTTAACCCCTGGGTGGAGAGAAGCAATTATGGTTAAGTGTCTTGCTCAAGGACACAAGTGTCACGGCCGGGTTTCAAACCCACATTCTGCTGCTAACACCAGAACGTGAGTCCGGTAAGCTAGACCGCTCGGCCACGACACTCCATTCTTGAATGGCTGGAGTAGAAACAAGATCCTCAAGCACAAAATCAAGGAATTGGTCCATTTGTCACAATCAACAGGGCATGGAATTGGAATGCTAGTTTTAGATTAGCTCAGTGACTGCCATAATACCCCACTTGATAAGGTAATATTACTGTTGCTGCTATATAAATGAGCCAGTAATTTTTAGTCACTATGTTAATCTTAAACTAGAACATTGATTCCATGACCTGTCGAAAGTCTGCTCTGATCGTGATGATACTGCCCCTTTAAGGTATATTGAATGTGTAGGTTATATATTAGGCAGATGCTTTTAAGGCAGGTGAATTATTGAGAATTGTTTTTTGTACATTTTAAACAATGAAAACAATGGACAACCCCTTTTGCTTTTAAGGATACATCTTCTTTTTCCAAGACACATTTTGTTTTACAAACACTAGTTTGCCTACTCGTAAGTTTGAAAATCTTCAAGAACAGATATAAATATATGTCATTATTATTCCACATAAATTTTCTTCACCAAAAAACGACAGCAATGTTATGTAACAATGGGCCTGTGGATGATCAAGTCAATGTCAGTGCTGTTTGTTGCGGAAGTGTAACGTTAAATCTCCACCACTCTTCCAGATAAAATGCTTGACAGTTCTCAAATCCATGTTAGCGTCAAGAACCTGACAAAAATAAATAATATGACCAGAATTAGCTCAGCCAACAGTGGTATTTAGACACTAGACTTTATTCAGACACAAACCTGGGGATGTGTGTTCCATTTGGATCATTTGTCAGAGGTGTGTAACTTTAGAAGGTTATTTGTACTTCAAGATGCATAAATTAACCCTAACACCCCTAACCCTGCCAGACGCAGCACAGTGCATCAGGTGGAAAAGTCTGGTGCACTTTGATGCATTCAGCTGTCAACACCAGTGAATAATCAGCCAAGTCTGAGGCTATTGAGAGCTGGTCCCATTGAACAATGCCAGAGTTGTATCCTGCTGCGTTTGGTGACCACAGACTCTGAGGCAGTTCGGCCTTGAGATTTGTGACCAGATGGATCTTGCTGCACTGGGCAGCCAAGTCACTTTGACAAACGATGCAATCTGATGCGTCTGGCAGGGTTTCTAGCCAAAATACCCTGGAGGGTTAGGGTTAATATTCATTGTGGGTAACAGCCTCAATCCTCATAAATCAACTGATGTGAGTTTATGCAGGATCCGTCTACTTCAATCCTTCAAAATCAACCGATATGAGTCGATACAGGATCCCTCCAAAATCAACCAATTTCAGCCATTAAACCTCATAATCATCGACCATTAAATACATGTAGTCCCTCAATCCTCCAAAATCATGCAATAGTTGGAATTTCAAACAAACCTCAATCCTACAAAATCATTAAAATCCTCTGGTTGATTTTGAAAGATTTGGGATGTTTATGTTTTTAAATGTGAAATGTTCCACTATGATAAAATATATATCGAGACACACACTGCATGAATATATTGCCAGATGCCTCTTTTCCATTTACAACACTTATGCAACAAATCCTTATATTGGTATTTTACCTGATCCTGACAAAGTAATTCCACCTTATCCTCGGAGATACTTGACATATCCTCATCCCCTTCGTAGGGCCCTTTGCCATTTATCGTTGACCCCGCATCAGCTCCCATCACCTTCTCATATACATGTTCCAGGACTTTGCGAACCTGAAGCATGTCACTGGCTGACAGTCTGTCTCTGGATTGAAAGTAAAAGATATGAATGAAATCAGCATCATAACTCATACCAACAAGTGAAAAATATGAATGAAATCAGTATCATAACTCATACCAACAAGTAAAAGATATGAATGAAATCAGTATCATAACTCATACCAACAAGTAAAAGATATGAATGAAATCAGTATCATAACTCATACCAACAAGTAAAAGATATGAATGAAATCAGTATCATAACTCATACCAACAAGTGAAAGATATGAATGAAATCAGTATCATAACTCATACCAACAAGTAAAAGATATGAATGAAATCAGCATCATAACTCATACCAACAAGTAAAAGATATGAATGAAATCAGTATCATAACTCATACCAACAAGTAAAAGATATGAATGAAATCAGTATCATAACTCATACCAACAAGTAAAAGATATGAATGAAATTAGCATCATAACTCATACCAACAAGTAAAAGACATGAATGAAATCAGCATCATAACTCATACCAACAAGTAAAAGATATGAATGAAATCAGTATCATAACTCATACCAACAAGTAAAAGATATGAATGAAATCAGTATCATAACTCATACCAACAAGATATGAATGAAATCAGTATCATAACTCATACCAACAAGTGAAAGATATGAATGAAATCAGTATCATAACTCATACCAACAAGTAAAAGATATGAATGAAATCAGCATCATAACTCATACCAACAAGTAAAAGATATGAATGAAATCAGTATCATAACTCATACCAACAAGTAAAAGATATGAATGAAATCAGTATCATAACTCATACCAACAAGTAAAAGATATGAATGAAATTAGCATCATAACTCATACCAACAAGTAAAAGATATGAATGAAATCAGCATCATAACTCATACCAACAAGTAAAAGATATGAATGAAATCAGTATCATAACTCATACCAACAAGTAAAAGATATGAATGAAATCAGCATCATAACTCATACCAACAAGTAAAAGATATGAATGAAATCAGCATCATAACTCATACCAACAAGTAAAAGATATGAATGAAATCAGTATCATAACTCATACCAACAAGTAAAAGATATGAATGAAATCAGCATCATAACTCATACCAACCAAACAAGAATTAAAGGGACAATATCATCATGATCAGATCACACTTTCAACAGGGCATGGAATCAGTGTCATAGTTTAAGATGAACACAGTGAATGAAAATTGCTGGCTCATTTATGCTGCATCGGTAACATGACCTTATCATGTGGAGTATTATTTTAGTCATACATATGGGTCATGGTAAAAAAAAGTCTGGTTTGACATGGCCAGGAAGTTCACATAAGGATTCTTTGTTATTGGCACAAGACAAGAACAATTTCAACAAATTCTGCAGTGAACTTTACTTTCCTAATAACAAAATTCAACAAATGAAACCCTGGACATTGAACATTCGGGTTGCTATCAAAATAGTTTTTTCATAAGAATCAAGAAAAAAAATACCACTCTTACCACAGAAGGAAATGTCTAGTTTGGCTTAAGTTTAGGTGGTTGCTAAGGTGGAAGTCAGTCACTGTGGTCTTTGAAGGGTTCTGTCTTGGAGGTCATTGGTTAGGACTGTGCTGACATCATTTAGGTCCTTCAATTGGTATGCTAGGGCAAGGTCGTCTGTATTTGCAAATTTGAACAAAGAAGTGATTTGTAGGTCTTACGCCAATGTTCAAGACCTTTGGCTCGGCAGTGGCATTTTTGCCTGGATCTTCTTCCATTTTGTGCTTAATTTGGTATGAATCAATGCTCCTGTGCTAACAACTAAGCTCTTCAACACATACACAGACCTACAAATCACTCCTTTTTTTAAATTTGCAAATGCAGACGACCTTGCCCTAGCATATCAGTTGAAGGACCTAAATGATGTCAGCACAGTCCTAACCAATGACCTCCAAGACAGAACCCTTCAAAGACCACAGTGACTGACTTCCACCTTAGCAACCACCTAAACTAAAGCCAAACTAGACATTTCCTTCTGTGGTAAGTCTGATTTTTCGACACATTTGTTAATGGGTAGCTGGAAATCAGACCATTAATGCCTCTGGGTTCGTACTATATACAGGCAGAAAGAGTGATTTCAAATCTTTCTAATGGTATAGGCAACACTACCAGTTGTTAGTACAGAATTCAAACATTTACAACATAATGCACTACATTTTGTGTAACACATGGATTTATGTTTCGGAAACGAGGTTAGTGGAAGTTATGATTGATAACGCATCACTTTTATAAGCAATCATGATCTGTTGGATGTTACCAGATCATTCTTAATTTGTGATAAGGCTGAGATCAGATTCACAAAGGTTATTTCACAAGGTGATTATTTTATAACGTATGAGGCCAACAAAAAACACTATGAGGCCAACAAAAAACACTATGAGGCCAACAAAAAACACTATGAGGCCAACAAAAAACACTATGAGGCCAACAAAAAAATCTTCGGTTTCTGGTCATAGGTCGGCTTCAAAATCGGTGACGCACATTTCTTTCTTTCTTGGTAATCATGTTGGTGATACATGTTAACAGGTATGGTGGCTAAGAAAGGCTACACCAATCGGGCATAAGTTCATACCCTTGAAAAAAGTCATTTAAAACACAGAATTCCAATAGATCCAGCAATGTTGGCTGCAATTGGACATCGTTTCATAGCAGATAAATATATAACTAATCATACTGATTAGTTGTACGCCGAGACTAGAAACAGAACACTTTTTTTTAAGTCAGATATAAAACTTACTTTTTCAGTGTCTTAGCACCTGAGCTTGAGTGTGGTTGCAAGAAGAAGGATATCTTGTTAAACTTGGGCTGATTTTTCTGTCACAAAATACAAATTTACTTTCAAATAAATGGCCAATTAACAATTTGGTAACTGAATGAGTAAAATGTTCTTTATTTAAGAACATTTTAAAAAGTTTTCACCCAAAACCCAGTACTATTGAATAATTACAATCTGCAGTCTAGATGTAATGTATCCGATCTCCCCCAAATCATCAAAAGCTTTCATATATTTTGGTTAAGACCACCAAAACATGAGCTTTGCAACACATAAATGACTTTAACCTTGACATTTGAAAGGTTTTAACAATAAACATATTTTTATGATATTAACTTGTCGTATAGCTGACAAAGTGACAAACCGGCTATTTAGGCAGTTCTGGGATATTAACTGTTTTAGGGTTTTAAAAGTGTAAATTTTCGTCTCTACCGGTTTTTAACTCATATATTTACATGGTTTTTAAGATCAGTAATACTTCATGCAAAGGAATCAGCACAATCTATCACATTACTATCTCATGGAGTCACAAATAATTCAAAAGTGACATAACACTGTTAACCTATACTCTGTCCTTAACCCTAACCTTCCCAAATCCTCCAAAATCCTGTTTGCTAAAGTGAAGGATTTTGAAGGATTGAGGTTACATGCTACATGCTCTTTGCTAAAGTGAAGGATTTTGGAGGATTCAGGTTATGTGTAAGCAAATGGGCCTAGGGAGTTAGGAAGGATTCAGGTTATGTGTAAGCAAATGGGCCAAGGGAGTTAGGGAGGATTCAGGTTATGTGTAAGCAAATGGGCCTAGGGAGTTAGGAAGGATTCAGGTTATGTGTAAGCAAATGGGCCTAGGGAGTTAGGAAGGATTCAGGTTATGTGTAAGCAAATGGGCCTAGGGAGTTAGGAAGGATTCAGGTTATGTGTAAGCAAATGGGCCTAGGGAGTTAGGAAGGATTCAGGTTATGTGTAAGCAAATGGGCCTAGGGAGTTAGAAAGGATTCAGGTTATGTGTAAGCAAATGGGCCTAGGGAGTTAGGAAGGATTCAGGTTATGTGTAAGCAAATGGGCATAGGGAGTTAGGGAGGATTCAGGTTATGTGTAAGCAAATGGGCCTAGGGAGTTAGGGAGGATTCAGTTTATGTGTAAGCAAATGGGCCTAGGGAGTTAGGAAGGATTCAGGTTATGTGTAAGCAAATGGGCCTAGGGAATTGGGGTTAATGCAGTACTGTTTATAATGCAGTACAGCTGGCATGAATTCTGTTTTTAACATGCAAAGCATACAGTGTGTATGATTTTTGATAAAATGTATCCTTGTGTATGCACGGTACAAGTCTAATCGTTTGTACACTGATAATTTGTTAAAGCAAAGTAGCACACACAATTTTAGTACATGCGGTTCACAAATTTATTAATCATGTTTAGAATAGTATGAAGTGCGCACCATAAATATTTAGTTTCTGACGAAGTGATGAATAATTTTGAAAGCTTGTATAATGAAAAAACAAACTTTTACAGCTTGGAAACAAATCAGAATTCAATAAAAAACAAGTTTGTCTAAGTGTAAACAGATGGGAATAAAAAACACTGAAAATGCACTGCCAAAATGAGTCCAACTTCAAACGCGATTTTCTCAGATTTGTCACTTCGTCAGTGAGGGTCAAACTTTTTGTCTGAATTTAACAAGACATTTATATAAATCAATGGAAGACGATCACTTTGACGGAAGATAAATATCATACAACAATCCTACCTCTACAGTTATGTCTACAACCCACTGTGGTACAGTATCACTCAATAGCAATCTCTCGGAATCTCCACCAGCATCTCTGCACAAGAAACGAAACAGAGTTCGACCTCCAACCTCACTGAAGATAACAGGAGTATGAGATGGAACACTGAAGTAGCTATTACCTTTACGGAGAATGGTACCTTGATGTACAGGATCCATTGATAGATTTACATCATCAGTGCTTGTGTTATGACCATTGTCTGTAAGAAATAATATGGATTTTGTTATCATAAATGTATATCATTTTGGTTAGCAGTAATACCATTTTTTTTAATCTAGTGAGATACAGAGTGTTGAGAAGACTTCTAGGATTTTTTTCTCTGAAATTCTGCCAAGCTCTACTAGGCGGATGGATGCGCTCTAATACTGTTTTGTCTAGTTTATAATTTGTTTTCTTGAAAACTTGATTATTTTTTTAACCGGTTGTTTCAGTCGCATTTTTGATTGAAAAAATATTCACCACATAACGCAAATATAAATTCTCCGGTTACTGGTCATAGGTTGGCTTCAAAACCGGTGCGGTGACACATTTTTGTAAAAGTGATAACATGTATATGCCGTTATTGGAATCAGACCAAATTTCCCATACACAAAGTATAGTGGCTAACATTCATACCCCAAAAGTCGCTACAGAATTCAATCCAATCAATCCAGCGATTTTGGCTGCAATTGGACATCATTTCATAAAACAAACAAACAAACAAAAAATGCCAACACCCAGGTATAAAGCAACACGCATGGCGACTTTTTTCTTTGGCCTAAAGCAATAATAAATAAATGTGTATTTATATGAACAAATTTGGAGACATTTTGCAGAGTTTTGTTGGAATGGATCACATTTAGATCCTGTCTCATTAAATGAATGAATTAATCCATTAAATGAATAATTGATTTGACTATCATTTCTTACCCAGGGTGTGATATGACATAAGTAAAAATCCTGAAAAATGGCCAGCAGGCCTGGGTCTCCCTTTGCTTCAGAGGACAAAGCCTCGAACATCCTGGATGTTTAATTTTGGACGATTCACAGATTCTCTATACATCCCCATAAACAAGAAACTAGAAGTTTAGACACAATACAGGCTACTCCTTTTTTTCCTTGGTGGCTACTTCTCTTCCTTCAAGAAACTTTTGAGGCAAAGGGAGATTTGTAAACTAATCCTGAAATCAGAGAAACTCCTGAGAAATCATAGTCCTGTCTTACCATGTCCGTTGATTTCTTCTGGCTCAAGGCTGTGAGTCCGTGGCCAATGTTCCAATAGAGCCTGTAGCAACAGCCCTCCAAAGTTCACTACAGTTTGTAAAAAAAAAAAATATCATAGAAGACATTTGACAACATATGAATGTTTACAATGCTAGATATCAATAGATTTCAATATCAAAAGTTTCAATTTCAATCACTCTAAATTAAAGATGTTTCTTTTTGTTTACCTTTTGTTTCTGGGCCATCCACTGGTCCCAAGCCAACATCTTTTGATGAGACCCATGCTGCAAAGCAATCGCTTTCATCTGCATGTATACACAACATCTGTTGAAAGATTGAATTAGACATGGAATTATTTCTATGTTCATAAATGCCCAAAACAGATTAGACAATCCGAATGAACTAAACATAATCACGTGGGGGGGGTATTAAAGGATGGTAAAGACATGGCTTAATATAATAATGGCGGCATTTTAAAGCGCTCTTACACAAGGTATCACAGCGCTGTACATTATTACCCCTGCTCATCAGGCGCATAAATCATTCCTGAAACTATCTCAGCTCCCTGGGGAATATACAGCTCAATTGCTGCCATTTCGGCGTACATGTATATGGGCTAATCAAACACAACAACCAACTCTGCCCTCACAGGTGCCCATTTACTCCTGGGTGGAGAGAAGCATTTATGGTAAAGTGTCTTGCTCAAGGACACAAGTACCACGGTCGCGGTTGGGATATTCCGACGACTCGGCCATCAGAACACAAATCCGATGCACTAAACCGCTCGACCTTGGCACTCCACAAAATCAGAGCAGCGCATATGTGCTAGCTGTTTGCCAGATGTTCTTTTTAGCCGATGCATGATGCACATTTGAACCAATCAGAGTGACAAAGATTGTGTCATGCTGACTCATGTTCTTTGAAAGTGTTTTGTGCATCTCCAAAATGTAAATTTGCCCATTTCTATTTACTTTATTCAACAAAAAATCATTTTTAACCTTTTTTAACCCCTTGCATACGGTTGACGGCTACAGCCGCGGCCGGTAAATTAATTGATTTTCCAGCTGCATTTGTCGAGAATTCGCCTTGAATAGAAATCTTCAAGAAGGCTGACAGTCTGGTGAACCATATTGTTCTTGAAATAGAGTGTTATATAATAGATTGGGCTTTCGAGAGTATTCTGAATACAGCCTTTTCATGTGATTTCTGAACACCGGCCTTTCAACTACGCTATATGGGGACTTCACGTGCAATGAATAGGGTATGCCTGGTTTAGCTTGCCTGCTTATTGTTCGGCTCTGCAGATGGGTTGAGTTTCATACTTACACCAATTTTAAGGTCGACTGAGAACCAGTGAGGTACATGAACCATCTGATGTTTGTTCTTGATTATGACTTCCATATCAACAGGTCCTAGATCCTCAACTTTCCGTGCCTGCATAGTTAAATATCATTACCCATATCAATTCAAATACAGCATCTGCAGCATCAACATGTTAAATTTGTATTACTTTTAAATATTAATTTATATATTCAAAATGTTTTGCTGTTTATGTTCGACAGATAATAAGTTACAATTTTGGTATAGTGCCCTCTGTTGACAAGAAAGCTAAAGTCAAAGTAGCCTGAAAATCTGACATCACGCTTTGAGCTAGAGGCACGTGAATTACACCAGATCCTGGCCGTGCAGCTGCCATATTTTCCCCGATGCTGAACTTTGACCTTGGTTGGTAGCTAGCACGCAAGCCTCGAAGTGTGACGTCAGATCTTCAGCACAACGCGTTAACGTATCCAATGAAATCCTTTAAGTGGTACGCCTGGAGCCTGTATATATCCTCGATAGGATATGACATAAACACAATAAAGGGGGCCACTTTGCATCCGTCACGTTAGCAGTTTTTCCAATGGTTGTTATTTATTTTTAAGTACCTGAAACCGACCAAAAAGTGTTTCAACATGTGAATGGACATGCAGGCTTATACTAGAACAAATTTGAGTTGATTTATTTTATTTATTTTTTTTAAATTTATTTTTTTACCCTCAAATTTCCATAAAAATTGGACGGAAAAAGTTACCTCACTTTTCCGTCCATTTGTTGATGGAAATTTTAGGCTAATTAAAAAAATAATAGTAATAATCAACTTAAATTATCTTTAGGGTAACATGCATGTCTATTCAAATGTTGAAATTCTTTTTGGGTGGTTTCAGATATTAAAAAAAAAATTACAACCATAAGAAAAACTGCTAACGTGACGGTAGGAAAGTGGCCCCCTTTATTGTGTTTTATGTCATATAGACAGGTCTCCTGTCTATATCCTCGATAGGATATAGACAGGAGACCAGTCTAAAGTCAAAGGTAAATTTCTTCATGACTCCGATGATTAATTAATAATTGACAAATTTCAGTCCCAATTATTTTGAGATAACATAAGTTCTTAAGTTTCAAATTCATGTAGATCCAAATTCCAACAAAATCACTAAGCATGTTGATTTAAGTCAGAAATTGTCATATTCATAATGATTTGTTAAGTCAAAAAACAAACGGCCATCTTACATTTACAAGTGCAACAACGCTGATATTTTTGACATTATTTACAACATTTTTTAACAATACTTGGGTGATTTTATTTACTAATAATGTTACTTTGAAAAAGTGACATCAGGAATAGCATTTCTTTAACATTAGAGTGTCATTTTTTTCCCTCCAGTGGACCTTAGGAGTCATAATAAATGATAATAAATGGTACATTTACCTCCGTAGGGACATCTATCACAAAGCTTGCCCCAACCTGGGCCCAATTTCATAGCACTGCTTACCGGTAAGCAAATTTTTGTGCGAGCAATCGGTTAGCAGCGCTATGAAATGAAAAATGTACAGTAAGCAAAAAATCGGCTGCTAAGTGGCTGTATGAAATTGGGCCCTGGTGGAATGACCCATATATAATTGTTATACACCTAATAATATTTAGATGTTTGCAAGATATGGCCAATGAGAACATTGCTAATTCATGCATTTATATGCATACACTGATGAAATTCTAGCATCGGGTGATAACCAATTGAAGCATTCCATATTCGGTGCTTTTTGAGTGTCTGTGAAAAAAGACTCTACAGGCAACTCAGTCGGGATTCAAATCCACTAACTCATGCTGACTTGTGCAGACGTCTTAATAACCTCTCGACAACTGAGCTTGTCCAATGATGACTGGCCGGCTAGAAAGTAGCAGCGGGTTCCGCAAAATTTATAGATCAATGAAATTCTTGTGTCAGGTGATCTGCATTTATATGCCGACAGAATTAAATGAGTTTAGGCATACTTACTGTCAGTACATCAAAGATGGCAATGTTACTATCTGTGTCTTTTGTTACAATGTGTCTCTTATCATTCAAGATGTGATACTGGACTACACTTGGCCCACCTGTAGCAAAAATACAAATTGAAATATGTTATTCTTACTAGCAAGAGGGTTCTTACATTGTATGGTCTTTTTCATCAAATACACATCAAAGACACGTACAGCAATGAATATGCGCAGTCCTATGGCATTCTCAGTAGCCAGAGGCTCATTACATTCTGTATAAACCTCTGGCATCAAAGATATCTACAGCAGGGAATATGTGTAGTCCTATGGCATTCTCATTAGCCAGAGGCTCATTACATTCTGTATAAACCTCTGGCATCAAAGATATCTACAGCAGGGAATATGTGTAGTCCTATGGCATTCTCATTAGCCAGAGGCTCATTACATTCTGTATAAACCTCTGGCATCAAAGATATCTACAGCAGGGAATATGTGTAGTCCTATGGTAGTCCTATGGCATTCCCATTAGCCAGAGGCTCATTACATTCTGTATAAACCTCTGGCATCAAAGATATCTACAGCAGGGAATATGTGTAGTCCTATGGCATTCTCATTAGCCAGAGGCTCATTACATTCTGTATAAACCTCTGGCATCAAAGATATCTACAGCAGGGAATATGTGTATTCCTATGGCATTCTCACTAGCCAGAGGCTCATTACATTCTGTATAAACCTCTGGCATCAAAGATATCTCCAGCAGGGAATGTGTACTCCTATGGCATTCTCACTAGCCAGAGGCTCATTACATTCTGTATGAACCTCTGGCATCAAAGATATCTACAGCAGGGAATATGTGTAGTCCTATGGCATTCCCATTAGCCAGAGGCTCATTACATTCTGTATAAACCTCTGGCATCAAAGATATCTACAGCAGGAAATATGTGTATTCCTATGGCATTCTCACTAGCCAGAGGCTCATTACATTCTGTATAAACCTCTGGCATCAAAGATATCTACAGCAGGGAATATGTGTAGTCCTATGGCATTCCCACTAGCCAGAGGCTCATTACATTCTGTATAAACCTCTGGCATCAAAGATATCTACAGCAGGGAATATGTGTAGTCCTATGGCATTCCCACTGGCCAGAGGCTCATTACATTCTGTATAAACCTCTGGCATCAAAGATATCTACAGCAGGGAATATGTGTAGTCCTATGGCATTCTCATTAGCCAGAGGCTCATTACATTCTGTATAAACCTCTGGCATCAAAGATATCTACAGCAGGGAATATGTGTAGTCCTATGGCATTCTCACTAGCCAGAGGCTCATTACATTCTGTATAAACCTCTGGCATCAAAGATATCTACAGCAGGGAATATGTGTAGTCCTATGGCATTCCCATTAGCCAGAGGCTCATTACATTCTGTATAAACCTCTGGCATCAAAGATATCTACAGCAGGGAATATGTGTAGTCCTATGGCATTCTCACTAGCCAGAGGCTCATTACATTCTGTATAAACCTCTGGCATCAAAGATATCTACAGCAGGGAATATGTGTATTCCTATGGCATTCCCATTAGCCAAAGGCTCATTACATTCTGTATAAACCTCTGGCATCAAAGATATCTACAGCAGGGAATATGGAGTACTATGGCATTCTCACTAGCCAGAGGCTCATTACATTCTGTATAAACCTCTGGCATCAAAGATATCTACAGCAGGGAATATGTGTAGTCCTATGGCATTCTCATTAGCCAGAGGCTCATTACATTCTGTATAAACCTCTGGCATCAAAGATATCTACAGCAGGGAATATGTGTAGTCCTATGGCATTCCCATTAGCCAGAGGCTCATTACATTCTGTATAAACCTCTGGCATCAAAGATATCTACAGCAGGGAATATGTGTATTCCTATGGCATTCTCACTAGCCAGAGGCTCATTACATTCTGTATAAACCTCTGGCATCAAAGATATCTACAGCAGGGAATATGTGTAGTCCTATGGCATTCTCACTAGCCAGAGGCTCATTACATTCTGTATAAACCTCTGGCATCAAAGATATCATTAGCCAGAGGCTCATTACATTCTGTATAAACCTCTGGCATCAAAGATATCTACAGCAGGGAATATGTGTATTCCTATGGCATTCTCACTAGCCAGAGGCTCATTACATTCTGTATAAACCTCTGGCATCAAAGATATCTCCAGCAGGGAATGTGTACTCCTATGGCATTCTCATTAGCCAGAGGCTCATTACATTCTGTATAAACCTCTGGCATCAAAGATATCTGCAGCAGGGAATATGTGTAGTCCAATGGCATTCTCACTAGCCAGAGGCTCATTACATTCTGTATAAACCTCTGGCATCAAAGATATCTACAGCAGGGAATATGTGTATTCCTATGGCATTCTCACTAGCCAGAGGCTCATTACATTCTGTATAAACCTCTGGCATCAAAGATATCTACAGCAGGGAATATGTGTAGTCCTATGGCATTCTCACTAGCCAGAGGCTCATTACATTCTGTATAAACCTCTGGCATCAAAGATATCTACAGCAGGGAATATGTGTAGTCCTATGGCATTCCCACTAGCCAGAGGCTCATTACATTCTGTATAAACCTCTGGCATTAAAGATATCTCCAGCAGGGAATGTGTACTCCTATGGCATTCTCATTAGCCAGAGGCTCATTACATTCTGTATAAACCTCTGGCATCAAAGATATCTACAGCTGGGAATATGTGTAGTCCTATGGCATTCTCACTAGCCAGAGGCTCATTACATTCTGTATAAACCTCTGGCATTAAAGATATCTCCAGCAGGGAATGTGTATTCCTATGGCATTCTCAGTAGCCAGAGGCTCATTACATTCTGTATAAACCTCTGGCATCAAAGATATCTACAGCTGGGAATATGTGTAGTCCTATGGCATTCTCACTAGCCAGAGGCTCATTACATTCTGTATAAACCTCTGGCATCAAAGATATCTCCAGCAGGGAATGTGTACTCCTATGGCATTCTCATTAGCCAGAGGCTCATTACATTCTGTGTAAACCTCTAGCATCAAAGATAACTACAGCTGGGAATATGTGTAGTCCTATGGTGTTCTCACCATTTACGAACCCCCATTCATGTAATCACTCCACACGCTTACCTTTGACTGTGTATTCTGGTGTTTTGATACACGGTTCACAGTGTGCATTATCGTAATCACCAGAATTTCTGGTATCTTCACCCGTTAGTGACTGAAAAAGAAAATAACCACATCAAAAATAATAAGCGGACTTATCTGTCAATTTAAAGAACAATGGAAAAAATATACCAGACTGCATGCACAATTAATAAAATGCTGATATGTGCAACCAGAAGTCTAATACCTACATGAAGTGTGCCAGCCTGCTGTAATCCATACCACGGCATTGCACTAGAAATGCGCACACACACAACAAGCATGGTTATGAGTTTTGCTACCCTGCCCTGCCATCATGGGATTAGGCACTTTATGTGCAAAACAAGTTCCTAGAGCTAGACACAATCTTAAACACTAGACGTCGGCGAACCATTCTGTGTGGCAAACACGTTAAACGCTAAGGTGTGTGCACTGCTTCTTTTTGAGACATGCGTGTCAGTCTGTGGAAAAATATGGCATGAATGGCCCAAATCCATTGTTCTTGGAGTACTGTGCTGTGGATTAGGTCAGTACACGAGTGGCACTCTTCATGTAGGTAATAGACTTCCCAAGTGAGTTGCTACCAATGACTACATAAGAAAGCTCTGAATATACCCATTTGTTGATGTCGGAGCAAGTTGTCACTACCAATGACTACATAAGAAAGCTCTGATTATACTCATTTGTTGATGTGGGAGCGAGTTGTCACTACCAATGACTACATAAGAAAGCTCTGATTATACCCATTTGTTGATGTGGGAGCGAGTTGTCACTACCAATGACTACATAAGAAAGCTCTGAATATACCCATTTGTTGATGTGGGAGCGAGTTGTCACTACCAATGACTACATAAGAAAGCTCTGATTATACCCATTTGTTGATGTGGGAGCGAGTTGTCACTACCAATGACTACATAAGAAAGCTCTGATTATACCCATTTGTTGATGAGGGAGCGAGTTGTCACTACCAATGACTACATAAGAACGCTCTGAATATACCCATTTGTTGATGTCCAAGTGAGTTGCTACCAATGACTACATAAGAAAGCTCTGATTATACCCATTTGTTGATGTCCAAGTGAGTTGCTACCAATGACTACATAAGAAAGCTCTGAATATACCCATTTGTTGATGTCCAAGTGAGTTGTCACTACCAATGACTACATAAGAAAGCTCTGAATATACCCATTTGTTGATGTCCAAGTGAGTTGTCACTACCAATGACTACATAAGAAAGCTCTGAATATACCCATTTGTTGATGTCCAAGTGAGTTGTCACTACCAATGACTACATAAGAAAGCTCTGAATATACCCATTTGTTGATGTTCAAGTGAGTTGCTACCAATGACTACATAAGAAAGCTCTGAATATACCCATTTGTTGATGTGGGAGCGAGTTGTCACTACCAATGACTACATAAGAAAGCTCTGATTATACCCATTTGTTGATGTGGGAGCGAGTTGTCACTACCAATGACTACATAAGAAAGCTCTGAATATACCCATTTGTTGATGTCCAAGTGAGTTGCTACCAATGACTACATAAGAAAGCTCTGATTATACCCATTTGTTGATGTCCAAGTGAGTTGCTACCAATGACTACATAAGAAAGCTCTGAATATACCCATTTGTTGATGTGGGAGCGAGTTGTCACTACCAATGACTACATAAGAAAGCTCTGATTATACCCATTTGTTGATGTGGGAGCGAGTTGTCACTACCAATGACTACATAAGAAAGCTCTGAATATACCCATTTGTTGATGTCCAAGTGAGTTGCTACCAATGACTACATAAGAAAGCTCTGAATATACCCATTTGTTGATGTCCAAGTGAGTTGCTACCAATGACTACATAAGAAAGCTCTGAATATACCCATTTGTTGATGTGGGAGCGAGTTGTCACTACCAATGACTACATAAGAAAGCTCTGATTATACCCATTTGTTGATGTGGGAGCGAGTTGTCACTACCAATGACTACATAAGAAAGCTCTGAATATACCCATTTGTTGATGTCCAAGTGAGTTGCTACCAATGACTACATAAGAAAGCTCTGATTATACCCATTTGTTGATGTCCAAGTGAGTTGTCACTACCAATGACTACATAAGAAAGCTCTGATTATACCCATTTGTTGATGTGGGAGCGAGTTGTCACTACCAATGACTACATAAGAAAGCTCTGATTATACCCATTTGTTGACGTGGGAGCGAGTTGTCACTACCAATGACTACATAAGAAAGCTCTGATTATACCCATTTGTTGATGTTCAAGTGAGTTGCTACCAATGACTACATAAGAAAGCTCTGATTATACCCATTTGTTGATGTGGGAGCGAGTTGTCACTACCAATGACTACATAAGAAAGCTCTGAATATACCCATTTGTTGATGTGGGAGCGAGTTGTCACTACCAATGACTACATAAGAAAGCTCTGATTATACCCATTTGTTGATGTCCAAGTGAGTTGCTACCAATGCCTACATAAGAAAGCTCTGAATATACCCATTTGTTGATGTGGGAGCGAGTTGTCACTACCAATGACTACATAAGAAAGCTCTGATTATACCCATTTGTTGATGTGGGAGCGAGTTGTCACTACCAATGACTACATAAGAAAGCTCTGAATATACCCATTTGTTGATGTCCAAGTGAGTTGCTACCAATGACTACATAAGAAAGCTCTGAATATACCCATTTGTTGATGTTCAAGTGAGTTGCTACCAATGACTACATAAGAAAGCTCTGAATATACCCATTTGTTGATGTTCAAGTGAGTTGCTACCAATGACTACATAAGAAAGCTCTGATTATACCCATTTGTTGATGTGGGAGCGAGTTGTCACTACCAATGACTACATAAGAAAGCTCTGATTATACCCATTTGTTGATGTCCAAGTGAGTTGCTACCAATGACTACATAAGAAAGCTCTGAATATACCCATTTGTTGATGTGGGAGCGAGTTGTCACTACCAATGACTACATAAGAAAGCTCTGATTATACCCATTTGTTGATGTCCAAGTGAGTTGCTACCAATGACTACATAAGAAAGCTCTGAATATACCCATTTGTTGATGTGGGAGCGAGTTGTCACTACCAATGACTACATAAGAAAGCTCTGATTATACCCATTTGTTGATGTGGGAGCGAGTTGTCACTACCAATGACTACATAAGAAAGCTCTGAATATACCCATTTGTTGATGTCCAAGTGAGTTGCTACCAATGACTACATAAGAAAGCTCTGATTATACCCATTTGTTGATGTCCAAGTGAGTTGTCACTACCAATGACTACATAAGAAAGCTCTGATTATACCCATTTGTTGATGTGGGAGCGAGTTGTCACTACCAATGACTACATAAGAAAGCTCTGAATATA
This sequence comes from Zoroaster sp. YZ-2022, assembly GCA_029582265.1. Lineage (NCBI taxonomy): Eukaryota > Metazoa > Echinodermata > Asteroidea > Forcipulatida > Zoroasteridae > Zoroaster > Zoroaster sp. YZ-2022. The sequence goes on from CM055826.1 coordinate 11,752,932, forward strand.
CCCATTTGTTGATGTGGGAGCGAGTTGTCACTACCAATGACTACATAAGAAAGCTCTGAATATACCCATTTGTTGATGTCCAAGTGAGTTGCTACCAATGACTACATAAGAAAGCTCTGATTATACCCATTTGTTGATGTCCAAGTGAGTTGCTACCAATGACTACATAAGAAAGCTCTGAATATACCCATTTGTTGATGTGGGAGCGAGTTGTCGCTACCAATGACTACATAAGAAAGCTCTGATTATACCCATTTGTTGACGTGGGAGCGAGTTGTCACTACCAATGACTACATAAGAAAGCTCTGATTATACCCATTTGTTGATGTCCAAGTGAGTTGCTACCAATGACTACATAAGAAAGCTCTGAATATACCCATTTGTTGATGTTCAAGTGAGTTGCTACCAATGACTACATAAGAAAGCTCTGAATATACCCATTTGTTGATGTTCAAGTGAGTTGCTACCAATGACTACATAAGAAAGCTCTGATTATACCCATTTGTTGATGTGGGAGCGAGTTGTCACTACCAATGACTACATAAGAAAGCTCTGATTATACCCATTTGTTGATGTCGGAGCAAGTTGTCACTACCAATGACTACATAAGAAAGCTCTGAATATACCCATTTGTTGATGTGGGAGCGAGTTGTCACTACCAATGACTACATAAGAAAGCTCTGATTATACCCATTTGTTGATGTCCAAGTGAGTTGCTACCAATGCCTACATAAGAAAGCTCTGAATATACCCATTTGTTGATGTGGGAGCGAGTTGTCACTACCAATGACTACATAAGAAAGCTCTGAATATACCCATTTGTTGATGTCCAAGTGAGTTGCTACCAATGACTACATAAGAAAGCTCTGAATATACCCATTTGTTGATGTCCAAGTGAGTTGCTACCAATGACTACATAAGAAAGCTCTGATTATACCCATTTGTTGATGTCCAAGTGAGTTGCTACCAATGACTACATAAGAAAGCTCTGAATATACCCATTTGTTGATGTCCAAGTGAGTTGCTACCAATGCCTACATAAGAAAGCTCTGAATATACCCATTTGTTGATGTGGGAGCGAGTTGTCACTACCAATGACTACATAAGAAAGCTCTGATTATACCCATTTGTTGATGTGGGAGCGAGTTGTCACTACCAATGACTACATAAGAAAGCTCTGATTATACCCATTTGTTGATGTGGGAGCGAGTTGTCACTACCAATGACTACATAAGAAAGCTCTGATTATACCCATTTGTTGATGTGGGAGCGAGTTGTCACTACCAATGACTACATAAGAAAGCTCTGATTATACCCATTTGTTGATGTGGGAGCGAGTTGTCACTACCAATGACTACATAAGAAAGCTCTGATTATACCCATTTGTTGATGTGGGAGCGAGTTGTCACTACCAATGACTACATAAGAAAGCTCTGATTATACCCATTTGTTGATGTGGGAGCGAGTTGTCACTACCAATGACTACATAAGAAAGCTCTGATTATACCCATTTGTTGATGTGGGAGCGAGTTGTCACTACCAATGACTACATAAGAAAGCTCTGATTATACCCATTTGTTGATGTGGGAGCGAGTTGTCACTACCAATGACTACATAAGAAAGCTCTGATTATACCCATTTGTTGATGTGGGAGCGAGTTGTCACTACCAATGACTACATAAGAAAGCTCTGATTATACCCATTTGTTGATGTGGGAGCGAGTTGTCACTACCAATGACTACATAAGAAAGCTCTGATTATACCCATTTGTTGATGTGGGAGTGAGTTGTCACTACCAATGACTACATAAGAAAGCTCTGATTATACCCATTTGTTGATGTGGGAGCGAGTTGTCACTACCAATGACTACATAAGAAAGCTCTGATTATACCCATTTGTTGATGTCCAAGTGAGTTGCTACCAATGACTACATAAGAAAGCTCTGATTATACCCATTTGTTGATGTCGGAACAAGTTGTCACTACCAATGACTACATAAGAAAGCTCTGAATATACCCATTTGTTGATGTCCGAGCGAGTTGTCGCTACCCATAGAGACTTCTGGTCTGGAGTTATTTCTATTCTTAGAATTGGAGCATGTTCTTCACAGATGAGAACACTGGTCTCTGAATATCTGTGAAATAAAACAAATGCCACATATTGTCACATTTTATATGCCCTGATGTGTATGTACACTTGTGTACAATAGACATTTTGACATATATGTATAGAAACATGCAGAGAACCAAGAAAAAAACTGGCATATCATTACCATTTAAAAAAATGTTTTATGCAAGTCGCTCCACACAAGGCCAATGGCCACTCCATGCATGCAGGGAGGGTCCCTGGCCATGTACATGTATCACAGATTAGAAACACATGTGTGCATACATGTCATGTGCTTGCTTTACTACTGAAGGATTTTGGAGGATTCAGGTTATGTGTAAGCAAATGGGCCTAGGGAGTTAGAAAGGATTCAGGTTATGTGTAAGCAAATGGGCCTAGGGAGTTAGAAAGGATTCAGGTTATGTGTAAGCAAATGGGCCTAGGGAGTTAGAAAGGATTCAGGTTATGTGTAAGCAAATGGGCCTAGGGAGTTAGAAAGGATTCAGGTTATGTGTAAGCAAATGGGCCTAGGGAGTTAGAAAGGATTCAGGTTATGTGTAAGCAAATGGGCCTAGGGAGTTAGAAAGGATTCAGGTTATGTGTAAGCAAATGGGCCTAGGGAGTTAGGAAGGATTCAGGTTATGTGTAAGCAAATGGGCCTAGGGAGTTAGGAAGGATTCAGGTTATGTGTAAGCAAATGGGCCGAGGGACTTAGGAAGGATTCAGGTTATGTGTAAGCAAATGGGCCTAGGGAGTTAGGAAGGATTCAGGTTATGTGTAAGCAAATGGGCCTAGGGAGTTAGGAAGGATTCAGGTTATGTATTAAATGGGCCTGGGGATTTTGGAGGATTTGGGAAGGTTAGGGTTAATGAGAATATAGTGAAAAAGCATTGATACTGTTCATATTTATTCCAACATGAAATGACAGTAATCCATTTTGAATTCATTTCTAAAATTTTACTTAAAAATGATAGCACATGAGACAAAAACATTTCAAGGAATGTTTAATACCATCAACTTTACACCAAGTGAGAATTTATGTACATGTAAAACTGTAATCATTTATGTGTTTTGAGATAACCAAAACATCTATAGTGGCTTTAAACAAAATGAAAATGTTGACTTTTCAAAGGACTTTAGTAAAAACAGAAATAGAAGGGCAATTTAACACATTCCTGAGGTCATAATTGAATAAAGGTTGTTGACTTGATGTCTGATACTGACTCTCAGCATTAAAACAGAAAAGTGGAGAACCAACTACCAAAGTCATGATATTGAATACATGTACAGTCTGTTTTGTACCTTAAATCAGTCTCAAAAAGCCTGCAGTCCCTCCCACCGGAGTAGAAATGAGTGAATGAGGAGTTTGCTCGCAATGCCCATACACCATCTTCATGCATGCGATAGGTCACAATACATCGCTGCTGACCCAGGGACCAGAGACGGACAGTCCCATCTGAGCTACCAGATAGACACTGAAAAAGCAATAACCATATTGTTTCTTTTAATAAAGAAATATGATACCTTTGATTTAATTTTGCCCTACACCGACATGTGTATAGCACTGTATGCTCAGTGCTTTCCGAGTGTCTGTGAAAAAACTACACAGGCGACTCGGGCGGGATTCGAACCCACGACATCCTGCTTCCTAGTGCAGACATCTTAACCTCTCGACCACCGAGCTTGGCCAATGACGATTGGCAGGCTAGAATCCTATATAGCAGCGGGTTCCGCGATATATATAGGTTGGTGAAATTCTTGCGTCGGGAGACATACAATTGATTTAATTTTGCCCTACACCGACGTGTGTATAGCACTGTATACTCAGTGCTTTCCGAGTGTCTGTGAAAAAACTACACAGGCGACTCGGGCGGGATTCGAACCCACGACCTCCTGCTTACTAGTGCAGATGTCTTAACCTCTCGACCACCGAGCTTGCCCGATGATGATTGGCCGGCTAAAATCCTATATAGCAGCGGGTTCCGCGATATATACAGGTTGGTGAAATTCTTGCGTCGGGAGATAAACAATTGATTTAATTTTGCCCTACACCGACGTGTGTATAACACTGTATACTCAGTGCTTTCCGAGTGTCTGTGAAAAAACTACACAGGCGACTCGGGCGGGATTCGAACCCACGACATCCTGCTTACTAGTGCAGACGTCTTAACCTCTCGACCACCGAGCAGCGGGTTCCGCGGGTTCCGCGATATATATAGGTTGGTACACCAACCTATAAATATGATACCCATATTAAATTCAGTTCAATTCAATATCACATTTATTTCCATACTCTTATGAAAATAAGAAAGAGATTAACCCTCCTACTATAGCTGCACTTTAGTGGGAAGTTGCTATAGAGGTCAAAACCAGTCAACTGCCTGTTTTGACTGTTGACCCAAATGTGCACACAGAGGTATTTTTTTGACTAGTTTTTACTGTCATTTTGACCACCCTGAACAATACAAGACAATGCTTTTACCAGTCAAAAACGGCCGACTCATTTTGACCTGTATATGTACTTACTACACGTAAGGTTTGACAGTGTTCAACTTTTTAAGTGCACTAGATATACCTTGACAAGTATATCAACATTTTGACAGATTTTGACCCTTGTAGTAGTTGGAGGGTAAATAGAGAATTAGCTGTTGCAAACTGCTTACCGTCCTGAAGGACCTCGAGTATAAATGCAAAATAGTAGTTATTGGACTTGTGTTTCAAACCTACATGTACATGTAGAGGTTCTTTCACAAAGGAAAACTGGATGATATACAAACAGGCACACATACATAAACACAAGAGTGAGCAGAAGTTAGTCAGGTGTAAAATGAACGCAAAGAAGGTACAAGAAGCAGAGTCATGCATTGGTCCTAAACTGGACAAACGAGGGAATTAAACATGGATAGATAAAGGTACATGGAGAGCAGGAGTTTATGGCTTGAAGAAAAGAATAGAAGATGAGTGAAAAGGAAAGACTCAGACAAGCAGAGTATAACAACAAAGGCTTTCTGGGGTTTTGGGGATTTAAACATTTTCATTGTTGACAAATGAATAATAAAAATAACGGTGATAAAGATAATAAATCAGTGCATATATATATATATTCATGAAACATTAAGTCCCAAATGGTTTTACAATCAAAATCAAACATTATGTTGCCTACCTGGCTGGCATCTTTGTTCACCAACAGAGACTTGACGTTATCTGTGTGACCTTTTAGTTTCATCACTTTGGCGCATGTTCTTGGATCCCAAACTCTGAGAACCTAAGTCCCAATTGTGGAATGTGAGAAATAAAATCTTATTTACAATACATTAATTTCATAAAATTGTTATAGGTAATTTAGTAATTTCCCAAAATATACCCTGATATGTGAATATTGTTACTGTCTATTGTGTTCTGTCATCTTATTGACAACATTCAGTTTGCCGTGAAAGAGACAGTATCGTCACAATCAGAGTAGACTTTCAACAGGGCATGGCAGCAGTGCCCTTGTTTAAGGGACGTCCTCAATAATGACTGTCTGCCGAATGGCTGCAGAGTCTGCCTACTTTATTGAACAAAAGACTTCCCTAGTAACCGAACTGGGATCCAGCCAGTCCGCCTTATTAGCATAACAATGTACGGTATATGAAAAGGTCCCTTGATATTTTAATTTCCACTAAGTCAGCTGAGTAGGCCGACTCTGCCGAGTCCACAGACCGGCGGGCTGGCCGTCCCCACAAAGGGATTTCACCTCCTATTGTGATTAGGATCAAATACCAGAGTTGGAGAGGACCGCTACAAAACCCTTTGATGTTTTGCCAACCAAGACAGCAGCCAGTTTTAGACAACAATAGAGCTGTCAGTCATTCTGCTTGTGTAGTTGACAAACTTTTATTAATAGACCTTTGTGGCAGGATAAAAAATAACACTTCAGGGGTAGATATAATTATTGTTGGTTTATCAAGTAATACTAACCACTTCAAGTAGACTTAATGTATTTTGTAACATTCCGTTTTCAAAAACTAATGTTAGAAAGTCCAGCATATTAATATGACAACAATGTGTGCCGCTATTCTGGAAGAGAAGTTCCAGGATTTGAAACTAATGAAGCTGACATGTCAGTCATTCTGGCAGGGAAAGATTTCGTTCAAAAAATTTGCATAGCAAAACTGCGATGCAAAAAATGAATTTACATAAGAAAATAATTTTTTGTATAGCAATCTGTGAATTTTGTATAGCAAATTTAAAATTACAGTATGTAGTGTGCATAGGTAAAGGTGTTGTTTTACAACGCTTTACTGTCGTTTGGTTCATAATATGAATGTTCAAATTTTTACCAGAAATAATAATCTTTAGTGTCCGGAAATTGAGCCACATGTGTTAAAAAATTCACGTATTTCTTTCTTCTAGGCCAATTTCTTCATTATTTTCGCCAAATTGCAGTAATTTATTTCTTTTTTTTTGTTTACGTTGTTAAATCGATCGCTAAAACAGAGGCAATATCACGAAAACAAATTACCGACTGCGACATATTCGATCGGGTGCTTTTCAAAGTGAATTTCGCCGAACGTTAATTTGTCTGGAAAATGAGTGGCTCACCGTGGTTGAAAGTGCAATCATATCATGTGCCGAAATTATTCTAAATCTCACCAATATATATATAAATGAATGCTCATTTTGTTAAATGTTCAAAATCTTTTATTATAAAACGAAGTTGTAACGTTTCTAGAGTTCCTTTCAATACGGCCGTAGTGATCGTATGAAGACGCATGTGTGAACTGAACACGGTACCATTGTGTATATGGGGTGGCTCAATTTCTCAATGTTCCAACCCCCAAACTCAGGAGAAGAAAAAATAAACACGTGCGAAGCCAAAAAAAACTGGGCGGTTGTTGCGTGTTTTCCATTTCGGGAATTTCGCCCATAATTCATCAGCAGAAAATAATGCATGCACATAGCATTTTGGGCATTGCGGATAAAATCCTTACGGATTGCTGGGAAATAAAGTTGCATGTACGCATAGACATAGGTAAAACCAGTGCTCGTGTTTACTGTTGCATCAACACCGTCGCATCGGCGTGAAGTCATCGTTGACCACGTACGTCACACGGACGTGGTATGGACACACAGAAACAAGCCCAGTCGGGACGGATCCCTTGATATTTTTTGGTCGGAAATATACATGTAAACGTTATTTCGGGAAATGTTTGTGAATATGATTTCAAAAAATGTTTATTATTAAACTACAATAGTGAAATAAAATCTGTCGAAATTTGTATCGCAAAATCTGCCTTGCATTGTTTGAAATTCCATCGCACTAGATTATCCAAATTACGTCGCATTTTGCGATGCGATACAGGGGAAATGATTCTGCTGGCTCAGTTTATAAACGTTTAATTATAGGCATGTCACAGTAACCAGTAATATATCCTGAAACACCACAGCGTTACGTATACACCCCACACCCCCAACACACACACACACAAACTAGTACGAGTGCAAAAACATGCCCTTTTCAAAATAGTTTTAATTTTTTCCCCGAAATTTCGAAGCTTGTGACAGATTTTGAAGTTCCAAATAAATATTATTTACTTAAATATCGGAATTTATTAAATAATAAAGTGAGAAATAACGTGTTTAAATAGGGAATAAATTCATGTCCGAGAGATAAATAATGGAGCAAACCGAAAATCCCCAGAAAGAAGACGTCATTTCGGTCCCATGTCGAGAAGGGATCTTTTGTGTCGCGTACGCGAAGTCAGCAGACACAGTATTGTTTCCTTTGCAGAATTGATATCATGTGCATTGCCTGATAATCCAGGTAACAGACTAGTCATTTCAGTCGCATGTCGTGAAGGGATCTTTTGTGGCGTGTACGCCGAGTCTGCCGACACAGTCTTGTTCCCTTTGCAATATTTATTATGCATGCATTACCTGATAGTCCAGGCAGCAGACTAGTCTCTGAAGGCCCTTCCGTCAGTCCCCTCTTTACGGACAGCTGAACGGGGCCAATGTTTTGCTTAGCAAATATTTCTGCTATTGTTGCATTAAGCTAATTTTTCTAGTAAGCAATTTAATCTGCTACTAGCAGCTCTATGAATTTGGCCTCCGTTCAATAAGCTGACGGTCTGATTTTGACATACATCCAAAGATTGTTCCAGGGTCCTGAAATCCGGATACATAATATAACGCCGATAATCTTTTTTTTTTATATAGCCTACACAAAAGTTTCTTTAACATAAAAATGCCGAATTAATTGTTATTAGCCAATATATAGAATTATATATTGTGGCTAATTACAATTAATTTAATGTATAGCCAATTACAATTAATTTAATGTATAGCCAATAGAACAATACAAGCGAATAAAATCTCCGTTCGGTGTCCCGCGTTTTATTTGAAACTCGTTGATGCACTGTTCCAGGGAATAAATTCATGAGAGATAAATAATGGGGCAGACCGAAAATCCCCAGACAGAGTGATTGACAGCGGTATTGTTGTTTTGTTACGATTGCCGTCTTTGTAAAAAAAAAAAACTTCAAAAGATTCTCCGTAGAGCCACATGGAATTTTCCAGTGGCTGATACAAATTGATACATTTTAAACATTTGACTATTGTGGTTGCCGATGGGCACGCGCTCCTCAAGAATTTCCGGGGATCCGTTTTAAAGATCTTACACTTTCCGCCTCAAAGTAACAATAAAATCAACAACGCAAAGTTTGTCCCACAACTGAGTGTTTTAAAGTGCTGGACATTTTTTTACGATTATAATAGCCATTCATCCGCTGTATTTTGGAAGACGCAAATTGAATAAACTCCAAAACAAAATCTGTCTGCCGAGTCGGCAGACGGATTAACTACGAAGTTGGAAGTAGTAAATATTCAACAACAACATTAACATAACAAAGCGTCAAGAACTGTGGCAGCCTCATTAATTCAGCCAAGCGTGAGTTCACTCTGGACGGCGAGTCTGCCGACTGGCCGGTCCTTAGCAACCTGGACAGTCGGCAGGAATTCGGCCTAGTCATTATTGAGGACGTCCCTAAGATAAACACAGTGACTAAAAATTACTGGCTCATTTATGCTGCAGCAACAGCAATATAACCTTATCATGTGGGGGGTATTTTCGGTCACTGAATTAATCTAAAAATAACACTCCGATTCCATGCCCCGATCATGATGATATTGTCCCTTTAACATAGTAATTAATCAGTTAAAAGATTGCAGCTTGCTGGGAATTTGCATAATTCACCAAACCCAAGACAATCTCAATATACCTTTTCTGTTGATCCAGAGATGACAACTGACCCTGATTGGTTCATTGCAAGACTATAAATAGAATCCTTCTGACCATTCAATGAAGAGGCTATAGGCAAAAAGGTAGGAATACAGTTTTAACATTTACAAAATATTTATTACTTTGTTTGATTTGATTTTGTATCCTGTATCTTTATCATTTGGTCATATTTATCTCAACTATCTCTAAGTGAGGTACAGAGTTCTGAAAAGAAATTTGTTTGGGGGGGGGGGGGAGGGGAGCAACTTATATCTCAATTGTTGCTAAGTGAGATTATGGTTCATGTAATGGCTTATCTTATACATTACTATTCTTCTCAGGGTCTTACTATGCTCTAATCATCATCAGGAAAATTTGCAATATTTCAGATAACCACATGATGTTACCACAAACCGAAATATCTATACTCTACCATGCATAGCCTCAAATCTTATATCCTGTATATTGTTTATCAATTTTTAAGGGGTATGTTTCACAATCATTCTTGGCATCCAGTTGGTTCAACTACATCAGGAACAATGAGTATACCCATAGAACCGTTCTCCCGACCATCAGCCATCAACCGCCCAATTAATTGTTGTCTTGCTCTCTTTAGCCACACATTCATCTTACTGAAAACATCCGAGCAAAGAAAACACTAAACATCATCATCATCAGTTCCAGGAAAGGTCTGCCTCCTTCCCCTGGCTGGTCAAGACCCAGAGGCCGCCCAAAATCATCTTGGATCAAACAACTAGTACGGCCCAGCGAAATTAACAATATGTGGCATCAGGCTGAAGAAAGTATTCACAGGAAATTGGCGCGATGGACGACAACTGTCTGTGCAGTTGAGTGAGTGAGTGAGTGAGTGAGTGAGTGAGTGAGTGAGTGAGTGAGTGAGTGAGTGAGTGAGTGAGTGAGTGAGTGAGTGAGTGAGTGAGTGAGTGAGTGAGTGAGTGAGTGAGTGAGTGAGTGAGTGAGTGAGTGGTGAGTGAGTGAGTGAGTGAGTGAGTGGTGAGTGAGTGAGTGAGTGAGTGAGTGAGTGAGTGAGTGAGTGAGTGAGTGAGTGAGTGAGTGAGTGAGTGAGTGAGTGAGTGAGTGAGTGAGTGAGTGAGTGAGTGAGTGAGTGAGTGAGTGAGTGAGTGAGTGATGTTTCACAAGATTTTTAAAGTTTAAAGGGACAATATCATTATGATCAGAGCAGACATTCAACGGGGAATGGAATTGGTGTTCCAGTTTAAGATGAACACAGTGACTGAAAATTACTGGCTAATTTATGCAGCAGCAATGATAATATGACCTTATCATGTGGGAATTTTTTTTAGGTCAGTGAGTTAAAATCTACATGTACATGCAGCACTCTGATCCAGTGTCCTGTTTGATCATGATGATGAATACACATTGATATTGATGAATGACAGAAAACACAATTTATACATTGTATATACACTTTAATCTGTATACACTTTTATCTATGAAATCTGTAATATATGACAATTGACACATTGTTTCTATCAAAAACTGGGCAGTTTATATTTGACTGTGAGTATGGGCAGTTTATATTTGACTGTGAGTATGGGCATTTTCAATAATAAATACATGTATTGAAGGGACAATACTGTCGTTACGATCAGAGCAGACTTTCAACAGGGCATGGAATCGGTGTCCTAGTTTGAGATGGACACAGTGACTGAAAACTACTGGCTCATTTGCGCAACAGCAACGGTAAATGCCCTTATCATATGGGTTATTATTTTCAGTCACTAAATTAATCTAAAACTATCACTCCGAAGCCATACACTGTTGATTATGACGATACTGTCCCTTTAAGAAAAGCTATGTTTCTCTTGGTATGTGTGGGTTTTATTTGTTCTCTGAGAGTGTACTTACTCGTGACAGTGTTGTTGGTAGCTGTTAAGGCTGTTAATGTCCGTACATCCCACAGGAATATCTGTTTGTCTAGACCTGCTGATGCTACATGCTCACGGTCCTTGGCATATGCTAATGCTTTCACATAATCCTGTAATCAATTCACATCAATGTGGTATTAGCATTCAAGTTGATGTGGGCAATTCTATGGTTAATCACGTTACATTTCTGAGGTTTTAATCCCACTGTTAATGCCATAATATATATTTCACTCATTTTTTTCAAAGTAGTACATGTTATTTATGACATTTTATCAAAGTTAACCCCTCTCAATGCAAAAAATGTAAAAGGTTGTTGTATCTTGTTGACCTCAGCACAGAACACTGAGCAGGCTGAACACTTTTCTGTTGTTGCATTGTGTTCAGCAGGGAGTCTGGGAAATGCCTGCAGGGGTTTAGTGTTGCAGAGGGATTAAGGCCCATGTTAAGCAGAACTGGCATTAACCCTCATACTATAGCTGAACTTTAGTGGCAAATAGCTATAGTGGTCAAAACAAGACAACTGCCTGTTTTGACTTTTGACCCAAATGTGCACACAGGGGCATTTTTGACTGGTTTTGACTGTCATTTTGACCACTCTCAACAATACATGACAATGCTTTTACCGGTCAACTCATTTTGACCTGTAAATGTACTTATTGTACGTAAGGTTTGACTTTTCAGTGCACTAGATATACCTTGGAAACAACATTTTGACTGATTTTGACCCTTGCAGTCATAGAAGGGTTAACCCTAACTCCCTAAGCATTTTTACTAGAAACTTTCCTCAACCTATCAAATCCCAACACCATGGTTGACTGTTGCTGGTTTACAGTACTCAACCCATCAAACTCCAACAGTCCACTTGCCATAACAGTACTCAACCCATCAAACTCCAACAGTCCACTTGCCATAACACTTACTCAACCCGTCAAACTCCAACAGGCCATTAGCTGTTGGATTTTGATTGAGTGGGGACACATGGCCCAAAGTAAAGTTTGAACACTGGAGTCACACAGTACTCAACCCATCATAATCCAACAATTGTTTTCATGCTAAAAAAACTTAACTGTACAAAAACTAAAACACCTTATGGAATAAATGGTAGGTTCTAGTTGTATGATGTTTGACACAATGCCAAGCATACCTAAGTACAATATTTGCCTTTATCAGTTGTTTATTACAGTAGGTTGCATACACACACTCTCTCCACTCAAAGTCTAACAATGTTGCATGCTAGTAGAACCACCGTCCTCACTCAATCAAAATCCAACACTGTTACTGCAAACATATAATGCGCCTTGAGCACCACTTAGTTGGTGGATGCGTGCACTATATAAGTCCACACATTATTATTATTATTATTATTATTATACAGTACTCATCCAGCCATATTCCAACACTTTACACATGCCATATCAGAAGTACACAGTATTCGACCCATCAAACTCCAACAATCCCTGGTGTTGGAGTTTGGCTGGATGGGGATCGTTAGGGTTAATGAACAGCTAGAAATCATCTATCACTTACCTTGTGTGTTCTAAGTGTTGACATACAGAAGCCTTTATGGGCATTCCATACTTTGACTGTTGTGTCTGATGAGGCAGAAATTACTAGAGAAAAAATACAGTTGACAAAATGAAGCTGCTACAGAGAGCTATGATCAATGCAGGCACCTGTTCAATGTGGCCAGCCTCCTGTCTTCTTTTTTATTTAAAGTGATACATGTATACATGGTTATTGGAACCAGACCAAATTTCCCATAGACAAAGTATGGTGGGTAAGAGAGGGCGCACAAATCGGGAAAACGTTCATACCTCAATGTGGAAAAAAGTTGTTTAAAATACAGCATGACAGAATTTCAATCAATCCAGCAATTTTGGCTGCAATTGGACATTATTTTATAGCAACAAAAAAAAGAAACTAAAAATACTGATGTGCTGGTCTGAGGCAACACTTGCAGGACCAGAAACAGTAGACATTATTTGGGATCACTCAGTGTCCAATACCAACAGGATCACTCATTGCATGGTTGTTTTAGCTCTACAGTGATTGATCAAATGGCTGCCAATACATATAGGAATGTACAAGTTCCACATATGTGACCGTCCACCACGAACGGGCTGTAAAGTCGCACACATTGATTTAGCAGTACGGCTTGAAATGCATGAAAAATCAGTCGGTTGGCCATTTTGGTATTTTTTTAGAAATGAAAAGTTTGAAATATTTTCCTTTAGTTCTGAAAATTTCATAATTAAATTCAATTTCAAAAATCATGAAATCCATGTTTTCTTTCGGGCAATGAGTTCATAAATCTGTACAGTTTATAGTAATTAGTGTAATGACTTTGATACACCATAACTTCGCGTAGGAATGTAGGAATGACTTGTGTTTGGTATCATTTTAAACCTTATGATATACTCTTTCCAAAATTATATGAACCTCCAAATGTGAAATTTTCGACTTTACAGCCCCTTTGTGGTGGATGGTCACATTTTACATAATGCTGCAAATAATGGGTTATAAATACAGAAAACCTAAAGCATCCTGAGAGATGGAAGTGCCATGGTCGAGCGTTTTAGTGCATCGGATTTGTGTTCTGATGGCTGAGTCGTCAGAATGTGGGTTCGAATCCCAGCCGCGACCGGGGTGCTTGTGTCCTTGAGCAAGACACTTTACCATAATTGCTTCGCTCCACCCAGGGGTAAATGGGTACCTGTGAGGGCAGAGTTGGTTGTTGTGTTTGATTAGCCCATATGCACCGAAATGGCAGCAATTGAGCTATATACTCCCCAGGGAGCCGAGATGGTTTTAGGAATGATTTATGTGTCTGATGAGCAGGGGTAAAAATTTAGTATTTATTACTAAGAATAGTGAACATCCAGTGCGTGTTTATTTTGATAAGAATAGACTTACATGTTTTTCCATCACAGCAAAGTACAATGTCATTAACCCAATCAGTATGGTGCTCCATAGACTGCTGGTATGGATCCTGCAAATAAAATATCTGTACAAGTAAATTGTAATTAACAATATTGTCTTTATACAGGTGACTCTTGTTAATACAAGGATGTTCAGATGTTCGGATTTTGATTTCGTTCGAATATTTGATATTTGAAGGCCACCAATTGGTAATTGCACCATGTGATTAAAACGAGTACGCACAATATGGTGGAGATGAAAAATGTACATGTATACTGAACAAAATGCCTCTTGAACCTCGGCAACATCGTATAATCGGTCCACGTAAAAAACTAAACAAAACAAAAAACAACACAAAAAGAACAACAATTTGGGATTTGGAGAACTGGATTCATGTATGAACAAAGTGCCGAAACCTTGTAAGTGCCAAAATTACCGTTCACAGTGAAGGTGGTCCATGGCACTCAATCAGTACTTCTCACCCACGAGGTTGAGTGAGGCCTACATATGCATATTTAATAGGGCTGTGCATTTTCGATTAATTTGGTAACCGGATATTCGGATTTTGATTTCGATCGTATATTCGATATTCGAAGGCCGCCGATTGTAAACTGTGCCATGTGACAAAACGAGCATGCACGATATGGTGGGGCTAAACATAATGTCGCCCAGACTTTCAACTTGATAATTATAAGTATCCCACAAATATCAATGGTTCACTCCATGTTGGCTTTCGACCAATGAAAAAATTCAAAAGTATTCAGGTCAAATCCAAATTTTTTGTTTGGTCCAAACATTTGGCATAAAATTCAATGCTTAACCAATGACTGAAGCCCAAACTATTTCTGGTCAGGATCACAAAATGCGCCACTGTCTGAAGCGGTTTTTCTTCATTTTGCACTACATAAATTTCTTCTTATATTATTCTATTATTACCTTTGGGTTATTAAGATTCCAGATTCTGATTATGGAGTCACGGCCAGCAGAATATAATTTGTTACATGTGGGGTCAAACTGAAGAGCATTGACCCCTGACCTGTGCTGTCGTTCAACCTCATCACGAATGACAAACGACACCTACAGAAAAATGGACCGAGAACATGTCAAATTATGTCAATATTATCATTAAAATATTCCTCACATCTGACAAAAAAGGTATTAATTTATATACAATATATTTTTTTGTCGATGATGAGAATATTTCTAAAAGAAAATATGCTCCGAAAACCGAACTGAAGAGCTTCTCGGCCGTTGGTAGTCATCGAGTTTGCCTAGTGCGACGAGCATAACTGTCACTCCAGATATCAGCTGAGAAATCCTCTGTATGCGTGGTTTCTGGGAATAAAAACTTCTTTTCTTAATTATACAAATGTTCTGTATGTAATTTAACTAATTCTTCATAATTTTTTTCCCATAATTTTGCTATAATACGTAAAAAACGTAAATTTTCTCCTCCATTGACTTTGTGCACAAACATGTGCGTTTGTTTACAACTTTTTTCCAAAACCCGACTCCCATAATTCATTGCACGCACAATTCTAATAGGAATTGTGATTTGTATCGATAAGCCTTTCGGAATTGCTGCGAGCATGCGCATTGACTTGAAATGATATGTCACGAAATATAAATTAAGTAAAATCACCATTTTTTGGGCCGCTTGGATAGTTCAACTTGTAAGGAATGTATCTAGTGTATCAAAATAGTTGCAAATGTAGTCAATTTGAGCACTAAGAATTTACAAAATCCCAACTGTTAGCATCAATGGAACCAACGTGTGGCTAAGGATTCAGGTCCATGCCACACTGGTGGGGCAAGGGCTAGGAGGGAGTCAAGTGTATTGGCCCTAACATTAGTTAGAAAGGGGCTACAACTTAGGTGCCAAGTTTGGGTAGTATGTCCTATCCGACCGCCACTTTTTCTCGCTCATTATAACCAATAATGTAATCTTACCTACCCAGTAAGCTGGACAACATATGGATGATGGACATGTACTTCAAATGATTCTACATAATTGTTTCGTGAAAAAAAATCAAGCATTTTTGGTGAACGATCACTTCAGAACAGCAATCAATGTGGACGCCATGTTTGTTTCCTCAGTCATGTCAGTCTGATCTTGTCACCTCCCCAAAAAAACCCAGTGGCCAATCCGGTCATCGTACATGCGCAGTGGCAACTAAGAACGGATCCTTCTTTTTTCTGAAGTGGGTAGGTCAATGCTAAAATTAATGGAAATCACAGATATTGGCGTGCCCGAGAAACACACATGGCATTTGAAAAATGCAATTTCTCAAACGAATTGTTTGAATTGTTCACCCACTGTTTGTCACTCCAATATAATGACTACATTAAATCATGGCCACCATGAGTAAATGTACAGGATTGTTGAGGATTTTTTTTAAAGGGAAAGTCCGAATGTCATCCAAGGGTGTATTTTCCAGATAGTTTTCATTCGTGGTTGTTGAGGATTCATCATAAATTCATCAACATGCGTTGAAAATATTATTAAAGGTTTCTTTATTTACACAACGATTAGCCTACATAATAATGTTGATTTCTATCTTTTGTTTTATTGGGTGGCTTTCTGCGTAAGCAGTAGCCTGTGCTGGGGAGGCTGGTGCTGATCTTAAAAGCGCTGCAGCGGTTTGTACAACCACAGCAAGATGTCACTGTTGAAATTGGTCTTTTCCTGCATTTTGGCGACGCCACACGTATTCGGCTAGGCGGAAGCCAAAGCCGTCGGTAATAGGCAGACTCCTTTTGATCTGCCACCATTGGCACTCAGTGTTCTGTGTATGAGCACCGGTGGCCGGATCAACAAAGTTTAAGGAGTGATTTACCGTGAGATGTTTGAAATTTTCCTGACTGAGACAGTCATACGACTTCCAGCAGTCGGTGATGATTGTTGATCCAGCGGCAACATATTCCTTAACCCTAACCCTCCTAAATCCTCTATAATCCTCCGGAGGATTTGGAGGATTTTGGAGGAATGAGGCACGTTCGAAATCACCAATTGGAGGATTATGGAGGATTGAGGAGGGTCGTGCATTTGATAGTGGAGGATTGTGGAAGCATGGTTCAAAGAGATCCTGGAGGATTGTGGAGGATTGAGGGCATAATTGACATTTACTTTGGATGAATGTGGATGAATGTGGAGGATTGTGGAGGATTATGGAAGATTGTGAAGGATTGACAGAAACATAATCTTGTATCCTCTGGAGGATTTGGAGGATTTTGGAGGAATGAGGCACGTTCGAAAATCACCAATTAGAGGATTATGGAGGATTGAGGCAGTGAGCTTCATGCATAAACTCAAGTTGGAGGATTATGAAGGATTGAGGCAGTGAGCTTCATGCATAAACTCAAGTTGGAGGATTATGAAGGATTGAGGCAGTGAGTTTCATGCACAAACACATTTCGGAGGATTATGAAGGATTGAGGAAGGTACCTGGTAATTAAGGCTAGGGAGTTAGGGTTAAATAACCCTCCTACTTTTAGTACCTTTTTCATACAAGTTGATGCACCATTTGAAACCATTCGCTTTTGTGGTTTTGAATGGTGAAATAACTGTGTACAGTATTGATTCCCCCAAATGGTTTTGAATGGTAGGTCAGCTAATACAAAACCTTGTTTGGATCTTTCCAAATGGTAGTACAGCTAATACAAAACCTTGTTTGGATACTTCTAAGTGGTGTAATCAATGGACCCTCTATGCATTTGAATGGATTTTAATGGTAGTAAAGCTTGCTACCAACACTGTTCAAATGGTATCACCATGTGTGTACAAAACCAATGGGCATTTTTGAAAGTGGAAATTTTGAATGGTTTCAAATGGTCTATCAGTAGGAGGGTTAAAGGAATAAGTGTCACTGAATCCCGCTGCTGAACCTCAATCAGGAAAACCTCTTTCGTCTCACGGCAAATGCCACCTAATACCCACTTACCATCGACCAAACGACCTCTGTTGTACTTGCGGCGGCCAAATTTGGACTCATCTATTTCGACCACTTTTCCTGGTCCGCCTATCGCCTTGCTGTTCTTCTGCTGGACTACACGAAGGCAAATTTCACGGCAAAAAGTGAACCAGTCGATGATAGTGTGGCTACCTGTAGCCACACCTTCGTCAAGACCAGACTCTCTTAGTGCCGCTTCATTTGACATTCTTGTAGCCCAGCAATATGTTAGCACCAGGATTTTCTTCAGTGACAACTTGCTATCGCTAAACCAGTTGCCATGCCGGATACTGCAAGTACGGGACCTCTTGCGGCACCTCCGGTTGTGACACCGCCAAGCAAACCCGTCGCCCCGGTCCGCTTTCACGGACCAGGACAAGGGATGCCGGCAGTATCGAGACTCCGGTGCACCAGCAATGTGGCCCCGTTCCTTGCAGAAATCTGCCGTTGACACGGGGGTTGAAAGCCTCCCCAGCAACTTCGCAATATTCCAATAAGTTGAACTCATATTGTACATATGAAGTGGATAAAGAATACTGATTGACTGTACTTATATACACTTTGAGAACAATGGACGGCAGCTTTCAATGGTTCTTATTCAGAACTTGGTATTTTTTCCTTACACACCCTTGTCTGTTTCCCAGGAATAGTCCAAAGAAATTCACACATATTACATCATGACATATGCTAACTTTATTCAGTAACTTATAAATATTCAATTTATAAATATTCAAATTCATTGTCAGTAAATAATTATTCTAATGCTTTATTCAGTAAACATTACATATTCATTGTGACGGGAGAGTCAAATAAAACGAAAGGACTTTCATTGGCATCAAAGCCTCATACCTGAGTGGTTTAGGTTTTTTTAATTTAATTTTTTACGCAATTCGCCCCACACAAGGCCAATGGCCACTCCAAGGTGGGGCTACTAGGTCATTGAGTTGTTACAACGACTCCACACTGAAGAAACCAGCCCCTCACACCGAAACAAGACAAGTTAATAACCAGCCTCTTCACGGTGGGAATAGGACTGGGAGGGGTAACTAGTCCAGAACAAGGCAGTTGTTAAACTGCCTCTGCCCCTATAAGCAATTATGGTTAAGTGTCTTGCTCAAGGACACAAGTGTCACGGCCGGGATTCGAACCCACATTCTGCTGCTAACACCAGAACTTGAGTCCGGTAAGCTAGACCGCTCGTCCACGACACTCCACAAAAGGTGATACATATTTGTGAATTTAACATGCTTTCATTTCCCCATACTGGTTCGAATCCCGGTGAATGTTCTACATGGTTATATGATTACTAACACTAACTTTCCTCACCTTTCTCGGCGGCTACAGATATGGAATAGAAACCGCAAGAAGTGGTGTGTGGAGTAGTTGGAAAAGAGGATAAGAGGATAGGAAACGAAGATATAATATAGCATGGGGTTTTGCCAGAGGGTAGAATGTCGTATCTCATTCAATATAACCAATAAAGTAATCTTACCTACCTAGTAAGGTGGAGAACATATGGATGATGATGGACATATAGTAGGGACCGCAACCAATTTCTGAAATGTCCTTTTTATGCTGAATCTTTTGATATATTATGATAGAGAATATAGTTCTAATTGAAATTCTTTTTGAATCATTAAAATCGGAGTTACGGTCCCTTACATATAAATAAAGCACACAGTCCAAGTAAAACAAGTATTTTCAATGTTTTTCAACAATGGCTCATTTAATTTGTTTACTCAATTTTCGCAACGTAAACAAAGCAGTAAACAAAATGGAGTGGCTGTATCACAAAAACTGGGTAAGCTATCAACTTTCTTTCTTTTTTTTTAATTATAGCTACATGTGTATCTAATTATATTTTCAATAAATTTGTGTTACAACTATCCATTCCACTCAAACAATTATTATTTATTCAAAATATTATTAATGACATATTTTACACTGATGACTGATATTGAATGAATTTCTCTCCAGCCCCTATACATTGTACTTGCTTGGTAAAATGTGTACCGTATTTGATTGCAATAAAGGAAACAATCTGACCTTAAATCTAGCTGTGAAAGGTTTTATTCCATTGGAGAAGTTCTTTTATAAAATGAGAAATCATTTTAAGTATGTTCGTTATATCATGATGAAGATTCACTTCAGTGCAAGTTCCGGATATCCTTCTTCAAGGATTTAAGAATATCGTCAGAAAGTGGTGGGGTAGTGCCAACAGTTGAAGGTCCGAGGTTCAACTCAACATCACCAGATATGGTGATATCACACAGTTGTCTGGAGAGCAGCAGACCACAAAGAGATGAAAACGGCCAAGTACGTATGAATACCCAGACTAAGATGAATGCCAGCTTTCTTGAACACTGCCTCTTCTGATTGATGACATCCTATTTATTGCCTCCACACTTCAAGTTAAACACCCATCCTGTTTGGTTGAGGATTCCTAAAGAAAATTTTGAAAAATAATAAAATATTAAGTAAAACAATTAATTCATTAGAAATGTTGTTTTATTTTAAAAAATAATAATTTTTATGAAATAAAAAACCTAAAACATACCCTTGAACTTTCCCTGCTGTTCCTAAAACAAATTGGGGAATTTTTTTTTGCAAATGCATGAATATTCTTCAACTATACTTTTCTGAAATGTAGTTCCTTGAATTTTGTGTATTTCAAATGTATTTTGTATAAAAAAACATCAAACGATTTTATTAAACTTTTTTTTTTAAATTATCACCAGTCGAGTAAGGGTAAGTTAAACAAAGAGAACAGCCAAAACCCTGATACTAGGCTAGCAACAAACACACTATTACCAATGAATTATAATATAATCGTTAAACTTACTCCCTCTGAATTTGATGGAAATTTTCCTGTAGCTCTACGCTCATTTGCGCAAGTCTCCCCGGTTAGAAAACATCGTCTCTACCCTATTTCGACGTCAATCTTTCCATTTCTGCCTTTCTATTTGAAATCAAAAGCCCCCGTATGCTTAAAATTTGACATTGAAAATTACTTACCCTTCAATTTCCTTAGAATTTGGCGAAAAATTTGTCGATTTTCGTCATTCTTTCGGCAGTATCCTCAGAAATTATCTGAAAACAAAATGGCGTCCACAAACGTGTTTCTATCCCACAGTGCTTTGCGCTAGCTGAACGGAAGCCATGCGACCCGCGGTGTACCATTTTTTGTACATGCGTTTTTTCGGCAGCGGCATGCGCAGTAGCGATGCGCAGTAGTTCATATGCAGTCCCTACATATTATAGGCCTATTTCAAATTATTCCAAGATATTTATTTCATTAAAAGGTGGCGGTCGCATACAACATTCTTTCCAAATAGTGGCGGTCGGATACGACATTCTTTCCCCAAGGCCAAGACAGTTTGTCAGTTGCAGAATTTGTTTTTGTGCAGGTGCTGATGATTTTGTGCATAGAGCAAGGACAGAAGGTCCTAGCTTGCTCTATGCCGGTTTGTGGGTGCCGAGTTTGCAAGGTGCACTCTTCCCACAAATTTACATGTCGGTATTAATTATTAATAACGAAATAGCGTTTGTAAAACTAAAACGGTACAAATGAATTCCTTTTGATTTATACTGTAAACTACGCAACCTAACGCTTAACTACTTGGCTTACAGTTTCTCAACTTTGTTAGCGTTGTCTGTATGTAAGTGGAATTACACATTTTACGATAGATTTATAGACAAATTACCTGAACTTTTCTTCGCGTATTACTCGGTTGACGATGATGAACCGCCATGTTATTGAGTGACGTCATATCAAGTGATAAAGTCTGGTCCTTTGAATTCTAGTACATGTACCAGACTGAAGCTAGCCGCGAATTGGGCCAGAAAAGCCATCCGCGAATTCGCGGTTGGGAATTCCCAACCGCGAATTCACAGCCGCGAATTCAGAAAAGGGAATGAGCGACACAATTTACTGACGTAGGTGAAATTATTAACAGTTAGTTTTACCAATTACCTTTTATTTAAATGTATTTTTATTAAATAATCATGAAGAACATGTCAATGCAGTCACTTCATTTATGTTAAAGCAGATTTGGCCAATTAATTAGTGTCTAATTAGACTGTGTTTAAAGGGCAAATATTGGAATGTGTCGGCACTTTTTCAGGCCTTTTCTTATTTTTTGTACACAAAGGGGTTCACTAAAAACAAAATGTACAAAACCTCTCTTATAAATATTAATTTTTATTTGATAATCATAAAGAACATGTCAATGCCCACACTTAATTTCCGTTAAGGCAAATTTGGCCAATTAATTAGTGTCTAATTAGACCGTGTTTAAAGGGACATTATTTTCAAATTTGGCTAAAATTTATTCACGCATTTCTTCTTTTTGGTGCAAAAAGGGGTTCACTAAAAATAAAATGTACCAAACCTCTTTTATACATATTATTTTTTTATTTGATAATCATAAAGAACATGTCATTGTCCACACTTAATTTCCGTTAAGGCAAATTTGGCCCATTAATTAGTGTCTAATTAGACCGTGTTTAAAGGGACAAATATTCGAAAGTGTCTGCACTTTTTCAGGCCTTTTCTTATTTTTTTGTACGAAAAGGGGTTCACTAAAAACAAAATGTACCAAACCTCTCTTATAAATATTAATTTTTTATTTAATAATCATAAAGAACATGTCAATGCCCACACTTAAATTCCGTTAAGGCAAATTTGTCACATTAATTAGTGTCTAATTAGACCGTGTTTAAAGGGACAAATATTCGAAGGTGTCTGCACTTTTTTCAGGCCTTTTCTCCTTTTTAGTACGAAAAGGGGTTCACTTTAAACAAAATGTACCAAACATCTTTTATAAATATTAATTTTTATTTGATAATCATAAAGAACATGTCATTGCCCACTCTTAATTTCCGTTAAGGCAAATTTGGCCAATTAATTAGTGTCTAATCAGACCGTGTTTAAAGGGACAATTTTCGAAGGTATCTGCACTTTTCAGGACTTTTCTCCTTTTTTGTACGAAAATGGGTTCACTTTAAACAAAATGTACCAAACATCTTTTATAAATATTAATTTTTATTTGATAATCATAAAGAACATGTCATTGCCCACACTTAATTTCCGTTAAGGCAAATTTGGACAATTAATTAGTATATAATTATAACGTGTTTAAAGGGACAATTTTCAAATTTGGCTAAAATTTATTCACGCATTTCTTCTTTTTGGTGCAAAAAGGGGTTCCCTAAAAATAAAATGTACCAAACCTCTTTTATAAATATTAATTTTTTATTTGATAATCATGAAGAACATGTCATTGCCCACACTTAATTTCCGTTAAGGCAAATTTGGACAATTAATTAGTGTCTAATTAGACTGTGTTTAAAGGGAAAATTTTCGAATTTGGCTAAAATTTATTCACGCATTTCTTCTTTTTTGTGCAAAAATGGGTTCACTAAAAATAAAATGTACCAAACCTCTCTTATAAATATTAATTTTTTATTTGATAATCTTAAAGAACATGTCAATGCCCACAACCTTTTTCCGTTAAGGCAAATTTGGCCCATTAATTAGTATCTAATTAGACCGTGTTTAAAGGGACAAATATTCGAAGGTGTCTGCACTTTTTCACGCATTTCTTCTTTTTTCTGCAAAAAGGGGTTCACTAAAACCAAAATGTACCAAACCTCTTTTATAAATATGAATTTTTTATTTGATAATCATAAAGAACATGTCAATGCCCACACTTAATTTCCGTTAAGGCAAATTTGGCCCATTAATTAGTGTCTAATTAGACCGTGTTTAAAGGGACAAATATTCGAAGGTGTCTGCACTTTTTTCAGGCCTTTTGTCCTTTTTAGTACGAAAAGGGGTTCACTTTAAACAAAATGTACCAAACATCTTTTATAAATATTAATTTTTATTTGATAATCATAAAGGACATGTCATTGCCCACACTTAATTTCCGTTAAGGCAAATTTGGCCAATTAATTAGTGTTTAATTAGACCGTGTTTAAAGGGACAAATATTCGAAAGTGTCTGCACTTTTTCAGGCCTTTTCTCCTTTTTAGTACGAAAAGGGGTTCACTTTAAACAAAATGTACAAAACATCTTTTATAAATATTAATTTTTATTTGATAATCATAAAGAACATGTCATTGCCCACACTTAATTTCCAAATTTTTAAATTTGGCTAAAATTTATTCACGCATTTCTTCTTTTTTGTGCAAAAACGGGTTCACTAAAAATAAAATGTACCAAACCTCTCTTATAAATATGAATTTTTTATTTGATAATCATGAAGAACATGTCATTGTCCACACTTAATTTCCGTTAAGGCAAATTTGGCTAATTAATTAGTGTCTAATTAGATCGTGTTTAAAGGGACAATTTTCGAAGGTGTCTCCACTTTTTCAGGCCTTTTCTCCTTTTTTGTACGAAAAGGGGTTCACTTTAAACAAACCGTACCAAACATCTTTTATAAATATTAAATTTATTTGATAATCATAAAGAACATGTCATTGCCCACACTTAATTTCCGTTAAGGCAAATTTTGCCAATTAATGAGTGTCTAATGATACGGTGTTTAAAGGGACATTATTTTCAAATTTGGCTAAAATTTATTCACGCATTTCTTCTTTTTGGTGCAAAAAGGGGTTCACTAAAAATAAAATGTACCAAACCTCTTTTATACATATTATTTTTTTATTTGATAATCATAAAGAATATGTCATTGTCCACACTTAATTTCCGTTAAGGCAAATTTGGCAGATTAATTAGTGTCTAATTAGACCGTGTTTAAAAGGACAAATATTCGAAAGTGTCTGCACTTTTTCAGGCCTTTTCTCATTTTTTTGTACGAAAATGGGTTCACTAAAAACAAAATGTACCAAACCTCTCTTATAAATATTAATTTTTTAGTTAATAATCATAAAGAACATGTAAATGCCCACACGTAAATTCCGTTAAGGCAAATTTTGCCCATTAATTAGTGTGTAATGAGACCGCTCTCCCCCGCTCTCCCCCGCTCTCCCCCGCTCTCCCCCGCTCTCCCCCGCTCTCCCCCGCTCTCCCCCGCTCTCCCCCGCTCTCCCCCGCTCGCCCCCGCTCGCCCCCGCTCTCCCCCGCTCGCCCCCGCTCGCCCCCGCTCGCCCCCGCTCGCCCCCGCTCGCCCCCGCTCGCCCCCGCTCGCCCCCGCTCGCCCCCGCTCGCCCCCGCTCGCCCCCGCTCGCCCCCCGCTCGCCCCCGCTCGCCCCCGCTCGCCCCCCGCTCGCCCCCCGCTCGCCCCCCCCGGACTAGGACTGACGTCATTCTAATTAATTAAACTGAAACACTACTATCTTAAGCGCAGCTAGTGGTCTAGTGGATAAGAGTCTTGACTTGTAAGTAGGAAGTCATAAGTTCGAACCCAGGATGTCATCGGTTTGAGTTTATTTTATTTTTTTATATTCTGACTGATGTCATTCTAATGTTTATGTCTAAGGTTTATAAATAAACTCAAACACAAATATACTAATGACAGAAATTGGTACAGTGGATAACACTCTTGGCTTATAAGTAGGAGGTCCTGAGTTCAATCCCAGTGCTTTTTATTTTTATTCTGACTGATGTCATTCTAAGGTTTATATCTAAGGTTCATAATTAAACTCAAACGCATTTGTACCAACTACAGCAAGTGGTCTAGTGGATACTAATGTTGACTTGTAAGCAGGAGGTCCTAAGTTCAAACCCACTGTAAATATTTTTTTTGACTAGGACTGACGTCATTCTAATTAATTAAACTGAAACGCTATTATCTTAAGCGCAGCTAGTGGTCTAGTGGATAAGAGTCTTGACTTGTAAGTAGGAAGTTATAAGTTCGAGCCCAGGATGTCATCGGTTTGAGTTTAGTTTTTTTTTTATTATTCTGACTGATGTCATTCTAATGTTTATGTCTAAGGTTTATAAATAAACTCAAACACACATATTCTAATGACAGAAATTGGTCCAGTGGATAACACTATTGGCTTATAACTAGGAGGTCCTGAGTTCAATCCCAGTGCTTTTTATTTTTATTCTGACTGATGTCATTCTAAGGTCCCAATTTCAAGCCCAGTGATTTTTATTTTTATTCTGACTTAGCAGCTCTATGAAATTAAGCCCAGACCTAATTGTAGCCCGTATAATTATGTGAACAATATGATTTAATACAAATACCATACTAATTTGTACTTGATGTGAGATACTAATTGTATACCTTATGAGATTCCAACTGTATAATCCATATACTATTGCAACAAAGTACTTCAACTACACATGTGTAAAGGAGAGAGCGTTACTTGTCAAAAAATATTTTTTTAAAGGTGACCCCAATTTGACCTTTACTTCCTGTCAAAACCGGAAGTCAAAGTTTAATAATGAAAAAAAATCATATCTCAACAACCACAAGAGGTAAATTCACAATTTTTGTACCATTGTACAGATCGTGAATTGTCAAAACAATTTTACACAAAGGTGACCCCAATTTGACCTTTACTTCCTGTCTAAACCGGAAGTCAATGTTTAATATTAAACAAATAATGATGCAAAGTTTCTTTAAAAAACATTATGACATCATCATCACTGCCCTGACAAAACTCGAACACCTATGTGTTTGTAATATCACAAACACTGCCGTCTAGTTTCTTCTTAAAATCATCTCGTGCCCATTGAACAATTAATAAATATAACCAAACTGATTAATTAAAGGAACAAAATTCACAACATTATGAATAGGTACTTATCGTACCTGCTCTCTTCAACATCAAGTTCATAAAAAAGAAATCGCAGTCACTAGGTCTATACTCCCATAACAAAAACATGTTTTTATAACATTTCTCATGTTAATTCATTTGAGGCCAGAATTGAGCTTCAAATAATTTGTTACCACTAGACAGGGTGGCTGGGATGGCCAGTACTTGTTTACAATTGCTGCAGTGTAATAGCGTGGTCTAATTGATTTACGACCTGGTTTGTCCAGCAGACCAGCAGTCATTGTCTCATGAAATCGATGTCCCTCACTGCAGCCACAACACCAACATTAATTTTGGGTCTAAGAGATGTTTGGTACATTTTGTTTTAGTGAACCACTTTTCGCACAAGAAATTAGAAAATGCCAGAAAAAGTGTAGACAAATTCAACAATTGTCCCTTTAAACACGGTCTAATTAGACACTAATTAATAGGCCAAATTTGCCTTAACGGAAATTAAGTGTGGACAATGACATGCTCTTTATGATTATCAAATAAAATATTAATATTTCTAAGAGAGGTTTGGTACATTTTGTTTTTAGTGAACCCCTTTTCGTACAAAAAGGAGAAAAGGCCTGAACAAGTGCAGACACCTTCGAATATTTGTCCATTTAAACACGGTCTAATTAGACACTAATTAATGGGCCAAATTTGCCTTAACGGAAATTAAGTGTGGGCAATGAGATGCTCTTTATGATTATCAAATAAAAAAATAATATTTATAAAAGATGTTTGGTACATTTTGTTCAATATGAACCCCTTTTCATACAAAAAGGAGAAAAGGCCTGAAAAAGTGCATGACACCTTCGAATATTTGTCCCTTTAAACACGGTCTAATTAGACACTAATATTATTAATGGGCCAAATTTGCCTTAACGGAAATTAAGTGTGAGCATAGACATGTTCTTTATGATTATCAAATAAAACATTAATATTTATACGAGATGTTTGGTACATTTTGTTTTTAGAGAACCCCTTTTTGTACAAAAAAGAAGAAATGCGCGAATAAATTTAGCCAAATTCGAAAAATTTTCCATTTAAACACAGTCTAATTAGATGCGAATTAATCTGCCAAATTTGCCTTAACAGAAATTAAGTGTGGACAATGATATGTTCTTTATGATTATCGAAGAAAAAATTAATATTTATACGAGATGTTTGGTACATTTTGTTTTTAGTGAACCCCTTTTTGTATAAAAAAGAAGAA
Organism: Zoroaster sp. YZ-2022; assembly: GCA_029582265.1. Taxonomy (NCBI): domain Eukaryota; kingdom Metazoa; phylum Echinodermata; class Asteroidea; order Forcipulatida; family Zoroasteridae; genus Zoroaster; species Zoroaster sp. YZ-2022. The sequence goes on from CM055826.1 coordinate 11,781,018, forward strand.
ATGCGTGAAAATTTTTAGCCAAATTCGACATTTGTCCCTTTAAACACGGTCTAATTAGACACTAATTAATGGGCCAAATTTGCCTTAACGGAAATTAAGTGTGGACAATGACATGTTCTTTATGATTATCAAATAAAAAATTAATATTTCTGAGAGATGTTTGGTACATTTTGTTTTTAGTGAACCCCTTTTTGTACAAAAAATAAGAAAAGGCCTGAAAAAGTGCAGACACCTTCGAATATTTGTCCCTTTAAACACGGTCTAATTAGACACTAATTAGTGGGCCAAATTTGCTTTAACAGGAATGAAGTGAGGGCATTGACATATTCTTTATGATTATTTAACAAAAAGTACATTTAAATAAAAGGTAATTGGTAAAATTAACTGTTAATAATTTCACCTACGTCAGTAAATTGTGTCGCTCATTCCTTTTCTGAATTCGCGGCTGTGAATTCGCGGTTGGGAATTCCCAACCGCGAATTCGCGGCTGCCAATTGCGGATGGCTTTTCTGGCCCAATTCGCGGCTAGCTTCAGTCTGGTAATTCTAGTTTGAGCTGATGATTTGATTGGTCTGAAATCTTGACTTCTAACATTGATATTGTAATTGTTGAGCGCAATCTAAGGATTTGCGCAATCTGCAGATTTCCTGTCTCGTACCTAGATTGCGCACTATAATCTCGAGATTATCCCCGCGAAAATTATGGACTTCCGGTTCCTTCGCCCGCGCGCAGAATGAGCGATGCTTGTGTACAAACCATTTCACTCACTTTTAATATGTAAGGTGTTTAAGTCGGGGATATAATTATTTTAATGAATCCAATTATTAATTTTAAGTCTTATAACTCTGTGGTAAATTATTTCATCTTGGCGCTAGTGAGACTGAAGAGAGAGTAAATCAAACATCATTTCAATTGACGTTTTATTTAACGAAAACAAATATTACAATAAATAATTTATTTACAGTTACAATTATCCTCCATGTACGTAATTCGCCGCACTCGTGAAATGACGCACTTACCTTTGGCTTAGCATTTCTCGGAAAACTGACAAAACTATGGCGTATTAATGGTTGCATAAACTTATCTATAAGTCATTTACTAGATACAAATAGGCTAGTAAGGGATTTACATGACCTACATGACCTCACGAACTTTATTTTTCTGCGCCGTCAATGAGCTATTGTCTGTGGAAACCAAAAGATATGAACGCTTTGCATTTGCAATGATTTTTTAAAGAAATACTGATCCTTAAAATGGACACATTCTTTATAGAAGAAGTGAACGAAGACTACTTAATTCGTTGGTGTTTATTTCGTCGGCAGTGGAAAATTATTGAGAAACTGAAAAAATTATTAATATCATGGTTATGAAAAGAAATCTTTTATTTGACAAAATGTTAACAGAATTTTTACACATTTCAAAGTTTTAAAGTACTTTTTGCAAAAATTTTAACCACCTTCCATTTTATTGGTCTTCGGAATATTTATTAAAAGTTTTGAGAGCTTCTCCAAATTATACCATCAAATTTTAACAATATTTTTATTTTTAAGATTAAAAACAATTTTACAACCAACTGGAATAAGATGAAAACATGATTCAACTGTTTTTCTTCTTGGGTACATTTTCTGTGCCCCCATCAACTTTAACAGTTTGGGGTGAGTCATTATAGGGCCTACCAACATAAATTTTTTGATGACCACAATTCTGTGCGTCTCAAAAAACGGCGCTCAAGACGTCCACACATAGTATGATCATGCATTGAAATTCAGAATTTTACAAGAGAATCCTTCACTGAAACAAACTAAAACACCAAACTGCTAATTTCATTTGTAGGTGCGTCATTTAGGGTAAATTGAGGATTAAATAGAATAAATAGGAAACTAGATAAACAAAATACTGAGTAAAATAAATAAGAAAAATGTATGTATTCTATTTTATTTGTAAGTGTTGAAATATTTCATGTAATTTTTTTGGTTAAATTATATTAAACTAGTCTCAATAGCGTGAGATGCGTCCAAAAATTACAGGGGGCGAGTTTGTCCTGGGCGGCTTTGTGAGGCGCGAATTTTATTAGGGGGCGAGTTTGTACAGCAGGGGCGAGATTGTCAGGCGCAAGTTTGCCAGGGGCGAATTGACTGGCATGCGTACATTATATGGGCGTTTTCGAAAGCACTGGCTTCGGCTTCGTCTCCAGGTTGTCATCATTGAAAAACCGTACGAACGGAGCCAAGGCGGAGACAGAGACGAAGCCAGATGTTTCGAAAAGTTGTGGCGTGAAATTATTGCATAACCTGTACCTGTCATCTAAACATAATTCCCAAATTGCGCAAATCCCTAATTTGCGCAGCATCTTGCGCAGCGCAATCTGCAGATTGCGCAAATCCCAAGATTGCGCTCAACATAAATCAAGATCACGTCGTCGATCGTATGTATGTACGTAGGTACGGGTACATACGTATACGTGTGTCCTTGTTTACAAAATGGTCGCAATGTGGGGGACTTTGAATGGAAACTTTAATACTGGTGAAGAAAACGCCCACCTGTAAGGCTGAAATCCTGGGATTCCCAAGAAACTGAAAAACCGAAGCAAGCTAGTTTTTGTTTTTATATTTCTAACATTAGCTTTTCTAAAGTGTTTAATTTAAGTTCAAGTTGCGGATTAGTTTTTGAACAGTTTGACATAGGCCTATCATCATGTTTGACGAGTTTACATAGCCATGGCCTAATTAATATTATTACCCTAACCCCATTCTAATCCTTGGCCTAATGCATCGATTTTGGTTTACTAATTAATACGATCTCAAATTTTGTGAATATGTAAGCTTGCTCAAGCAGACAGTTTTGGCACAAAGTTTACGAATACGATTGTGAGATCGGTAACTTTATATTTTTATACATTTTTTTTTAATTTCAAAAATGTTTTGAAAATTTTATAAAACAAATTGAAAGTGAGACATCCCAGAATAATGGATTTTATGCCAAAAGTATCTGATTGGGCAAGGTTACCTAATTACTAAGTTTTAGGTTGTAATTATTAGCAGATCAAAAGTTGAAAAAAAGAAAAACCACTCGATCCGTATTTTTATATGTGGCACTAGGGCCAAGGATAAAAATTTCATGAAAGTGATCATGAGGGGCAATTTTTTTCAACTTTTGCTGTACTAGTTATTGCAATCTACATGTAACATTGTTTAGGCTTGCCTATATGCAGACACTTTTGACATGAAATTTGGTGTAATTTTAATTTTATTATGTTTTTTTTACTTTAAAAATGGGAAAGAATGTCGTATCCGACCGCCACTTTTTAACGGCTTTTTTGGAATTTTTTTGCAACCACTACTATGGCACTAACTAATATAGCCAGTTAAAAAATGATTCTATCGGGGTTTTTTTGTGGTACAGAAAGTGAAAACTATCTTTAAAATCCACCTTTATGATGGTTTTTGGACTTTATTTCCCTTCTAAAAAAATCCTCCCCTTCAGAAAATAGAAGGATCCTATTAATAAAAGTATTATAGTTGCCACTGCGCATGTACAATGACTGTGTTGGTCACTAATTGTGGAGTTTACAAGATCAGACTGACATGACCGAGGAAGTCATCATATACCAAAAATGCCTGATTTTTCATGAAATAAATATCCTGGAATAATTTGAAGTATATGTCCATCATCATTCATATGTTCTCCACCTTACTAGGTAGGTAAGATTACTTTATTGGTTATACTGAATGAGAAAAAGTGGCGGTCGGATACGACATTCTACCCTAAAAATGTTTCAAAAATGTGAGCTATCCCACAATAACAGATTTTATGCCAAAAGTATCTGCTTGGGTAAGATTACCTTTATTACTGTTTTAGGTTGTAATAATTAACAGACCAAAAGTTTTTTTTTAAATTGCCTCTTTTGTGTACATATGAAATTATGAGTGGTGTTAGGGCCAAGGATACAGAGGGAGTCCAGTATATTGGCCATAGAATGTGGCTAGGTGAAAAATACATGACAAAAATGGAGACACAGGGTACAAAAATTAACTAACAAGGAGTACTCATACTACAGATCATCATAGGAATTAGGGATAATTGAGAATTTCTTCAGCTTGACTTAAATTTAGTTGATTAAGTGAAAGCTTAAGTTTAAAGGGATAGTATGATCTGAGCAGACTTTTGATAGGGCATGGGATTGGTGTTCTAGTTTAAGATTTGACCAATGTGACTGATAAATACTGACTCATTTATGCAGCAGCAATGGTGTGTGGTATTCTTTTCAGTCACTGAGTTATTCTAACTTTAGCACTCCCGATTCCATACCCTGTTGATCGTGACGATATTGTCCCTTCAATTATGATACTATTTGAAGATTTGCTATAAATTCAAAGCCTTCTGTTTCTTTCCTATTGGCCTAAATTGTTAAAAATAATATTTTTATTTCAAAATTCAGGAAATGGCTTCCAAAGAGGAAGCATCATCAGATTCAAATAATGACCAGATTACTGTGGCATTCTCAACCAATGAGGAAAGGCTACTATATGCTGCAAGGAATGGTGAAACTGACACAGTGCAACAACTTCTCAAACAGCAAAGCGAGGGTGCTATTCAACTGAATATTAACTGCAAAGGTCAGAGTTTAAAACCATGTTGCACCAGTGGGAAGTGTAACAAATTAAATTGGCAAAACCAAACCAATGTGCAAGATTAAACTAAATAGAGAATCAGCTTTTGCAAACTGCTTACCAAGCTAAAGGACCAATCTAGTATGCAAAATAGTAGTTATTGGCCTGATGTGAAGCGTAAGGCCAAGATTTTACAAGATTAAACAGTATTTACTGAGGAAAGTTTGTTGTCAGTACAACCGCAGTAATTACGGGGGTCGTGGCCACGGTGGATAAAGAACCAAGCCAAAGGCCATGACCCTGAGTCATGACTCAGGGCCATGACCCCGAGTTCTTTATTCTGCGGAAAAAACCAAGTGTCAAATTTTTATTCCCATTTATAAATCCCCACCATGATTTAATTTTCAAAATTTCAATATTTATATTGAAAATGAGCCAGAAACAATCCGACGAATCCAACGTTTACAAACGGGTGATATATTCCATCTTGGGTCATGAGTTTGTGTCAAATGATACAAACTTCTACTCTCCGATTGGTTCATTCCTATATGGTGCATACTTGGTGCATACTAGGGGTGGACGATATCATGATAATATCGTAATGATCGATACGATATTCAAAAAAAATTCGGCTAAATTGGTTATGGTTTTGAAGATATCAAAATATCGCCATATTGATGTTATTCCAAAAATATTGCCGATATCAAATTTATGTCGCTCTCTTTAATTAAAATATCGGCGGAGTGATGAATTGTCTCCAAACTTCATGTCATTATATGGTAATATCAACGAAGTTATGGTACCGTGAAGAACTAAAAAAGTAGGAATAACCAAAATAAAGACTTTCATTATTTTTCTTTCACCCTTCAAAAAACCTATGAAAATGTACTTCAACACTACCGCGAACAACAGGCCCGAACAAAAGCCGTTGGGGACACTTTCACTGAGCCTATTTTGATGACGTAGATTTATGGCAGGGTGAATGCCACAACTGTTTACTGTGGTACACAAAGCATATTACATCGTGTACAGCTGCAAAATAAGTTTACCAACTACGACTTCAGAAAGTGTTTTTGAAGAAGTTTCCAAATGTAGTACTGACCAATTGTGTTTATCATCGTCATTTGATGGAGATTATACTGATTTCGAAGTTGGTGAAATAAGGGGCATTGAATCGTATAAATTTGAGCCCGAAATTGATGAAATCCAGGTGAAAATGGTGAAGCAGAATGTCCGGACACCTGCATCTACTAGACTGTTGATAAGACGGCTGCTTCCATCTACCGCCATAAAAGTACGTTATAAAAACAGGCAAAAATTTTTGCTGCTGCCACAGGTTACAACTAAAACAGTTATGTCGCAGATTTCAACTGCAGGAATTTTGGCTGCAAATTATGATTTTTCCACAATTTCTGATTTGTTTAAATATTTTTTGGAATAGCATACATGTATAAATAACTAAATGCATACTGAACACTTTTGAGTAAATAAATCAAGGCACTTTTGTATGGTCTTTAAATATGTGTTGCTTCCCTCCTTCTATAACTCTTCATGTTGAAAGGTCACTAAAGGTGGAAAGCCAGAAAGGTTTAAATGACATGCTCAAGGCTAGGATTCAAACCCACATTCTGACCCAGTTCACATCGTTGAAAGACAAAAAAACTTTAAAATTGTTGCTTAAGCCCGACAGTGCTCAATGCAGCTAGATCCGATGGAGTGCCATGGTCGAGCGGTTTAGTGCATCGGATTTGTGTTCTGATGGCTGAGTCAGAATGTGGGTTCGAATCCCAACCGCGACCATGGTGCTTGTGTCCTTGAGCAAGACACTTTACCATAATTGCTTCACCCAGGGCTAAATGGGTACCTGTGAGGGCAGAGTTGGTCCACATTATTATTATTATTATTATTGTTGTCGTCATTGTCGTCGTTGTCGTTGTTGTGTTTGTTGTTGTTGTTGTTGTTGTTGGTATCTGGTCTCTGTGCGCATCAGCATTTTTAGGCCTCTCTATAGCCACCATACTTTGTGTATGGGAAATTTAGTCTGGTTCCAATAATCATGCTATGGCCTCGCAAAAAAAAAAAAAAAAAAGATTACCAAAAAAACAGTGTGTCACTGCACCAATTTTGAAGCCAACCTATGACCAGAGACTGGAGCCCTTTTTGGCATTCTCTTATAGATCGTTTTGAAGGGGGCCTGTACTGTGAATTGCCATTGCAGGTGGTAGTATTAATCTCTTACAATCTCTGACACAATCAAGGCAAATTTAGGTTGTATTCTGGTTTCTCTGGCATTTAAATGATTGCTTTATCTCTTGGACATTATACACATATTATTATAGGCACAAGCAAGGCGAATCTTGGTTGGAGTCCACTCCATCTGGCTGCATATTTCGGCCACATCAATGTGACAACCCTCTTGCTCTCACACAATGTGGATGTTGACATTGTTAACAAAAATGGAGATACGCCACTTCATCGGGCAGCTTTCACTGGAAGGATTGTAAGTAAAATTATCTACTTGTTTTACTTATTTACAAATGGTTACCTCTTCAGTGATACACTATGCCAGAAGTCTATAACCTACATGAAATGTGCCACTCGTGTACTATCCTAGTCCACAGCAGAGTACTGGAACAATGGATTTGGCTATTCATGACATATATTGTTCCACACACAGATGCGCAAGGTCTCAAAAAGAAGCAGTGCAGTTTGGGAGACTTTGGCCTACCCAGTGTGTGAGATTACTGTATCTCGCGCGTGCACCTTAGCTTTTAGCGCGTTTGCCCATTGTCCAGCTAATATGGTTCGCCTTCATCAAGTTTAAGTTAACGTTTCATTCAAGAAACTAGCTTCGCGCGTCAAGCGCCTAATCCCATGATGCCTTATGGCAGGCCGGGCAGTGTAGCAAAACTCGTAACCATGCTCGTTGTGCGTGCATGCATTTGGAGTACAATGCCATGGTGTGGATGACAGCAGGCTGGCACACTTCACGTAGGTAATAGACCTCTGACAGTACTGATTTCTAAGAGGGTTTTAGATAAGCTAATGAAGCAATTCTCAGTTATGGAAGTGGGGTTGACCACGGGGAGGGGTAGGGGTGGAATCTATCTGGATACACCAAATCCACTTGGCCAGGTACGTAGCAACTGTTTAAACCTGACAGGGATTTCAGTGGCCTGTGGTAGTAATGAACTATTGGCCAATGCATTTCATGAAGAAAAGTATTTGGTAATCCCATGAAACAATTATACAAATGGGAGGCCCTGACATATGATAATATATGAATGGTATGTTGTGTTTTAGGAGTTAGTGGCATTGCTTATCCAGTATGGAGCAGATGTTACTATTGTCAATGGAGAGGGGCATGTGGCAAGAGATGTTGCCCATAGTGATGATATTAAAAGAATGCTTATTGGTGAGTTGAATTGGATCTTATAAAGGGACAAAATCATCGCGTTCAACAGGGCATGGAATCAGAGTGCTAGTTTGAGATTAACTCATTGACTGAAAATAATCGCCTACATGATAAGGTCATATTACCGTTGCTGCTGCATAAATGAGCAAGTCATTTTCAGTCACTGTGTTCATCTTAAACTAGGAAACCGATTCCCTGCCCTGTTGAAAGTCAGCTCTGATCGTGACAATCATGACAATGTCCCTTTAACCCTAAACCCCTAGCTATTCTGGCTGGGAACCTTCCTGAATCCTCCAAAATCCATCAGTGCAATTTTGGAAACATGCCCTTATCTTCAAAATGCACCATGCATTTTCATTGATCTTCCATATTCAGCACTAATGGCCTAGCTGTACTTCTTGCCAGGTAGTAATTTTGCCTCATTTGAAGAGGTGAAAGTACCAGTTTCTGAAAGTGCTGAATTTTTCCAAAAATGTGTCCCTTGGAGGATTTTGATAGATTTGGAGTGGTTAGGGTTAAAGTTGTGTAGCCAGTGTTTTTCGCAATTTAGCCAGCAGTAACCTTTGTGTATCTTATATCGTTTCAGTTTGCGGTAACACCATGTGTTTATCTCGGCTATTGCGAAGCTGAGGTACAGGTTCTGCAAAGAACCTTATCGCACAACTCGTATCTCAACTGTCGCTAAGTGAGAATGGTTCAAAGGAGAACCAATGTCGGGCAACTCGTTTTCTCTACTGTCCATAAGTGAGAAATTTGGTTCAGGGAGAACCATGGGGACTTTACGGGTTACTCTCCGGGCAATTCGTTTCTCAACTATCGCTAGGTGAGAAATATGGTTCAGGAAGAACCCTGGGGACTTCACGGGTTATTCTCTCTGTTTCGATTAGCATGCTCTAATCTTCATCAGGAGAGTGAAGAGGTTTGGAGATGCAGCTCCTTAAGTATTATTTGCTGTGATTATGTGTTGAATGGGAAGTGTTCCGATTGGTGCCTGGTGGATTACTACTACTGCTGTATTGTGATTGGCTGCCCCAGTGGCATTGTGTGTGTGTAGGTTGCCTGCTGTGTTTGAGTTGCCTGCTCGTTGAGGGGTGTCATCAGTAGACTGTGGGCTGTGAGTGTTGAAGGATGGTAGGATCGAATGCCATATGCTGCTGATGAAAAAAGCCGATGTCCTGAGGGACAGTGTCATGTTTATGGATCTCAATAGCCTCTCTGATCTACTTTCAACTTGCGTGAAGTCCACATAAAGAGACCTACTGTCAGCAGTCTTTGGGCACTCCAATGGGATCCCTGATATCCCCGGTCCTGGCCAACATCTTCATGGAAGGTTTTGAACAGAAAGCCCTCGAGACAGCATGATACTGACCTAAACTATGACTTCGATACGTAGATGATACTTTCATCATTTGGCAGCACAATTCCGAAAAACTAAGTGACTTCCTCAGTCACCTCAACTAACAACACCCGAGTATTAAATTCACCATGGAAATTGTGACATCTAACTCGTTGCTTTTCCTTGATGTACTCATTTCCAAACGGGTTGATGGCTCCCTTGGGCATTCGGTTTACAGGAAACCTACACACACAGACCGCTACGTAAATGCCAGGTCGTTCCACTCACCATTGGTGAAATCCTCTGTGAATCGCACCCTACTTCGAACAGCACACTATCAGCGATAAAGTACACTTTCCATTCGAGTTGAAACATCTTAATGCCGTGTTAAGAGACAATGGGTACAGACCTGATAAACTAAAGTTCCTCCTGAATAGGAACTCACCACGATCCTCAGATGCACTCGACAAGCCTATTGCCGTCCTACCAGTGTACATTGGCGAGACCAGTAGAGACCTTACGACCATGATCAATGAACACAAGGCCCATGGTTGCAGAGGGGAATGTGACAAATCTACGATCATCAAACACTCCACCGATTTAGATCATGTCATTGACTGGCAGAAGGCAGAGATCATAGCGCCAGAGAAGCACTGGTACACCCATCGTATCAGAGAGGCTATTGAGATTCATAAACATGACACTGCCCCTCAGATCAGGACATCGGCTTTTTCATCAGGAGCATATGGCATTCAATCCTACCATCCTTCAACACTCACACCCCATAGTCTACTGACACGCCTCAATGAGCAGGCAACCCACACATAGCAGACAACCCACACACACACAATGCCACGGTGGCAGCCAATCACAGTACATAACACAGCAGTGGTAGCAATCCACCAGGAACCAATCGGAACACTTCCCATTCAACACATAATTACAGCAAATACAACTTAAGGAGCTGCATCTCCAAACCTCTTCATTTTCCTTATGAAGATTAGAGCAGGCTAATCGAAACTTAAAGAATAACTCGTGAACTCCCCATAGTTCTCCCTGAACCATATTTCTCACTTAGCGACAATAGAGAAAATGAGTTGCACGACATTGGTACTCCTTGAACTATTCTCACTTAGCGACAGTTGAGATACGAGTTATGTGATAAGGTTCTTTTCAGAACCTGTACCTCAGCTTCGCGATAGTTGAGATAAACACATTGTGTTACCGCAAACCGAAACGATATTGATATTCCACCATGCAAAGCCTCAGATCTTATATTTGTGTGTCTTGTTTTATTTATAATACAAATGCAAAAGTATCATAAGATAAATATTTGGACAACCTGTTTTTCAAAAATGACAAACTTGGATGCCCTATTTCAAAATCCTGGCTTATAATCCAGAAATTATTTTATTCATTCGAACACCTATTATTTTCTTTGAAAAGGAAAACAAAAACTTTGGAATGAGATATTTCACAAAATACTTTTTAGAAGCTTGGTTTAACAGTGATTGAGTGCGCAAATGAATTTATGGCAGGATAAACCATAAACACATATTTCCTGTAAAGCCATGCCTTTCACTATTATTTGAGAAATGCATCATTTCAAAGCATTTGTTTTCTTTCCTCATGTAAAATAACAATGTTATGATGAAAATGAAAACTTGCCGTTAAAATAGCTTAAACCAGGTGATATTTATCTTTATTTATGAGTAAGGAGATAAATGGCCAATTGAGGAAATAAATTTCAACAGACATCCACAACCCCCCTCTAATTTAAAATGGATGAAATGAAGCCCTGAATTCCTCCTTGATTTCAAGAAGGTTATGTTGCTCAATTCAATTTGATGACCTTTCACTGCAAGTATATTAAAAAATCATTGTAATTTTATGATTTCATTGCTTATCTGTTTCCATGACAGCCACTGAACAAGCTCAAAAGCTAAAGTTGGAGCAAGAGCTATTGAGTGCATCAGCAGAAGGCATGTTGGAGGATGTGGAGAGATTAGTAAGTTGACAACAATGAATGTAAGATTTCATGAAACCAAGGGGCCAGTCATGTTTCACGTAAGGGGAGATATTATACATGTATAGTGACTTCTAATAATAATAATACACGATTCTTATAAAGCATACATATCCTAGCAACTAGATGAAGGTGCTGTACATTATTACCCCTGCTCATCAGGTGCATAAATCATTCATGATACCATCAACAACCAACTCTGCCCTCACAGGTTACCCATTTACTCCTGGGTGGAGAGAAGCAATTTTGGAAAAGTGTCTTGCTCAAAGACACAAGCATCATGATCGCAGCCAGGATTCGAACCCACATTCTTGACGACTCAGCCATCAGAACACAAATGCAATGCACTAAACCGCTCGACCATGGCACGCCACTCCAGTTCTGCAAATGGCAATGGACTAGCTTGGCTTTAGTCTTTAGCAAAGTGAATTAATCAGTATTTTACCGTTGTGTCCGTACATATTTATATTAGCCCAAGTTCGTAATTTGTAAAAATTCTTAGAAAATTAACTTATAAATAATATTCATAAATGTCCAAGACAGTTTAGACCTAATCATGTGGGAGTGTATTAATGGATTGTAAAGAAATGGCTTGTCAAATTCAGAGCAGCGCTTATGTTCCAGCTGTTCTATTTAGCCAGCGTATGAAGCGCATTTGAACCAATCAGAGTGACAAAGATTGTTTTGAATCACGCTGACTCGTGTTCTTTGAAAGTGTTCCGTGTGTCCCCATAACGGGAAATTGCCCATTTCTATTTGGCTTTATTTAAAATCAAATTACATTTTTTTTAATTTTAAAAAACGAAATGAATATAGGCATTCATGAATTGGAATGAAAGTTTGATGCTTGATTTTTACGCAAGATAATGACTTGTTTTGTGTTTTGGTGTTTTTGGCCTGTGACCACACCCAAAACTCGTCATTAACCCTAACCTTCCCAAATCCTCCAAAATCATCTTTGTTAAAGTGAAGGATTTTGAAGGATTGAGGTTACATGCTACATGCTCTTTGCTAAAGTGAAGGATTTTGGAGGAGTGAGGTTATTGGGCATACTTGCCTTTCCATGGTACATGCACATCCATGTTTGTTGTAGTGATTGCAAGGTCAGTGCTTGGGTCAGTGGACACTGTTTATTGCTCCATGCATGCAGGGAGGGTCCCTGGCCATGTACATGTATCACAGATTAGAAACACATGTGTGCATACATGTCATGTGCTTGCTTTACTACTGGAGGATTTTGGAGGATTCAGGTTATGTGTAAGCAAGTGGATCTAGGGAGTTAGGGTTAATCTGTGGTAAAGACCGTGTGACAAACTTTTGTTCCCTTTTTACTCCTTTAAAATAATCTCCACATAGAAAGGTCATTAAATTGCATCCACTCTTTTGACATAGTTATTAGGTCCTCGCCCACCAAACGTCAACTGCACAGATGTGTCAGGTAACACACCCCTACACTGCGCTAGCTACCGAGACCAACGAGAGGTTGCCATGTTATTAATCCAACATGGTTCTAACTCAGGAATTCCTAACAAGAAAGGTCAAACAGCAATGGAACTTGCACAGTCACAGCAGATAAAACAACTCTTGAATGTCAGGCCAGTGAAGGTACATTTATGTAACTTATTACCACTATTCAATTAACAAGAGGGAGCTTTTGTGCTCTTGATGATCCATTCAGTATTTTACAGCACATTCTGACCTGTATTTTTTTGCAAAGATCTAAGAATAGAGGGGATACATGTAATAATGCGCTGTCACACTCTAGGACTCTTTGTAGTTACAAGTAAACTTATATGGGCATAAACTGTGGCATGTAACATGTAGCATGTAAAAAATAAATGCATCAGACACCAAAGGTTTAACTGGAAATAGTTGATTCTCTTTCAGACGTCATACATCATTACATTAAAGGGACAGTATCATCATGATCAGAGCAAACTTAGCAGGGCATGGAATTGGTGTCCTAGTTTAAGATGAACACAGTGACTGAAAATTACTGGCTCATTTATGCAGCAGTAATGGTAATATGACCTTATCATGTGGTGTATTATTTTTAGTCACTGAGTTAATCTAAAGCTAGCACTTTGATTCCATGCCCTGTTGATCGTGACAATATTGTCCCTTTAATCAACTATCATCATTACTTGTTGATGCCAAAACTAGCATTGACTGTTTCAGCAGGAAGTACAGTATAACTTCAGACAGTGTGCAGGTGTGGTCCCTGGATCCCAGGGCACACACACACAATGTTCAATCAGTGCGCAACACCTTGAACGCCAGTGTGCAGGTGTGGTCCCTGGATCCCAGGGCACACACACACAATGTTCAATCAGTGCGCAACACCTTGAACGCCAGTGGCCTAATTAAATTATGCGCACTAAATATGCCATCAAGCGATTCCTTTCGTTACGGTATCAAGCATTGCAAGTAATATGATGGTACAAGCCATGTAGAATTGTGCCTTGTTGAGAATCATTTCAGGCATGGCTCTCGGAAAAGCTATTTTCAAATCTTTGCCTCTCCAATGAAGGCCCCTTCCAAATATTTATCCAAGGGGATAATTTCTAGGATCTAAAACCTTTTTCATCCTACATGAAAATTTTTACACTTCTAAAAATTTTTTTGATTTAGCAGAGCTACATAGTTTCATTAAATGAATACTCTTGTTTTGTTTCTACAGTTTGTCCCCAAACTGGAAGGACCATTATTAAAGGTAAGTGAAAAAAAATTCTGCAAGCAAGAAAAACGCAATGTAATAAGACAAAAAGACTTAGTTGCAATAATTTTACAAGGTGCATTAAACAGTGAGATATCCATGATTTATCTTAGCAGATGGAGTGGCATGGTCGAATGGTTTAGTGCATCAGATTCATGTTCTGATGACTGAGTTGTCAGAATATGGGCTCGAATTCTGACTGTGACCATGGTGGCTATGTCCTTGAGCAAGACACTTTACCAAAATTGCTTCTTTCCACCCAGCATTAAATGGGTACCTGTGAGGGCAGAGTTGGTTGTTGTGTTTAATTAGCCCTATATATATGTGCTGTAATAGCAGCAATTGAGCTGTATACTCCCCAGGGAGATGAGATGGTTTCAGGAGTGATTTATGCGCCTGATGAGCAGGGGTAATAAAGTGCTTAGGGACCTCACAGTGATATACACAATATAAGAATTGTTTTTTATTTTTATTATTAAATTGAGTTTCCTAGTGGAAAGAATAATGTGTCCTTGAAATTTGAGATTTGTAAAGAGTGGGGAGTAGAATGGGTGTATCCATTTCTGATTTATGTACATAATGATGGCCATCACCCCATCTAAAGTTATTGACTCAACTGGTTTTAAATGTTGGGGTTGAATGCAAATATGTTTTATTTTCACTCCTTCCAGGCCATTGATTAAATCTTCAATCATCTACTCCTATATATGACCTGTAAGGCCCCCCAAAAAGTCTCCTGGTTTCTGGTCTCGCGCGTTGCCTCAGACCTGCACATCAGCATTTTTAATTTTCTTTTTTTTTTGCTATGAAACGATGTCCAATTGCAGCCACAATTGCTAGATCAATTGGAATTCTGCTGTGCTGTGTTTCAAATAACTTTTTCACATAGGGGTATAAAAGTTTGGCCAATTTGTGAGGCCTCTCTTACCCGCTATACTTTGTACATGGGAAATGTGGTCCCCGCGTATATACATGTACATGTATTTCCCTGTTGGCAAAAAAAAAGATTACCACCCCCCCCCCCAAAAAAAGCATGTCACCGCACCAATATTGAAGCCGACCTATGACCACAAACCTGAGACTTTTGGGGGGCTAAGGATGGATGCATAGTTGCTGAAGCAGTAAGAGGTATAGCTCACAACCAAAAGGGAAGATTCATACATGTACTACCCTTTATTTCCCATCATCTGTCGATTATGAACACACACTACAAATGTTCTTAAACTCATGGCTTAATCTAATGACCCACAAAACAACTTAAGACCATAAGTCTAGATATCACATTTTGTAAATTGTGACTTGCTTAACAATTTCTCAGTGAGAATCGAATGTACTTGGGAAATATACTTAACTGTATTTAAATATATGCTGGGATGGTTAACAGGTTAACCAGTTAACAGGTTAACCAGTTAACTGACCAAAATCGCTCTAACCATTTAGAAATTTGCTAACTGGATACAGAAACCAGTATTTAAAAAAAAAAAACAATTGGGAAGAATTTGCCACCCATTTTGTTGTTCTGGACTTTTTTTGTTACATTGGTTATTAAACAATCATTGCGGGAAGTTCATTGACATTTTTTGATTGAAAATGTATACACATTTGCCAGTTAAATCTAGTTTGTGTGGCCGTTGGGTGCCGACTTTCGGTTAACCAGATTAACTGACCCTGAAGGTTTTGGTTAAATGGTTTATAGCAAACTAACCGGTAACTCCCAGCACTATTTTAATATCTGTATACCTGTATAACTTCTGCAGATTTTAATTCAACTGTTACAGGTAGATTCCAAGAATGTGTTTAGACACATATACCAATGTAAACCATTATTGTCTTCTGTTTGTAGTCATCCAAATTCATTCGTAGTTTCAAACAGTACTGGGTTGTGCTTGACAGAGGCGTGCTGACATACTATAGGAAAAGGTAATTTTCAACTATAGGTATTGTTCCTCATCTTCACTAGTTAACCTATTGAAAGTGTGTACAATTACTGCTGTACATATACTTGTATGTATCATTGGGGGCACAGACTAACATCTTTCACCCCCTCCCCTTCCACTCCCTGCACCTTCTACCCCCTCTACCCCCTCTACCCCCTCTACCCCCTCTACCCCCTCTACCCCCTAAAGTACTTGACCTATCATTGTTTACTGTTATTGACAGTGGCGTAAATCACGTCGAAATATTTGTGTACATAATGTACATTATGGTACATCTAAGTACTGCAGTGTACAGCCAGCCAGAATCCGTGGCTATAATAAAGATGCATCCCAAACAGACAAAGAAAACAAACAATAAATAAATATTTAAACAAACCAAATTTGTCCCTTTTTAGCTTGTTTTTCATGCTTTATTCAATTTTTTTTTATAGATAAATGAATAATTCTGGGATGGATGATCCTATGGATAATCCCCCCTCCCCAGGTCCAAAAGGTGGCAGATAATCTCCCCATCCCTCCAGGATTTACGGCAGTAGTTATTGAGAATATTCTTGTCATGCAGCAACCGCACTGATGAGGAGATTACTCTTAAAGGAAGAACAGTTTCATGATAACCTGATTGATGATCACAGTGAATGTCTTTGGGATCTTTTTGTTATTAAATTGCTTCAAATTTATTTCAAGAAAAGTATGAAGGAAAATGTCATTTAATTGCAGAAATAATTCATCTCTGTACTAACAGACAATTAATTAGCCTTGACATAGTATCAATTAGTTTCTTATGTTTGTGGAATGTTGAGGCTGTTGTTATGTGTTTTTAACATCACAGAGCTGATGCGGTGACGGGTATTAAACGTGTAGGCTTCAAATATCTGGATCATGCTGAGTTTAAGGTGAAGACATGGGTTACCTGTAAGGCACTCTCGACGATTTTTCCTGATTTCAGGATATTTTCGAGAGGTTAAGACATCTGCACTAGTAAGCAGGAGGTCGTGGGTTCGAATCCTGCCCGAGTCGCCTGTGTAGTTTTTCACAGACACTCGGAAAGCACTGAGTATACAGTGCTATACACGTCGGTGTAGGGAAAAATTAAATCAATTGTTTATCTCCCGACACAAGAATTTCACCAACCTATATTTTGAACCTAGCAGGTTTTTCTCATTATGTTTATTATTTTTGTTATTTTCCTTTTCTTTGATTACAACAATGCATTAAAAAACTGAAATCATGCAATTAGCATAACATATCTTACAATCTTATCACTGTTTTCTGACAGGCAAACCCAAACAACAGTAGTGCATTTACTATACAATATTCCAGTAGTGTGGTGCACTCATGGCTTATAGACCCAGAGGACAACAATTTAACGAGACAGGTACGTAGAAATTTAGGGTTTTCACTTTCTTTTCCATCACTTACATCAGGCCTTTGATTTCTCAGGATTTTTTCTGATTTCAAGATTTTTTACATATCTCCCTTTGCCTTAAAAGTTTCTTGAAAGAAGAGAAGTAGCCACCAAGGAAAGAAGAAGTAGCCTGTGTTGTGTCCAAACCCCTAGTTTCTGGTTTGTGTGGATGTGGAGAGTCTGTAAGTCCTCCCACAAGGTTCAGGGGGGCTTTGTCTTTTAGACCAAAGGGAGACCCAGGCCTGCCACCCATTTTTCGAGATTTTTTACTTTTGTCCAGTCACACCCCTGCTTTCATTTACTTAATTGTTTCTCCATTAAGATTTGATTCGCTGCACAGATGAATGCTGCACGAGCTGGTTCCATGTTTATTTATGTACATTTTAAATCTTTTGCATTTGTAATTCTGAATTTTATGATTATTTAATTTTTATTATAGATCAAACATGTACCTATCTGGCATTCTTTGAATGTACTTGTATTTTACCTATCTGACTGTCCAGATATACCTTTCCTTTCATCCCACTCATGCCTCCTTTCATCCCTCCTTAGTTGTTAATAGTGCTGGGATGGTTAACCACTTAACCGACCGAAACTGCACTAATTGTTTAAGAAATTTTCTTAAAAGCTAACCGAATCAACATTTAAAAAATTGTTGTTATTGTTGTAGATTAAATTTTTGCCGTATTGGTAATTAAATAATCATTGCAGGAAATTTATTTATGCTTTTTGATTGAAAATGCATACACATTGTGCCATTTACTGATAATCTAGTATTGGTTAACTGGTTAATTGAATGTGAAAGTTTTGGTTAAACAGTTAGCGAACTAACCGGTAACTATGTTAGTTCAGTCTTTTTTTCAGTTCCTCCATTCTGCCATCCCGCCCTTACTTCTTTCTCCTCTCAGCTTTAATTTCTCTCCCCATACCTCATTTCTCTTATTCTCCTCAATCTTATCTCAATCATTTTTATTTCTTTTCTTCATATGATAAGGAATGGCTTACCGCCCTTCAAGATCACAGAGCCTTCAGTGACTACTACACAACAGAAGCAGGCGTGGATGATGAATACGATGATGTCACTGATGACTTTATGTCTCTTGGATCTATTGCTGATTCATTAAAGGTAATCTTCAATCAGTCAAAATATAACAGGTTACCTCAGAAAAAAACATACCCATTATTACTATAAAAAAAAGTAAAACTGAAGAAATAAATTTCAGAGAATATACCAATGTATGCAAATTAGCCAAATTCACATTTTACATCTGGCAATATTATTTGGCCTTTCCAATTCCTCCATGAGCTGACTTTTCATTTTGATTAAAATTCCTCATAAGGCCAAAACAAGTGTTTGGTTTCTGGTCCCGCACATGTCACCTCAGCATTTTTAGTTTCCTTTTTTGTTTTGCTATGAATTGATGTCCAATTACAGTCAAAATTGCTGGATCGATTGGAATTTTGCCGTGCTATGCTTTAAATGACTGTTCCTAGTTTGCCCGATATAATAATAATAATAATAATAATAATGTGTGGACTTATATAGCGCACGTATCCACCAACTAAGTGGTGCTCAAGGCGCATTCTTTTTTACGTGCATTACACAACACACGGGACCTACGGCTTTACGTCCCATCCGAAGGACGAAGCAATTATGGTTAAGTACCTTGCTCAAGGACACAAGTGTCACGACCGGGGCTCGAACTCACACACTGCTGCTGGCAACACCAGAACTTGAGTTCGGTGCGCTAGACCGCTCGGCCACGACACCTCAAGATATGTGTGGCTACGATACTTTGTTTATGGGGAATTTGATCTGGTTCCAATAACTGTATACATGAAAACATGTATCACCTAAAAATAAAAAAATAAATAAAAAAGCCCATCACCACACCGATTTTGAAATCGACCTATGACCAGAAACCAGAGACCTTTTTGGGGCCTAAACCTAGGACTATTCCTTTTAATTACTTTTTAGGGAATGAGTAGTTTTGTGGTTTACAATGGGATACTTTTAAAGAAACCTTCCTTTCCTAAATAGTTGAACATTTCAAGTTTCCATTTAGGGAGCAGTACATTCTTTGTGATTTTGACTAGCCAGCCAGTCTAGTTAGAGAGGATTTTGACATTTCCGCTGACACTATGTATCTATATCCAGTGGTGGAAAAGC
Organism: Zoroaster sp. YZ-2022; assembly: GCA_029582265.1. Lineage (NCBI taxonomy): Eukaryota > Metazoa > Echinodermata > Asteroidea > Forcipulatida > Zoroasteridae > Zoroaster > Zoroaster sp. YZ-2022. The sequence continues at coordinate 11,800,633 of CM055826.1, forward strand.
CAAGTTTCCAGTTTTACTTAACGTGGATAAAAACAATTTCCATCTGAATCAGTGTACATTTATACATGTACACCAATGATGTCAAGTACTTAATTAATAGAGATTTAATTGGAACAGTTTACTAAAGAAAATGTTAATTGACTTAAAGTTATTTTGAAACTGACAGACAGCACAGACAAGGCAGCATGTCTTAGAGCAAACAGTGGAGAGTTTTAACACCCTTGTGGACTCTTGTTTGAGTAAGAAGGCTACCAAAGATGTATCCTCATTGGTTGAGTACATTGGTAAGTTCAGCTTTTTAATTTTCTTGTCTTATGACATAAATGCGGGAAATTTAGCAGGCAAATATTAAGTGATTCCACTTTAAACAGGATTTAAACATGTATCATTTAGAATAATAATGAGTATTTGTAATGCACCGGTACCGGTATCCATCCAAATACGCTAATGGCACAGCCATTAAACACGTACTGGTTTATTATTTGTGGCAATATGGAGAGTCTGTAAATCCTCCAAAACTCAACCGACATCCAGGAGGTTCAGGGGGCTTTGTCCTAAGACCAAAAGGAGTCCCAAGCCCGCTACCGATTTGTTTACTTTTGTCAAATCACAGCCCTATACCCAGTGAACAGTAGGTTTTGTGGTGGCCCCATAACTACATATTGTAAAGCCCCTGTATATAAATATAGCTACACTATTGTTATTGAAAAGAAATACATGATCACAATTTTATATAAAACTTACTTGGTGGTAATTTGATTATGGTATCTTCTTTAAAACTGATTAGCTAGGTTGGTAGTTTGTGAAAATCTGATCACATGCCCTTTTCCATTGCCACACTCAGTATCTGGAACAATCTTCCTTGCAACATCAGACAATGTCCTTCAATATCCATGTTCAAACTTCACTCAAAACACACCTTTTTCAATTGCTTACTGTATGCCGCCATGAGCAATCATCCGTCGGAATGGCGCCTTATAAATATAACTATTGATAGATTGATTTATTTAACCATTAATTTCAATGAATTTTAATTTATTTTGTCTTGTCTTTTTAGAAAGTTTATCAGAAGCAAAGACACAGTTAATGACATTAGCAGAGACATCTAAGATGGTGTGTAGTACTCTCGGAAAGTGCCTTGCAGCTATGAAACAACAGGAAGAGGTATGGATCATCAGGGTGATGCATTTATGTTGTCCTCTTCACCTCCATCAGTATGGGCAAGAATGTACACCTTATAATTATAAACACTATGTTCTGGCTTCATGCTTCGAGGCTCTTGAATTATGTCAGATATTGACATCTCAGTTTGCATTTATTGGGGGAGATTCAACTTTGACTTGCGCGCAATGGGCATCCAGACACAACATCTCCAGCGATAATTGGATGGCAGAAGTACGCATGCATGTAGAAGAGTTACATTTGTGTGAGCCTCAAAGTGTGACAGCATTTCTTTGACACAACTTATCCAATGAAATCCCTTGAATGGTACAGCCGGAGCCTGTCTCTATCCTTGATAGGATAAAGACAGGGGACCAAGTGCCTTCAGGTAAATGCTACGTGTTCAGGGACAACTTAACTCTGTGAAGACTCCTTTCTGCAGTCACTTTTCCCCCTCCCCCTTGCTAAATTCAGGCCTGTGATTTCTCAGGATTTTTCTTGATTCCAGGATTTTTTTTACAAATCTCCATTTTCTTGAAAGAAGACAAGTAGCCACCAAGGAAAGAAAGAATTAGCCTGTACTGTGTCCAAACCTCTAGTTTCTTGTTTGTGGGGATGTGGAGAGTCTGTACATCTTGCACAATTAAACATCCAGGAGATTCAGGGGCTTTATCTTCTAGACCAAAGGGAGACCCAGGGCTGCTACCCATTTTTCAGGATTTTTACTTTTGTCAAATCACACCCATATAAATTGTATTAGGGATCATCTAATATCATACATAATTACCTGGAGGTAAAAGCTAGTAACAAAAAGAACAAATCACGAGATTAAATGCTTTCTTTTTGTCTACTATTGAATTCTACCTGGAATACCCCTAAGCCGACCCTTCACCAACTCCTCTCCCCCATCAATATCCTGCTGACTTTTGTTCATTAACCTGCCTACTGTAGCTGAACTTTAGTGGCAAGTAGCTATAGTGGTCAAAATCTTCTTCTCCTCCTCCTCCTCCTCCTCCTCCTCCTCCTCCTCCTCCTCCTCCTCCTCCTCCTCCTCCTCCTCCTCCTCCTCCTCCTCCTCCTCCTCCTCCTCCTCCTCCTCCTCCTCCTCCTCCTCCTCCTCCTCCTCCTCCTCCCGAAACTTATCAAACAAAAAAACATAGTTGCAAAGTTAACAGATCCTTCATATATCCTTCATATATCCTTCATATTTGGCACATACTTAGACCATAGTTGTCAATAAAGTTGTAACAGTCAGGTAAAGTTGTGATGTCATGGTGACTTCATCAGATATCAAATTACACTAAATCATATTTTCATATCTCATGAACCACAAAAGATATTTACACAATCTTCGTACACAGACATGACCCCAATCTGACCTCTCCTTCCAGTCAAAACCGGAAGTTTAAGTGAAAAAATATTATGAAGCACTTTTATAGGGTCCATAATATGGTATTTGGACATGCTTTCAGTGGATGAAATTACTATTGACATGTGACCTTTTTAAAACTATGACTAATAATGTCGTCACTTGTCACAGCGCCCTCTTGCGACAGGTTTAGAAAAATAATCATTTTCTATCAGAAAAACCATAGGAAATTTGAATATGGCATCTGTGAATAACGTGACTAGTGACATCTTTCAAAAAAATATGTTTGATGACATCATCAAAGTTCAGAGCGCCCCCCGTAGCGGCAGTTTTAAAAAGGGATTATTTCCCAATCTCAGAAATTGAACCAAAGCAGGTACTAGCATTATTTTTTTATGATTATGAGGAGGTCCTGTATATGACCTTCAAATCACCTGATCTGACCTTTACTTCCGGTCCAAACAGGAAGTTCAAATCCAACACATTCTAACGCAAAATTTATGTCTTTGAATATGAAATTGATATTGTTATTGTAAAAGATGATACACCTTTGCAAATATGATATTGACATCATCGATGATAATTTGATTGAACCGGAAGTTCACACGAACACCGTGTATTTTTTCCAACAAACACTTGAGTTCTATTTATTATTATTATTATTATTAACATTATCAGCCACAAAGTAAGTTTGACATACAAATTTGTAGGAATGAATGTCGCCTATGGACGTCGCCTATGGACTGTATTTGAAGTTGTGGCTCCACGCCTTTGGAATGATTTACCTCTGTACATTCGTGAATCTCAATCTGTTGACTCCATGAAGAAAAACTTTAAAACTCATCTTATGTGTATTGCCTATAATGACTACTAACATTCATTTATGCATTTTTTTTCTTTTGTTTAGTATTATATTTCATTTGCTATTGTATTGTTATGCTATTGTATGATTTCTTGTTTACTGTAAAGCGCCTTGAGCACTTCTTGGTGGATATGTATGCATTATAAATCTTCTGTATGATGATGATGATGATGATGATGATGATGATGATGATGATGATGATGATGATGATGATGATGATGATGATGATGATGATGATGATGATGATGATGATGATGATGATGATGATGATGATGATGATGATGATGATGATGATGATGATGATGATGATGATGATGATGATGATGATGATGATGATGATGATGATGATGATGATGATGATGATGATGATGATGATGATGATGATGATGATGATGATGATGATGATGATGATGATGATGATGATGATGATGATGATGATGATGATGATGATGATGATGATGATGATGATGATGATGATGATGATGATGATGATGATGATGATGATGATGATGATGATGATGATGATGATGATGATGATGATGATGATGATGATGATGATGATGATGATGATGATGATGATGATGATGATGATGATGATGATGATGATGATGATGATGATGATGATGATGATGATGATGATGATGATGATGATGATGATGATGATGATGATGATGATGATGATGATGATGATGATGATGATGATGATGATGATGATGATGATGATGATGATGATGATGATGATGATGATGATGATGATGATGATGATGATGATGATGATGATGATGATGATGATGATGATGATGATGATGATGATGATGATGATGATGATGATGATGATGATGATGATGATGATGATGATGATGATGATGATGATGATGATGATGATGATGATGATGATGATGATGATGATGATGATGATGATGATGATGATGATGATGATGATGATGATGATGATGATGATGATGATGATGATGATGATGATGATGATGATGATGATGATGATGATGATGATGATGATGATGATGATGATGATGATGATGATGATGATGATGATGATGATGATGATGATGATGATGATGATGATGATGATGATGATGATGATGATGATGATGATGATGATGATGATGATGATGATGATGATGATGATGATGATGATGATGATGATGATTATTTTATAAAATATCTCATTGAGACTGACTCTTTAACTTCCGGTTTACGATAAGGAATAATTACAGAAAATTTGATGACAATTGAAATATAGCAAAACAGAAAAAATAGACTATCACATGTGTTAACAATTTGTGCAGTTTCACATTTTGTACTCTATTATAGTGCAGATCTCCATAAACATTCAAGTATTATTATTTTTTTAGATTAAAAAATTACAATTCCTGTAGAATAAGATTTGGCAAGAGTATAGAAATTATATGCAAAATTTAATTAGGCCTAGTGCCAATTTGTTTTTTCTGCAGAAATATAATATTTTATTGTGCCTGCCAATGAAAACATGTCACATTACATGTATGATTTCGAATATGATTATTGTTGAAGATGCTTTCAAGAAGTTCAATAGCGCCCTCTTGGGCGTTGTATAATCGTGTTAAATGTTTAGTAAGCTAGGTAGGCCGTTGACATATGGTGAGTTATTTTATTTTGACACTGGTTATCGTGATGTAATTACGGGACGTGGCCGGACGGACGTCGGACATACATGTAAATTTACGAAGAAAGGAATTACATGAAAAACAGTTACAGATTTGTTTATAAATATAGTCAAGTGATATCTTGATTAATATCGTGCTGGATTAGTTCTGAAGGTCAGTATCAAAGGCTAATATTTTCTTCAATTTTCTTGTCTGTAGTTCGATGTTTAACTTAACGTTAGAATTATACCAGCAGAATCAGAATGTTTTCAGATTTACGTACTAACGTCTGATGACACCGTCCAGGGCTAGCCTAACGTTAGCCATGCCCATGCATTGAACATTGCCCATGATGACCATGGTTAGACCATTGGACGAAATAGACTGAGTGACAGAATCTGTTGATATGTTTTTGTAAATTGTATGTTATGTCATCAAACATTCGGATCCTAACGTTAGTATTTAGTTACCTATAAATATGTTCCAACTGTTTAGAAAGCATGCCAGTCAACTCACCCCCTGGCAAACTCATCCCATTACAAACTCCCCCTGACAAACTCGCCCCTGACAAACTCGCCCCTGACAAACTCGCCCCTGACAAACTCGCCCCTGACAAACTAGCCCCTGACAAACTCGCCCCCTGTCATTTAGTGTCAAACTCGCCCCCTGGGCCTGACAAACTGGCCCCCTGACAAACTCTCCCCTAACAAACTCTCCCCCTGCTCATACAAACTCACCCCTGACACTCGCTCCTCACAAAGTCGCCTTGCCCCACCAGTGTGGCACGGACCTGAATTCTTAGCCACACGTTGGTCCCATTGCTGCCACTAGCGGCGGGATTTTCTTAATTTTCTAAATTCCTAGCGCACAAATTGACGATATTTGCAACTATTTTGACAAACTAGATACGTTCCTTACATGTTCAACTATCTCGGCGGCCAAAAAAATTTTGATTTTACTTACATTTATATTTCGTGAAATTTAGGCCCGAAAAAATTACACAACGATCGGCATTTTGCAGGTTTCAATGAGGATGGCCATCTTGAATGTATGAAAAGTGGTACATCAACGGAAAAACAACTTGCGCTCACAACAATTTTATGACGGCTGTTTTATGTGTGCACATATTTGCTGTATTTTAGCACGCAAAGAATTCAGTTTTGGGGTTGCACGTAGTATGTGCACATAAAACAGCCGTCGTAAAATTTTTGTGTGCGCAAGGATTCAGGTTCGTGTCACACTAACAAGTAACATTAGTCAGGCTAGCTCAGCCATAGAAATACAAATTATTTATAACTACCAAGAACTTTATGTACATTTAACTAGGCAGTTTCACGCAAGCTGCCGATGGTGGCGCTATTTTTGATGCCCTTTTTTCTGTCGGCACTGTGACCCGCCGATAGTTCGTTGACGTGCCCGACCGTACACATGAAAATGCATAGGCACAATACCGCTAGCGCCTGGTTACGCTGATGAGGCTTCTATGTTTTCCTGGATGCCATTTTTATGAGCACTAAATTGTGCAGTCAATAAAAAAAAATCAATTACGGGAAACCTTTCGTTACGGAAATACCGGCAACTGAATTTCAGAAAGTTTTGACAATTTCCTTGTCCAACTTTCATGGTAAAATACTAATATAAAGGGTAGTCTATCGATGTTCTAGTGTCGATAAAAGGATACTACACACCGTGGTTATCTTAATTGGTCAGTCGATGCCAACTGTAACGTTGGCGGGAAAACAGTGTAACTTGCGGAAAATGACCCGACGGCAAATAAAATTTAAAAAATCACCGCTATTGGCGATTTGACTCACTGAATCGGGGTATCACGCACGAGTGGAATTTGGTATTCAATGTGATTTTTTTTAGTTATAAAAGGGGGATAAACTAAAAAAAAATTATTTTACATTTTGCTGGTTTATGGAATATTGCATGCATTTGAATGTTAAAGCACACTCATCTGGGAGAAATTGTAACCTGTAATTACAATGGTCACAACTTTTCAAATGAAACTGGCCTCCAAAATGACCAAATATTTAAATCAACAAAAATTCGTAACTTTGCATAGGGTTAACCTATCATGACCATTGACCCCCTCATTTTCTTTTTAATTTTTTGCTCTGTCCAGTGATATGACATTTTAAAGAATTGAAGCAACTTCAAATTTACATGAAACTGCCTAAAATTTTAACCATTTGATCCCTTCTTGGGCACATAATTTTGTCTGTTATATTACATTAGGGCTACATATGTAGCCATTGTCCACACCTACAGGAGCTCTCACTTGTGTAACAGAGAATTTATCAGCTATTACACACATCAAGACAAAATTCTTTAACACTAACCCCAAGGTATTCTGGCTAGGAACCTTCCTGAATCCTCCAAAATCTGTGCACTTTTGGAAACATACCCTTATCTTCATAAAGCACCATGCATTTTCATTGATCATTCGTATTCAGCACTTATGTTATAACCTTCTTGCCAGCTAGTAATTTTGTCCCATTTGAGGAGGTGAAAGTACCTGTTTCCAACAGTGCTGAATTTTTTTCAAAAAAGTGCCCCTTGGAGTGCTTCTCTTCACCCAGGAGTATAAATGGGGACATGTGAGGGCATAGATGGTATTAAATCGTGTTTGATTACGCTTACGTTTCAATAGACATTTTGGCAGCATGGGCTGCATACTCCCCAGGGAGTTAAGATGGTTCTAGAAATGATGTAACTTGGCAGCTACCAGCGCAACATAAGTGTGCATTATAATTATATTAATGTAATGCAAATAGTAGGCTTTTTCACAAATGTTTAAAATCCACATGGATTTTGAACTAAATGTTCGAGAGTGCTCGTCTTGTTTAATGTAACATTCCAAAAAGTTTTTGAAGTAGAAATAAATTTTGACAGAAAATCAGGATCTTGCTTATCATATTTTATTACAAGTATCAAATGCTATCGTACTGTAACTATTATCTATCCCAGCAAACATTGGTTACATATCTGCAAGACAATTATTGTTGGCAGGTTTTTGTGCAAATGTAATGTCAGTCACAACAGAATTGACAACTTTTTTTTAAAGCCAGTATACACTTTTAGTAAAATGTCTTTAAATGCATCCATATAAATTATAATATTAAATATAAAAAACTGTGAAGTTTCAGTTTATTTCATTGTGTCGTTTAAAGGTTTTCATTTTCATTCCAAAATGGAATTTACATATCCGGAGGACAACAATTATTTTGTGAAATGTACATGTAATTTAACTGATTTTAAAGTAAGTGCACCTAGGACAAAAATATTCCAAACAATATTTGATATTAAGTTTATATCAAGTAAGTTTCATGAACACAGTGTTTAACCCTCCTACAATCAGTGTAATGTTTTTTGTGAATACCAAAGAGGTCTTTAACCTTAAATGTCACTGTCCTATTTATACATGTATTACCAGTCATCCATATCCAGTTTGCAATCATTATGTTGTGTGTATTTTTTGGTACTGACAAAACAACACAAAAGAAACACTTTCCTTATATTCAGCAAAAGTTTGTTGACCTTATTTCCTGTTGGACCCCTTAAGTCGATACAGAAAGGTTAATTTTTACAAACTACTATTCAAATTTTGTACATACACATAGCACCATTTGGTGTAGTAATATGTTATACATCATAAGTGAATGGACTACATGTACACTACCATCATATATTTATTTTCATAGCTCTCAACTTGGAAGAGCCCATTCGCTGGTCGTATGTTCATTACATGTACAATTTATGTGTACACAGTGACCATGTGGACTGTACAGTCGCTCCGAACTTAGGCTATATTTCAAAATTGTTATGCAGCCATGTCTGGTACATGTACGCGTTCCATAGTTAGCAAAAATGGACCATGCTACGTTCGTCCCCCGCGGTCAGGATCGGCGACACTTCTGTGCTGACAACTTTGGGTTTGATTATCAACATGGTGTGTGTGGGTGTACCTTTATTTTATTTTGAGTTTTTTTTAACTCATTTTATTATTTGATTTTTTTGATTTTTTTTTTTTTTGATTTGCGGATTTTTAGTCAGGAAATGCAAATTGATATTTCAAGAGTGTAACATCTGTCACAAAAATTGTAACGTCCGTCACAGACATACAGTATGTAAACAGCAAATTCCTTCTAAAACCATGTGTTGTTAAAAGTTTTACATTTTGTGTTGGGTACCTTAAACCCTCATAAACTGATGCATATTGTAGGCTTTTTAGCAAAATATTTATAATTCACAGGGATTTTGAACGAAATGTTAACAGTCAAAAGTTTTTGAAGTCTAATCAAGATTGACAGAAAATCAAGATCTTGCTTACTATATTTTATTACTAGTTATTATACTATCATACTGTAACTATTATTTTTCCCAACAAACCATGGTTATAAATATGCAAGAAATATTGTTGGGAGTTTTCTGTGCAAATGTAACGTCCGTCACAATGGAATCGCCCCTATGTACAGTGTACATGTATGCATATGAAGTGTGCCAGTCGTGTACTAACCTAGTCCACGGCCTTGTACTCCAAGAACAATGGATTTGGGCCATTTATGATGTATTGTTCCACAGACTGACAAACAAGGTCTCAAAAAGAAGTGCTCAGTGCAGTCTGGGAGACTTACCCAGCATGTGAGAGAACTACATGTAGGGGTGGACGATATGATAATATCATAACGATACGATATTCAAATAATTATATTGTGCGTGCATGCCATGCATAATTGCAATGAAACGGAAGCACTTTCCAGAAGTTACGCACTGACTGCCACGGGTTTGTTTATGGACATCACGGTGAGTTCTTTATTATGAAATGTTTGCCGCACCGAGTGGCAAAAATCTAAGAATTCGGCTCATTTTGGAGCAACTGTTTGGAGTAACTGTTTATTACCTATGCAACTTTCCTGTAGAACTTGCATGTAAAAGAAGTTATTTCGGTGTCCAATGTCGTTAATGTACATGTAGGATACATTTTTTCATGTATTTAAAAAATATGAGACGATAATATCCTAGATATTGCCGATATCATGGCTGTCGATAATCAAATATCCAAAAAAATTAATATCGTCACCCCTAGAGAGAACTGTATCTCGCATGCATTCCTTAGTGTTCAGCGCGTTCGCCCCACAGCTGATGGTTCGCCCGTGTCTACATGTAGAGATTAAGATTGGTTAAGATTCTAGGAACTAGTTCTAGGAACTGCATGTACATTTTAGCTTCCCGCGATGGGTGCCTAATCTCATGATTCCTTACGGCAGGGTAGCAAAACTCATAACTGTGCTCGCTGTGAGTACGCACATTTTTAATACAATGCCGTGGTATGGATTGCCTTAAGGCATCATAGAATTAGGCGCTTGATGTGCGAAGCTGGTACCTGCATGTAGAACTAGATGCAAAACTAGAAAGCAGACAAACCTTCTGTGGGGCGAACAATGAGCAAACGTGAAAAACGCCAAGGTGCACGCACGAGATACAGTTCTCTCACACTCTGGGTAAGTTTCTCAGACAGCACTGCTTCTTTTTGAGACCATGTGCTTGGCTTGGGCTATAACACGATAATATCGAATATCGCGTTGTTGTTTTTTATTCGATTATGATATCAAGTATTTTTCAAATTATCGAGATATCGGTAAATCTCGATGAAAAAAATATATATTGTGAAGAAAAAAAATATATCGTGATTAAAAAAAATTCTCCATTGTCAGTCGGGTCAGAGATTCCATGGGAAAAAAAAGGAAATCTTTTCAGCTTTCGAAGAGAGAAACAAAATCAAACTACATGTACTTCTGTGATAAGCCGACCGTCAGATCACAAAGGAGCCGCCTGACGGGGTGTTGTTTAAAATCCACCGCCACTCAAAGAAATCTATTCAGACGGATTAAGTGTTGGGGATTGAATGGGGTATTTGATCCAACAATGTGTAGACAATGTTTACGTCTCACTGTCTAGCCATGGTGGTCTGTGACTCTGGCTAGTCATGAATTAAATCAAAGTTGGGAGATTAGGACACTATTCTGTTATACCATACTGGGACTCTTGTCTAGTGACAAAACACATAGGCCTATATGTATGCCGATGATACTACCTTGTTATTTCGTTCATCACATCCAAATAGTCTTCAGGAGGATCTTAATAACAACTTGAGCAATATTGGAAAATGGTTCTTAGAAAATAATTTAACATTAAACATTAACAAAACAAAGTTAATGATCTTCGGTACGAATAAGAATCTGGATAAGTTCAAAGGGATTTCCTTAAATTATAACAATGATATAATTGAACGTGTTGGCCATTTTAAGTACCTTGGAGTAATTTTTGATAACCAAATGACATGGCTTGATCATATTAATCATGTATCAGCTAATATTTCAAAACGTGGTGTTTTAAATCGTGTTAAATATAATTTACCAAACTGTACTTTAAAAATGCTCGCTGAAGCAATGATAATTCCTAATTTTGATTATTGTAGCCCTGTATGGTCAAACTGTAACAATGAACTAAAAACAAGGTTGCAAAAACATCAGAACAAACTGGCTAGAATTATTTTATCTGCTGATATTAGGACTCCAATTAATAACATGATGACTTCTCTTAACTGGCTTAAATTAGATGACAGATGGAGTAACCAAATGCTCATAATGATTTTTAAATGTTTAAATGGTACTTCTCCTAATTACTTGTCTTCTAAATTTATATTTACTCATTCTGTACATAATTATTCAACTAGAGGTCAGATTTCAAATTCCCTTATTATTCCACAGTGTAACTCAAATTCAGGTAGACGTATGTTCACTAGTAGATCTTCCCAAATATGGAACAACTTACCACAAGATATTCGTATTAATTATCAGACCATGTCATTAAACCAGTTTAGGAATAACGCTCTTACACTTTTACACTAAAATTACATGTCATCCATTGTTATTTATATTGTTATGTATGTACCAGTAGTTTGTATTATGTTATGGTTAAATTGTTTTGCCACCTACATGTACATGTACATTTTGTGTATGTATAATTATATTCATTACTGTAAACATTGTACTTATGTCAGGGCCACCTTGGAAAGCAGTGTTTTTCACTGAATGGTGCTACCCTGAATAAAGAAAGCTGAAATAAATAAATATTGAGTACAATCCAAACTCGGTCACAGCTTCAGAAGTGTAAATGATGTGTCACAATTACATGGTTTTATTCTCCACGGTACTATGGAAGAATAAACCTAGTCACGTGTTTATACTGTGACTCAGTCACATGGAACGCGAATCACGTGAACTCGAGCTGATGATTTGATTGGGACGCATGACACAGTAACCGTCCCACATAATTATTATGCAAACAAATTTGCATAATGGCAATTTATTGTGACGCTTGTAGATGGGTACGTCCATGTTATTATTGGCTTCAAAGCACTCATGTGTGAAATAAAAATAATTGCGATATTATCGAAAATCGCGATATATGTTTGACGATATATCGTGGATGAAAAAAATCGATATTGCTCAAGCCTACCATGTGCATCAGCCTGCGAAACTGTCATGAATGGCTCAAATTAGTTGTTGTTGGAGCACACTACATGTGCATACATGTAGGACTTCTGTATTTACATGTACTTATCATGTACAGGTACTGCATACTTACTTACCGTAATTTCCGGAATATAAGCCGCGGCTTATACGTTGATTTTGACACGGTAAAAGTTGCCTGCGGCTTATACGCGGTGCGGCTTATACGCCGAGGTACGAATCTTGAAGAACAATGCACAATTAAGCAAAAATCGTTGGTAAACAGACAGAAACAGAAACCTAAAAGCTTTTATTGTTCGTAGCGAAAATGGTCTGGTCATTGTCAGTTTTAGTGAGCGGACCTCGATACACACAGATTTATTCAAAACTTCTGAAAAAACCGTTGCAACGTTTTAGCGCCAGCGACATCAGAATCCACGACGTAGATCGTAGTCTATGCCATGCGTGTACCAGAGAGCCAATGGGAAAATTCGTTATATCGTAGTCTACGGAAGGAGCCAATAGGAAAATTCGTTACGCGTAGCAGGCGATGAGTCATCGTTTCGTTGGTTGCCGTTGTAGTGATTACATGTACGTTGTGCAGAAAGCAGGCAAGCAGCGGGACTACGTTCGACATTCCCGAATGCCGTAAATAATTTATAGTGATACGGCCGGGAACGGAACAGAAAAATAAAAATGTCGCAGAAAGCTGCAGTGCAGAAATTTCAAGATAAATACTCAGAAAGCTACCCAGTTATGGCTGCCTCCAAACTTGGAGAACTTCACGAATTTTGTAAAATATGCAGCACGGATTTCTGCATTAGCCATGGTGGCCTTAACGATGTCAAGAAACACGTGGAGTCGAAGAAACATCGATCCCACAAGCAGTGCCGTTGATTCCTGTACATGCACATGTATTTCGGACATTCGGACATGCGTAAAATGTGCAAAACTTTACTATTAGTATTTACAAATTTTCACTTGTCAAGGTTGGCTGGTATGCTATTGTGTCTCTTTCAATACATTTTGACTCGAACACAACACAATGACCCCCTTTGTGGTGATGTACGGACAGTGAGTGGCGTCCGGCGGGCCTCTGTGTGTGCGGCTTATACGCGGTGTGGCTTATATGTTGACGCATGAATCTTGTTTTGGTGATTTTGGGGTAGTGCGGCTTATACACCGCGCGGCTTATATTCCAGAAATTACGGTAGTACTTATCATGTACAGGTACTGCATACTTACATTAGTACTTATCATGTACAGGTACTGCATACTTACTTAGTACTTATCATGTACAGGTACTGCATACTTACTTAGTACTTATCATGTACAGGTACTGCATACTTACACTAGTACTTATGTACAGGTACTGCATACTTACATTAGTACTTATCATGTACAGGTACTGCATACTTACATTAGTACTTATCATGTACAGGTACTGCATACTTACATTAGTACTTATCATGTACAGGTACTGCATACTTACTTAGTACTTATCATGTACAGGTACTGCATACTTACTTAGTACTTATCATGTACAGGTACTGCATACTTACACTAGTACTTATCATGTACAGGTACTGCATACTTAGTACTTATCATGTACAGGTACTGCATACTTACTTAGTACTTATCATGTACAGGTACTGCATACTTACATAGTACTTATCATGTACAGGTACTGCATACTTACTTAGTACTTATCATGTACAGGTACTGCATACTTACTTAGTACTTATCATGTACAGGTACTGCATACTTACTTAGTACTTATCATGTACAGGTACTGCATACTTACACTAGTACTTATCATGTACAGGTACTGCATACTTACATTAGTACTTATCATGTACAGGTACTGCATACTTACATTAGTACTTATCATGTACAGGTACTGCATACTTACTTAGTACTTATCATGTACAGGTACTGCATACTTACTTAGTACTTATCATGTACAGGTACTGCATACTTACACTAGTACTTATCATGTACAGGTACTGCATACTTAGTACTTATCATGTACAGGTACTGCATACTTACTTAGTACTTATCATGTACAGGTACTGCATACTTACATAGTACTTATCATGTACAGGTACTGCATACTTACTTAGTACTTATCATGTACAGGTACTGCATACTTACTTAGTACTTATCATGTACAGGTACTGCATACTTACATTAGTACTTATCATGTACAGGTACTGCATACTTACTTAGTACTTATCATGTACAGGTACTGCATACTTACTTAGTACTTATCATGTACAGGTACTGCATACTTACTTAGTACTTATAATGTACAAGTACTGCATACTTACATTAGTACTTATCATGTACAGGTACTGCATACTTACATTAGTACTTATCATGTACAGGTACTGCATACTTACATTAGTACTTATCATGTACAGGTACTGCATACTTACTTAGTACTTATCATGTACAGGTACTGCATACTTACATAGTACTTATCATGTACAGGTACTGCATACTTACATTAGTACTTATCATGTACAGGTACTGCATACTTACATTAGTACTTATCATGTACAGGTACTGCATACTTACATTAGTACTTATCATGTACAAGTACTGCATACTTACATTAGTACTTATAATGTACAGGTACTGCATACTTACATTAGTACTTATCATGTACAGGTACTGCATACTTACATTAGTACTTATAATGTACAGGTACTGCATACTTACTTAGTACTTATCATGTACAGGTACTGCATACTTACATTAGTACTTATCATGTACAAGTACTGCATACTTACACTAGTACTTATAATGTACAGGTACTGCATACTTACATTAGTACTTATCATGTACAAGTACTGCATACTTACATTAGTACTTATAATGTACAGGTACTGCATACTTACATTAGTACTTATCATGTACAAGTACTGCATACTTACATTAGTACTTATAATGTACAGGTACTGCATACTTAGTACTTATCATGTACAGGTACTGCATACTTACATAAGTACTTATCATGTACAGGTACTGCATTCTTACATAAGTACTTATCATGTACAGGTACTGCATACTTACATAAGTACCTATCATGTACAGATACTGCATACTTACATAAGTACCTATCATGTACAGATACTGCATACTTACATAAGTACTTATCATGTACAGGTACTGCATTCTTACATAAGTACCTATCATGTACAGGTACTGCATTCTTACATAAGTACTTATCATGTACAGGTACTGCATACTTACATAAGTACCTATCATGTACAGATACTGCATACTTACATAAGTACCTATCATGTACAGGTACTGCATTCTTACATTAGTTATCATGTACAGGTACTGCATACTTACATTAGTACATTAGTAAAATGTATTGAAACAAAGAGAAGGAAAGTAATAAGAATCACAAACACCTTTGAAGTGAACCACTAACATGTACATGTAGCTGTAAGCACAATCTGTAGAAATACTGAAATGTACACAGTAAACATCAATTGAAATATGAAACGATTAAATTTAAACATCTGGTAATGTACAGTTTATGCTGACTATTTAGCATGCATACATGTAATACTGTACAATGTGTGAATTTGTTTAGATTTATTAATAATAAAAGTGGTGATGGCAATCAAATTTGAGTCAATTTGAGTATTAAAAGGCTGATAATCAATATTGGTTAGTGAATATGGGTTATACATGTACATGTAAGTACACTGCTGGTTCATCCAATCATGATCCAATCTGGTCTTGACAGCTTGAACATTCCAATGACGACATATACACTGTATACTGTACATGTATATTGTAAGGAATTATTGATTTATTACTTGAAACAGGATTGTGTAGTACTGATTTCAATGACTTGTTCTACATAATGTTACATTTTGTAAATAATACAAGTCATTTTTGCCTTTGAAATCCTGACTAAGGGTTAAAATATACACATAATGTCATATGTACATGTACACAGTACATGTACTTTGTATTTAACACTATATATGTACATACATACAGTACATGAATGTGATTGATGGCACAGTGTATGGGAGGCCTGAAAGTACGCCAATTTGCAGTCCGAGTTTAAACATGTAAATTGCAGTGTGTACAGTGTGGTACATGTAGCCTACAGGTACACACTATACAGTTTACATTTACATGTTACACTTACATGTACTACTTGCCTTGACAGTCCTGACGTGAGAGGCAGGTACATGTACATGTATGTAGCTTTTAGTGGTTTGTTTCAATGAAGAAAAACAAGTCACACCATTTTTTGTGTTCGGAGATAAACCTTTATTCTGACTGGAGATCAACAGTAATACATATGAACTTTTACATGGTAAAAATAAGGAGAGAGCGTTTGTGGAGTTGTTGTTTGCTGTGTGTTTGAAAACAGAGTGGTCTAACTTGACATATGGTAAGAATACTTGTAGGGCTGACTATCCCCAAAGTAATAAAACTGTAGACAAGAAGTCTGAGAGCAAAGCTTAAAACGAGGTGATGACATGTGGTGAAGGTAGATCAAAGCAATAAAAGTGGACCTTGAAGTGGTCATCAATTACGAAGCTTGGCAATACAGGGTCAAATAGTACAACAAACACTGAGAATACTGTATGGGAAAGTATACAATGGATTAGAATTACAAATGTTTCTATGTTTACATGGAAGAAAACACTACAAGCTAACTGAATTATTGGACAGACTTCAAGGCAATATCACACATCCATAATGTCTCACTTTTTCCTTAGCCTTGTAAATTTTACCTGGTAATGATTGAGAATTGGCATTGTAATTTGTATAGTGTGAAGGGAACTTTTTATTTTGAGCTATATTATGTACATGTAATAATGTCTTCAGACTAACAACAAAAGGTTCACCAGTTTTGCATACGCTGAGATATTGGAATTGAAAGTGTTGTTTGCTTTGTGGAAGAATTTCTTAAAAGATAAATCATTGTATGGAGATAAACCACATGTAGGAAGGTTAATTGTATTAAAGCTTCATAACAAAGGAGCTGCATCTATGTAAGAGATGGCCCAAGGTGCATGTAAAGCCCTTTTCACACTACAGCTCTTATCCCTGGGGAATATAACCCCAGGGAGGCCACCGGAGTTTTTTTTTTATGTATGTACATTGTATTGTTGCATTCCCACTATTGTAGGTCAACCAAAAAAAATGGGGAGGACACAAACTTTGTTGTGACAATCAAATGGGATTGGTTTATTAACATTCTCACTATAGTTCAACAATAATAACAGGCACTAATAACATGTATGAAATGAGTGGTAGCGTAATTCAAGTACATGTTAATCATTCACATTAGACTTTGCGAATAGTGATCTAAGCGATCGGATACAGTCAGTGGGACCATCGTTCGTCAACTCGGTATATAGTACGACAACTCGGTTTGTCAACTCGGTATATAGTACGAGCACTGCTACACCGAGCGATGGCAGGTCAGTCTTGACGAGTGTGTATCAGACCGCACTAGCTAGGCTAGTGGATCAACAAATGAGGCACTGGACCGTCACAACTACAAGTTAGTATCGCACTGAAAGTATGTAAAAAATAGATTGTCCACGTGACGGCTCCAAGCCACATATTGGGAGGGCGTGGCACTCACGCAAGGCTCTCGCTGGTGTTGCATTATGCATTGTGTTGGCGCTGGATCTGCATGAGCAAAAGTAGCATCCTTGTAAGGAATGCATATTCATAGCGGACAATCAAGGGTCCGGGACATGACAGTAAAACAAACCTTGGGAATTATATTACTAGAAATTGCATCATAGGCAAAATATTTAACAGTGAAAGGAGTAAAATAGAGGGTGCTAATATTATCAAAAGCAAAGGGTAAGATTCGTAACAGTATTTTGTGATAAAGAATTTAAAGGGACAATATACATGTACATGTAATACCCCACATGATAAGATTGTATTACAGTTGATGCTGCATATTGACCCAGTAAATTTCAGTTGGTGTGTTCATCTACATGTATGACACCGATTCCATGCACTGTTGAAAGTCTGCTCTGATCATGATGATATTGTTCCTTTAAATACATGTACATACGTGTATAATCCATGTGTTGTACAGTGATTTACAGTGTACATTTGTACAGCCTTGTATGGACAATTGATTCATACAACTGATGTTGTACATATGTACATGTACATGTACTATTCATGTACACTGTACAAATACATGTACAGTGGATCAACACTGGCATTTATCACAATGGCCTTGTAAAAATCTATCTCTAGTTGGGCTTCATATCAGTCAACTGAAAATAATGTATAATGAAACATGCAGCTGTAGTCTCTACTGAAATAGAAAATCTTGTTACATGTACTGTACTACATTTACTAGTATTATCCAACAGTGCCTTGGACTTTTTCATAAAGATTCTTTTTGGCCTGTATGTACATATGTACGTGTGCATGAGAAATTATGGAAGCGTTAAAGGGACATCACAAAAGATGAAAAAAGGAATACTTTTTTCCTTTAAACTTTTTGGCAACAATTCCACTTTTCTTAAACATCCAGGTGCTTTGAATTAACAATGTTGTTATCTTCCCTAAGGCCAAAAAAGGTCTCCGCTTTCTGGTCTTCGCGCTCGTTGCCTCAGACCTGCTCATTGGCATATTTAGTTTTAGTTTTGTTTTGCTTATGAAACGATGTCCAATTGCAGCCAAAATTGCTGTATCGATTGGAATTCTGCCACGCTGTGTTTTAAAAAACTTTTTCACATAGGGGTATTATGAATGTTTGCCCGATTTGTGAGCCTCTATTAACATCTCTTATTTGGTCTGGTTTCAATAACTGTGTATACATGTATCATGTACTTCACTAGTTGGCACCAAAAAAAAAGATTACCTACAAAAAAAATTTAAATTAAAAAAAATTTGTCACCACACCAATTTTAAAGCCACCTACATGTATGACCAGAAACCAGACTTTCTTTTGGCGTAAGTTCATAGTTAAAATGCCACCATAAAAGTATGCAAATAAACAAACTTTATATGTACATGTATGTAAATTACTTGAAACATTCCTAATCAATTAACCGAATAATTGAAGTATTTTCTCAATACTTTCAGCTGCGTAAGCTTGAACTATCCCAAGCCATAGAGAAGTCCCGCATCCTCCAGGATGGCTTGCAGGCCCTAGCACAGGAGCATCACGACTTAGAGCAAATATCCAGATTTTCTTCTCACAGTGGGAGCTTCTATGATGCCAAGACGGAGGCTAGCTTCACAGACAACCCTAGCCCTGAGGTAGAATAAACAAGAATACATGTATGGCCATTTTGTTTTTAATAACTTGGATTATGGACCTGCTGCCCAAAGATTTCAGATTTTGGAAGTAAAACGTAATAAAAATCACCGCCCAAAAATCACAATTCCCAAAGATTAAAACAAAATAAATACAAAAATGTTTGCAGTGCAGCAACCTCTTCTCTCTAACCAGGAACTCCCCTAATCCCCAGGGGAAAAGTCCCCATGGTTCCCCAGGATGGTCCCAAGAACGGTCCCAAGAAAAGTTTACTGCATAGTTACCCCGGAGCAGTTTCACACTTGACTTGTGAAAACCCACTGCATATTCCATGGGTACTTATTCCTACACACATGTTTCACTCGACATTCAAACTCTGAGCAACTGCACTTGGTATTCATGTCCACACAGAAGTTTCTGTATCGCTTCGGATATCATTGGCATGCAATCAGTTTGCTTTTAGTCTACCAAGCTTTCACTTTAGGCCCCATACCAAAAGGACTGTTTTCTAACTATATTTAAAGATATAACACCTGTGTGTGGCTAAGATGACCCACAAAATAGAATTAATAAAGCGTACGATTTTTGAAAGATAATATCACTGTTAAATAAAAAATTCAATTATGAAATTCAGATGTTGGAAACTGTAGATAAAAGTGATATTTCAAACAATGCTTGATTCTGATTGACAGCCACGATGCCCAATCGGAAGACTGCCCTCAACCTGTTAAATACTATAAGATGTGTGGTCATGTGCAAGCTGAGGATTAAAACAGTGGGCTTTGGGAATTCCCAATAATTGCACAATTGTGCTACGTCCACTGAGGAACTTATGGCATTAACCCAAATCCTCAAATATCCTCTTTGCTAAAGTGACGGATTTTGAAGGATTGAGGTTACATGCAGGGTTGTCACCAGACCAAATTGAGTGCCGGCTAATTTTATCGATTGCGAGCGTAGTGAATGGAGTGCAGCTACTCACGGCCAGGGGTCCAGGGGCAACGCCCCAGTGGGGGTCGAGGGGGCGAAGCCCCCCGAAGCTCCTGGGTTTTAGCTTTTAAGAATGGATTTGGAGGGCTCACCTTTCACATAATTTGTTGTATAATAGTATGATATTTTCATAGTATTATACACGAATTTATGATGTGAAGGAGTGCCCTCCAATGCAATTGACAACAATGTTGGCTCAGAAAAACTGAAACTTCTGTATGGCCTACCAGGTGTCCACTTTTCGCTATTAAACTTAGATGCCAGCTTCTGTTTTTTTGATGAGGTGGTAACACTTGAGCAACCAGGGCCGTCAGGCATAGCAGCTCCGAGTTTTTGGCCTAAATCCACAGTGGCTGAAGACTCGGTAGCGTGATCTATCAGTTCCTGGGTCAGTTGTACTCGAACACGAAGATGTGGTCGCAGAAGAATGTCTCGAATTTGCCGGCTTCTCGCTTGACCCGGCTGCCGTGTCTATCACTGCCGGCCCCTTGCGTTTAGTGGCCGAAGAGAAAAAGCTGATACTTTTCTGCGAGTGCGACATAATTATTTTGATCAAAACACTTCCAAAAGCGTTCACAAAACTTTTCATGAATGGGCGGAGGGACGCGTGAATAATTTTCCCTTTGCTGAGCACATCGCGGGAAAGCTAGACGTTTACGAAGTCACGCTTATCCAACCTGAAATTTACGTACATCGACATTACGAAGCACGTCGCATCGTTTGCACACGGTAGAGACTAGTGGCATTAGCTCATCGTGCAGGCGCAAACAACCAATCATAATGGGGATTCCCAGGTCTTTTCCCTGACGTCATAAATAAATGCTAATTAGTGTATTTGTTTGTACCGCTACAAACTGAGATTTATTTTATAATATCGTACGATGTTTTAATTGATCTATAGACTAAAGTCCTCAAAATAGTGGCAAATAACTCAAAGAAATGAAGAATACATGAACTTTTTTTGACTTTTATTACTGTTTAATGAAATATTCACACAATTTTTGTGCCGGTCGGTAAGACATCAATCTGCGTTTGGTGCCGGTCGGCCAGAGGGAGTGCCGGTTAGACCCGACCGGCGCCGACCGGCATAGTTACAACCCTGGTTACATGCTACATGCTCTTTGCTAAAGTGAAGGATTTTGGAGGATTGAGGTTATTAGGCATACTTGCCTTTCCATGGTACATGTACACGTCCATGTTTGTTGTAGTGATTACAAGGTCAGTGCTTGGGTCAGTGGACTTGATATAATTTAGTGAGGCCATTTTGTTTTTCAATGTTTTTCCCCAAATAATTAAAGACCCCTCCTTACAGTGTAAAAACTGAGTTCACTGAAAGCAAGGTGTAATATCTTGGAGTAGAGAGCCGGACAAAGTTGAAAAATAAGTGAGATCGTCACGCAAGTCACAGAGCTGCCAACTCTTCCGGATTCTGCGGAAGACTTCCGTATTTGACGGTAATCTTCCGTCATCCCGTAAAGCAGTCAAAATCTTCCAGATCCCCAACCCTCTGAATGGAAAAATAAAAAGTAGCCTCTGTTCCAAGTCCTCAGTGTGTTTGTGTGTCTTATTTTACATACAGTAAATGCAAATACAGTAAAAATATAACTTGCGAAATTCACAATATCAGCAACGAATCCGCAAGTTGTTGATCCTCAGGTTGAAATCAAAGAAATTCCAGAAAAAATAGAAGAAAACGCCCAAATCGTTGGTACCATTAACGTTAGAAAGATCGTCACCGAAGTAAAGACGCAGCGCTAGCGAGTGACTCGTGGGAAGTATATACGCATGCGCGGCAATTTCATTCATGAAAATTGCCATATATGGCGAGTATCCGTGACGTCATATAATGAGGTGGCTGCGTGATCCTCTCGCAGCCGCTCCATGCCATTTAGGCCATTTTCCGCGCGCTGTGCATGCACTTTTGACAGCGTGGGGAAAAAACAAAATGGCGTCACCGGAGAGAGTCTTGGCAACCAGGAAGCAGAAAAAGACAAATTATGCGCAAAGATACAGGGATGAATACCAAAAAGAATGGCACTGTATTAGAAAATAAACGAAGGCACAAAATTATGCGTTCTGCACCGTTTGTAGTTGTGATATTAGCATGAAATACGGCGGACGAAATGACATATTGCGACACATCAAATCGGATAAACATTGCACCACTGCAAAAGCACGATCGAGCACGCCTGGAATTGCTGGATTTTTTAGAAAATCGGGCGCTGATGACGGTGTAATAAAGGCGGAAATGTTGTTCACAGGCTTTCTAGTCGAACATAACTTGAACGTAGCATCGTCTGACCATGCCGGTCCCCTATTTAGACGGATGTTTCCCGACTCAAATATCGCTGCTAAATACGGTTGTGCTCGTACCAAAACAACTGCAATTATCGACGTTATGAGCAAAAACACTGCTGCAAATATTGCTACCTCTGCACGCACTGGCCCGTTTAGTTTGTCCACAGATGGGTCAAATTGATGGTGGTTCAGAGCAGCTGTATCCAGTTTTGTTGACATATTTTGATGAAAGTAAAGGTCATGTTGTAAATGGATTACTTAGTTTGCCTGCCACAGATGCCTCTTCTACAGGTGAGAACATATTTAAAGTACTAGATGATGAGCTTCAAAAGGAAAAAATCCCATGGAGTAATTGCATTGCTTTTGCAATTGACAATGCGTCGGTCATGGTTGGAAGACACAAGGGTGTAGCTAGCTTCATTCACAAAAAACATAGCCAGTGTCAAGTTGTTGGTTGCCCATGTCATATGATACACAATACAGCCGAGAAGGCATCCAAGTCACTACCAATAGCCATAGATGAACTTTTGATAGATATTTATTGCTACCTAGATAAAAGTAGCAAAAGGTTGAAGAACTTAAAGTCATTGCAGATTTTGTGTGATACGGGCGTCCAAAAAATCTTGAAGCATGGATCAACTCGCTAGCTCTCACTTGGAACTTGTATCGACAGACTTCTGTTACAATGGACACCACTGGAATTATTCTTCAAAGACGAGATAAAGGGTACTATGAAAGCTAAAACATTGACATCATATGTGCAAAAGCAGAGTAAAATATCCTCGACCGTGCAAAAAACAATGCAAAAGTCAACATCGAAGTCATCGTCATCTGCAACCAAACCTGTGGGAAAAAAATCACAGCCACTGCCCAAGACAACTGCAAAAAAGCAAAGCACCTCTTCAACAAACCCACCGAAGCAAAGTAGTCTGCCTGTTGTTAAACCTACATCCGTGGCTGTGAAGAGAAAATCACCACAGAATCAAAGTACACCAAAACGCATATGTACAGACAAGCCTGGCTCAACAAATCCGCCAAAACAAAGTAGTACATGTACAAGGCCTACTGCGGAAAAGCCAAAAACTGTATCTACTGCTTCCGCTAAAGGTTTAACTGTTAAAAGGAAGTCAACACAACCAAAGGTATCTTCTTTTAAGACACCCCAGTTGCAAGAATCACGTCTTGCTAGGATTCATCGCTTAATCGTATCACCTCAAACCAAGTTTTACTGTTTTTTTCTGAAGTACAGCAACAAGATCTTTGATGAAATTAACCTACTACAGAGAGAGGAGCCATGTATACATATCCTACACAGACGACTCAATGAAGTTTTCAAGAATGTCCTTATCAGATTTATAAAAGCATCAGTTATCGCTGAATCAAGAGATCTGACAAAAGTAGAATATATGACACAAGACAACCAGAAATCGAACACCGAGCTGATGATCGGAAAAGAGGCTAGGGACTACATCAAGGAAAAAACAGGAGATGGTGAAGACTGTCTGACAGAACAGGACACAAAGCAGTTCTATACATCAGTGAGAAGCTAGTCTGCTACTCAGTACATATATTGAAAACATGGCCTCTTTCCTCAGAAATCTTTGTACATGCTGAAGTTGTTGATATTACATTGAGAAGCAAAGTAACATATATGCTTCAGTGGAGTATTTTGTAGACCGGTTTCCATATTGGACAGTAGTTCTGATTCTGAGGACAAACTAGAACTTGAATTTGCCAACTACCATTTGAACTGAAACTTTCAGTGACATACCAGGCCTATTTGAGGCATCTAGAATTGACAAGCAGTGGGATATCATTTGTCATTTAAAGGATACAAATGGAGCCATCAAGTACCCATTACTGAGTAAAGTAATGAAAGCCATATTAGTGATTCCCCACAGCAATGCCCATTGTGAGAGGGTATTTAGCATAGTCAGAAAAAATAAAACAGACTTTAGAGGTTCAATGAGCAGAATAACATTGCAAGCACTACTCATAGAAAAAATCGCAAATGCAGGAATCAAATGCCACCAAAGGGAGTATTCTCCAAAGATTCTACATCAAGGAAAGAAAGCAATGTAACAGTCACTGCAGCAACAAGCTGAGGATCATGAAGAGCCATCAACTTCAAGTTCATCATGCACCCTTTCCTCACCACCTAGGCAACAGTAGAATAGCAATGTAGGCCTATACTTCAAAACTTTGTTACATTAAAAATCAATATTGTTGTGTCAAATGTTTCAAATGTTTTACACATATTTAGTAAATTAAAAATACATTTACTTACTTAAAATATATGCAAGGAGGCCTCTCCTTTTGGTGCCAAAAAGCCTAAAACCCTAAAAAGCCTAAAGGGCTCGGCTCGCTCGCTGCGTTCACTTCAATTGAGTCTTCCTGATTAGAAAATTAAATCTTCCTCATTTTCAAAATCATATGTTGACAGCTCTGAAGTCACAATGGAATGGCTCATATGTATGTTTAACCCTCCTACTACTACAAGGGTCAAAATGTTGATATACTTGCCAAGGTGTATCTAGTACACTTAAAAGTCCAACACTGTCAAACTTTACGTGTAGCAAGTACATTTACAGGTCAAAATGAGTCGACTGTTTTTGACTGGTAAAAGCATTGTCTGGTATTGTTGAGGGTGGTCAAAATGACAGTAAAAACCAGTCCAAAATGCCCGTGTGCATATTTGGGTCAACAGTCAAAACAGGCAGTTGACTGGTTTTGACCTGTATAGCAACTTGCCACTAATGTGCAGCTAGAGTAGGAGGGTTAATACAAGAAAAAGCACTGGTTACTCACGTTACATTTTTCAGACATAAATAAATGTCAACAGGTTTTATTTAAAAAAATTCCCCATAACGAGTATTCTTGGAACTACAGTGTAATGTACCTTTTACTAACATGTTGTGGTACACATGACATAAAACACAATAAAGGGGGCCACTTTCCTACCGTCACGTTAGCAGTTTTTCTAATGGTTGTAATTTTTTTTTAAATATCTGAAACCACCCAAAAAGACTTTCAATATTTGAATAGACATGCATGCTTATCCTAAAGATAATTTGAGTTGATTATTCCTATTATTTTTTTAATTACCCTAAAATTTCCATCAACAAATGGACGGAAAAGTGAGGTAACTTTTTCCGTCCAATTTTTATGGAAATTTGAGGGTGAAAAAATAAATAAAAAATAAATAAATAAATAATCAACTCAAATTAGTTCTAGTATAAGCCTGCATGTCCATTCACATGTTGAAACACTTTTTGGTCGGTTTCGGGTACTTAAAAATAACCATTGGAAAAACTGCTAACGTGACGGATGCAAAGTGGCCCCCTTTATTGTGTTTTATGTCACATACATTTAGTAAGTGTGAATAAAATATTTATTATTGAAGATTTTCAGAGAATTGATAAACAGAGCTTCCTCTTATTTTAACCTCATTGTGTATCTTTGCATCACATTTCTTTTTCTTAAAAAAAAACATAAAGGGCCATGGAAATACAGCAATCAAAATTAAAATTAATACATTTGTGATGATTTTGCATGGCTTACAATTTTCTGAACTTTTATCTCACTAGGATCTGAGTGATTGGGCGTCCCTGGACTTAGCTGGTTCCTGCAGTGATACAGATAGTTTTCACAGTATGACAGATGGGATGCCAAGTTCCTTGGAGAGGTTACACATCTCTGACCCAAGCCCTGAAGGTCAAAGGTTAGAAAAGATGAGCAATGAAGAGATGAAGAGCGAAGAGACAAAACTCTTGGCGAATGGGGTGACAGATATAGTCATACCAGGATGCGTAAGGTGTGTAGTTGTGTTTTTTTATTATGATTATTTTATTTTTCAGATAACGATATAATACTTCCTCCAACTGATGATGGTAGAAACAATATGCCATTAGGTACTATTGATTACATTATATTGCATGTACACGACTGACCCACTTCATGTACAGGGTAATAATAGACTTATGACATTAAACACAATGCAGGATAATGCTGTGCTGTATAGCCAGTTTGTTTATAAATGTGGAATGGTTGAAATAAACATACATGTACATGTGCAGTGTACAAGAGTCAAGCACCCTCAAGCGTTATTCTGCAAACCAGCTACTGTACACTGTACATGTATTGCCACAGATTATTTTTCAGAAAAAGAGCAATCACAAAAAATTGTTTAAATTCATGTGAGTTGAAGACATGGAATCAATTGTTTTTTATACCTTGCTTGAACCAGTCACAATATTTTTAGCAAAGCATTAGTGTATCGTAGGATGTTTTAAGTGTGTGCATGTAAGACATGTACATGTACATGTATATCACTATTTATGACATACATGTAGAAACTACATGTACATGTAGGAAGAAATATATATGTGTATGTATCAAATTGTGTACATGTACAGGATTCTGGCAGGCCTTTCATCAAAAGTTTCAGTTTGAGTCATGCCTAAAGTTGCCTGTGGATTTCTGAGTATAGAGTGCTTCATACGTGTACATGGACACTTAGATGTAGGGCAAACATCAAATCAATTGTTAATATTTATTGTTATATTTCAAGTGAGCATAATTTCAGTGGAAAAAATATTTCAGAGTCTTTAAATTCTCCAAAATTTAACGTTCAAGGGGCTTTATCCTCTAGACCAAAGGGAGATCCAGGCAAGCTACCCATTGGTTTCAGTATTTTTTTTATTTTTGTCAAATTTTTTATTTTTGTTAAATTGTTCAAATTTTTTATTTATTTCTATTTGGACAATGCAGGACTCAGTTACCAGCAGTGATGATCAGAAGAGATCAGTTCAGTCTCTGGACTGTTCTCAAACAGTGCATAGGAAAAGAGCTCTCTAAAATCACTATGCCAGTTGTCTTCAATGAACCGTTAAGTTTTCTACAACGGATCTGTGAATACACAGAACACTGTCAGTTATTATACAAAGCGGCCATGAATGATGACCCAGTGGAAAGAATTAAGGTACAGTGTATATATATCTCACTTCTTCTCCTCCTTCACCCTTCATTTGATAACTGGATTAAACCCTTTACACAGCCTTGTCTGTTTATGCACATGTTTGCATTGTCAATCAATTGCTTGCTGGCTGATAGCCTTGAGCAAGGTGGTCTGAGGCTTAATAATAATAATAATAATAATGAAGATTTATAAAGTGCACAAATCCACCCATAAGAACAAAATAACTTACATACAAAAATACAAGGATACAGCAGAAAAAAACAGAAAAACAACATAATATAAATGCTTCATTAAAAATATGAGTTTTTAGGTTTTTCTTAAATTGGATAAGAGAAGCCGATGATTTGGCATATGATGGCAATTGATTCCATAGACTTGGCTTAGATACTAGATATGTCGCCCAGCTTAGTACATAGATCCACTAGTAATTCTGAGCATAGCGATAGTTTGGTTTCAACAAGACCTCTAGGATAATACCAGAGGTATATTAGCTACATGAAGTATGTCAGTACTAACCTAGTCCATGGCATAGTACTACAAGAACAATGGATTTTGGCCATTCATGACGTTATTGTTCCACAGACTGACGTGCAAGGTCTCAAAAAGAAGCAGTGCAGTCTAGGAGACTGACCCGGTGTGTCGGAGAACTGCATCTCGCCCACACACTTTATGGTTTAGTGCATTCACCACACAGAATGGTTCGCCCATGTCCAGTTTAAGATTGACTGTAGTTGTAGGAACTAGCTTCGCTTTTTAAGCACCCCATCCCATGATGCCTTAAGTCAGTCTGGGCACGGTAGAAAAATAAGTAGTTATGCGTATGGAAAACAGCAGGATGGCACACTTCATGTAGGTAATAGACTTCTGAATATACCTAATGTCTGCGGCATGTGGACAAAATAACATCTTTTTGCCTCAAATAAACTTGCATGTGTATTTTGTTGGTGGTTGATGTGCTTGCCCCCTTTTTAATATTAAAATAATCAAATAAGTAGAGCCTTTACATGCGTTATACCAGTGCAATCTCAACACATTGTAAACATTTTTTTTTTCTTAACAGTACGTTGCAGCATTTGTAATGGCCGCCGGGGCTTCCAATCTAGACAGGCTGAGCAAGCCATTTAATCCATTACTTGGAGAAACCTACGAACTCATCAGGTATACTTCCATTTTATTTTTTTTGATACTCAATCTAAAATGGTTAGGAGGGTAAGAATTACATGTACATGAACATTTACCAGCACAAGTCGGTACAAATTAAAAACTGTCAATATTATGCCTTTTTCTTACACAACTTATTTCTTGCAAATGTGGTTGTATTTCATCATAGTTTATCAAACAGGCCTGTGATTTCTCAGCATTTTTCCTGATTTCAGGATTTTTTACCAATCTCCCTTTGCCTCAAAATGTAGTTTCTTGTTTGTGGGGATGTGGAAATTTAACATCCAGGAGATTCAGGGGACTTTGTCCTATAGACCAAAGGGAGACCCAGACCCGCTACTCATTTTTTCAGTATTTTTTTTATTTTTTTCAAATCACACCTGATCAAATTTGTTATCACATTTTGTATTGTGACTACTTTCTGAATAAGGGAAACAAATACCTACATGACTGTGGTGTTGACAAAAAACATAATGGACAACATTTTGCTGCCATTCCAAAAAAGTGGCCTGGGTTAATTTACATGTATTACACAACACACGGGACCTTCAGCTTAACGTCACATTCGTAGGACGCAGACCCTGATGATATTATGGTTCTACTTTACCCCTAGACTAGCTACGCAAGCATGAACAATTCATGGAATGGTCTTCCATCCAAGTACTGACCATGGTCAACATTGCTTACCTACATGTATGGCAGTCGTGCCACTGGCTCTTCCATTGAGCTAACTAGACGTACCATGATCAAATGGCAAAGTGCATACATGTACAAAGTGGTTATTATTAACCCTCCTACTACTACAAGGGTCAAAATCAGTCAAAATGTTGATATACTTCCCAAGGTATATCTAGTGCACTTAAAAGTCAAACACTGTCAAACCTTACGTGTAGTAAGTACATTTACAGGTCAAAATGAGTCGACTGTTTTTGACTGGTAAAAGCATTGTCTTGAATTGTTCAGGGAGGTAATGACAGTAAAAACTAGTCAGAAAAATACCCCTGTGTGCACATTTGGGTCAGCAGTCAAAGCAGGCAGTTGACTGGTTTTGACCGCTACAGCAACTTCCCACTAAAGTGCATCAATAGTAGGAGGGTTAATAGTGTGTCAAGCAAGCTCTGTTGTCATTTTCAAATGTCACTTTCTAATGTACAAAAGTCTATTACCTACATGAAGTGTGCCACTCGTGTATTAGTCTACAGTGTAGTTCATGGCATATTACTCCAAGAACAACTGATGCGCAATGTCTCAAAAAGAAGTAGTGCAGTCTTGAAGACTTACCCAGCGTGTGAGAGAAATTACATACACCTTAGTATTTAGTGCTTTCACCTATTGCTCGTCCCACAGATGGTTCATGTGCATCTAGTTTAAGATTGCGTCTGGTTCTTGGAACTAGCTTCACGCGTCAAGAGCTTAATCCCATGATGCCTTACCATACTGAGAAACTTGTTACCATGCTCGGAAAATGGTATGGTTTACAACTGGCTTGTATACTTCATCTAGGTAATAGACTTCTGATTGTAACAACCTGTATGGTTTACAACTGGCTTGTATACTTCATCTAGGTAATAGACTTCTGATTGTAACAACCTAATGAAAATTAGCTGTCTATTTTTGGGGGAATGTGTTGCTATATGAACATGTATATTATTTTATACTGTTCAAGGCATAGGAATTGTATGTTTTGCACTTGTATTATTATTACATGTATATTACAATTAATAATAATTATACTGTGGAGTTTTCACAGACACTCAGAAAGCACTGAGCATGCAGTGCTTCATACATAATGTACATGTAGGTCGCTGAAAGGATAAAATCAAATCAATTGTTTATCACTCGACGCAAACAATTCATCAATTTATAAACAGCTGTTCCGTTCTACATGTATGTTTTTGAAGATCTGTTTTTTGCTTTGTTTTTTTGATAGGTGTTCTTGCAACAGCACGAACACCTTGTTATTGTTTGGGTTTTTTTTTTTTTGCTTCTTGCGAAACTTATCGAACAAAAAATCCATAGTTGCAAAGTTCACAGATCCTTCAAACTTGACACATACTTAGACCATACATGTAACATGTAGTTGTCAATATAGTTGTGACATAGTTTTAGTTGTGACGTCATGGTGACGTCATCAGATATCAAATTAAACTTAATCAAATTTTAATATTTCAAAAAATCATATCTTATAAACCACAAAAGATATTTACACAATCTTTGCATCATCTTACAGATCTTGAATTATGTGACATTTCGTAAACAGACATGACTCCAATCTGACCTTTCCTTGCAGTCGAAACCGGAAGTTTAAGTGAAAAAATATTCTGAAGCACTTTTACAGGGTCCATGATATTGTATTTGAACATGCTTTCAGTGGACGAAATTACTATTGATATCACCTGTCTAGGCTTGGGCGGTTCCACAATTTCTGGAACCGGTTCGGTTCCAAAAAAAGACTCGGTTCCGAGTCGGAACCGGTTCCAAGAGATTCAAAGAAAAACATTAGGATTACAGAAAATAATAAAACATACGGTCTATTCAAACTTCGTTGTGTCCCTGATACGAAACAAAGGAGTTTCAATTTTCAACCGTAAATGCAGTGATGATAATGTTGTTTAATTTAAAATATGTTTCAGAAACTTTAAAGAAACTTTTTGGAAACATTAAGCTAAATTAGAGATTTGCTTTCATTATCCTACAGTTAGCAATCAATACAAGCAGTGGTACTAGTATATGCCATGGTTTTGCATGCACATGCTTCAGGGGTTGGAGCAATTAAGCAATTATACCACCCCCTATGCACAAGGTACCGTACTACCGTCCATGCTTATTGAAATTACATTATAAGAACACTAGCAACATGACTAACTTCGTCACAAGATTATCCATATTACGCGGCCACCTTGATCATTCCACTTCTCATGACACGTACGTGCTGTCAACATTTTAACTTCATCATGACCAAAGTATCCATGTTAGGGGGCCAATTTATAAACGGGGGTTAGTGCAATTAAGCAATTGTACCACCCCATATACACAAGGTACCGTACTTCCGTCCATGCCATATTGAAAGTACTTAAAGAACACTAGCAATATGACTATTAACTTCGTCACAAGTTTAATCCATATTACGGGGCCACCTTAATCACTCCATAACTAAAGTATCCATGTTATGGGGGCCAATTTATAAAGAAACTCGGTGACACACAAATGACAATGCATACTACTAAGGCCAAACAAAAATTTGTTGAGTTGCCCTCCAGTGAAAATATTAGAAGGGGTCGGTCGGTCGGGATTTTTTTTTTTCTCCTTGACTGTCATTTTAAAAATGCATTGGAACTGAAACCACATACCATGTTTTTCATTTGTATACCTATCAGCAAGGAATTTTGCTTCAGAATAAAAGTATCCCAAGCATTTTTGTTGTACTTTTCGCTGTGATTGACACAGCAAATTCATCCATATTGCGTGCAATGCTCAACATGCAACATGTGAGTGGCCATTCGATTTGAAAACGTGTAGATCGAGTCGCAATCGTTGACACACGTACAGTGCGGGGAGCCAGTGCACAACGTGTGAGGGGCCATTTGATTTGAAAACGTGTAGATTGAGTCGCAATTGTTGACATACAAAACAGTGCGCGAAGCCAGTGGAAAACATGTGAGGGGGCCATTCGATTGGAAAACGTGTAGATTTGAGTCGCAATCGTTGGCACACAGTGTGTGCGAAGGCAGTGCACCATTTGAGGGCTGGGGCCATTCGATTTGAAAACATGTAGATTGAGTCTTGGGTACCGGTAAATTTACCGGTAAAAAAAGTGGAAAATTTCACAAATCAAACGTATTATGTTTTATACAAAGAAAATTGGTAAGTTTCATTAATAAATAGGCCTATGAATGACGGGGGAAAAAAAACAACAAAAAAAAAAACCTGACCCGAGATTTCAGCACTTTTGGGTCGGTCGCACGTCGGTGGAGGGCAACTCAACATCTTTTTCTTTTTTTTGGCCTAATGTACAGACATTGCGGTTTGCATCAGTTGTGTGTGTGGCGCCTTCACAAGTTTGCTGCAGTCTAGAGTCACATTTTGTCGGTCACTCATCAAAGAGAATCGGGTATTTTGACTGGAGCCGGTTCTCGGCTCTATAGAGTTGGAGCTCAGACAACTGCGTATTTCAATTGGAGCCGGGTTGGTCCTCAGAGTCGGGTATTTTGCTGGAGCCGGCTCTGACTGGGACTCGGCTCCCAGCCGGCTCTGGGAACCGGGTATTTGAAAGACTCGGTTCCGGAACCGACTCTTGCGAGTACCCGGTTCTTTAAAAGAGTGGAACCGCGGTTTCAATTCTCAATTTGGAATCGGGTAGAACCGCCGGAACCGCCCAAGCCTACACCTGTCACAGGGCACAGGTTTAGAAAAATAATAAGTTTTGATCTGAAAAACCGTAGGAAATTGTAATTTAACTTCTGTGAATAAAATACGTTTGATGATGTCATCAAAGTTCAGAGCGGCAGTTTAAAAAAAGGATTATTTTCCAATCTCAGAAATTGAACCAAAGCAGGTACTAACATTATTTTTTCATGATTATGAGGTCGTCATATATATGACCTTCAAATCACCTGATCTGACCTTTACTTCCAGTCCAAACAGGAAGTTCAAATTGAACACATTCTAATGCAAAATTGGTATGTCGTTTATGAAATTGATATTGTTATTATAAAAGATGATACACCTTTGCAAAATATGATATTGACATCATCGATGATAATTTGATTAACTGGAAGTTCACACGAACACCATGTGTTGTTCCAACAAACAATTGAGCTCTGGTTTTTTTTTGTTTTTTAAATCATCACTCTCGTTAACCACAGGGAAGACATAGACATCAAGATAGTGTTGGAACAAGTCAGCCATCATCCCCCTGTCAGCGCCTTCCATTGTACCTCACCATACTTTGAATTCCATGGATCCATTTACCCTAAACTCAAGTACTGGGGTAAAAGCTTGGAGGTTATTCCAAAGGGAGTGATCACAATCTCCATACCAAAGTAAGTATCAGGCCCGTGATTTCTCAGAATTTTTCCTGATTTCAGGGTTTTTACAAATCTTTCTTGAAAGAGGGGAAGTACCTGTAGCCACCAAGGAAAGAAAGAAGTAGCCTGTATTGTGTCCAAACCTCAAGTTTCTTGAGGGCGCTTTGTCTTCTAGACCAAAGGGAGACCCAGGCCTGCTACACATTTTCAGGAATTTGTACTTTTGTCAAATCACACGCCTGATGTATTGAAACCTCATGCATATTTATGATGGTAATTTGAATATAACAACCCCTTTGATAAATATGCTGTAGGTTTAGGAATGACCTTCCCAGATTTTCTTGTTACTGTGCACACAGTGTTAAATCTTTATTTCGATCTATTTATGATGGTTCTTAAAAAGTATAAAAAATAGTGCATACTCCACATAAAACAAATCTCAAGTCATGAATGTCGAGTCCAATTCATGAGCGTACATGTAGCATCCGAGTCATGTGTCCTAGTCACAAGTCCTTTCAAAAATGGGATTTTAGCCCAAAAACCCTCAAATATTGGATCCAGATGACCAACCTTTTACTTCGGTGATTCAGCCACCGTTACGATTCTATGATGTGTATAAACTGTTTCTGTTGAAATAATTTAAGGGACAATATCGTCGCGATCAGTGCCAGGGTTTCATCTTGGATTTGAAAACAGCCCATCCAAACTGATGTAGGATTTGAAAACTGCCCATCCAAAATTTTTCAGGGCATGGGGCCTCGAATTTGTTTGGATTTTAGATGCTCTCTGGTGCAATCTGAGGCTTCAAATTTTTCCATATTGGGGATTTTGAGCCTATTTGTAATAATAATAATAATAATAATAATAATAATATGTGGACTTATATAGCGCACGTATCCACCAACTGAGTGGTGCTCAAGGTGCATTATATCATTACCCTTCTCATAAGGCTCATAAGGTTCATAAGGCTCATAAATCATTCCTGAAACCATCTCGGCTCCCTGGGGAGTATACAGCTCAATTGCTGCCATTACAGCGCATACAGGGCAAATCAACCAACTCTGCCCTCACAGGTACCCATTTAACCCCTGGGTGGAGAGAAGCAATTATGGTTAAGTGTCTTGCTCAAGGACACAAGTGTCATGGCCGGGATTCGAACCCACATTCTGCTGGAATGAAGAATAGATCCTTCAGAAATGAAGAATAGATCCTGCCTTTGCCATTTCATTTTGTCGATCTTTCCGTCTGACCATGGTCAGACATAGGCTAAAGTTGCCATGCGGCACAGATTATTTTATCTCATGTTTTTAACTCGGCCTCGTCCCCATGAGAAAGTCTGTGTCACCTCATTCCTTAATACAAGTTGGTAGAATGGGCCAGGGCCAACGATGCGCTGTAAGATCATAACATCAGAAACCAGACATCGTTTTTCATATTTAATTTCCCGCTAACTTGTGGGGGATTATATGATCCTCGGTGTCAGTGGGTACCATACATTGTAGGTCTACAGTACATGTACATGAAAATGCACACGTGCGTGGAGCATGCATGTGTACAATGGGCGGCTGGCTTGCAGGTGCAGCGATGTGTTAGCAAAGAATTATTACACTTCAAACATTATTTCTTATTATATTATTATAGATTCTAAACATAAGGCTACATAATCATGTACTCTATTTACATGCTTATGGTAGACACTGGACTGGGCCATCACGACGGGTAGCCGAGCCAAGTAGGGTGAAAATAGCCCCAACCTGTCCAAACCATTTTTAACCAGTCCTCGGGCTTAAATAGGCTTAGGCTTAAATGCAGAATTAATCCGATACCATTTGCTAGCCCGGTGAGATCCTGGTGTCAAGTGCATATTGTTACCTGGACTAAAATTTGAATCAGAGAGGGTTTACCCTCATTATGTAGTCTGGATAGATCTTGGCTCATGAGGATGTCGGCACTAGACATTAAAAGAATAAACTGCATGTTCTTGAAAACTAAAAATTTGTTAATCGTGCGTTATTTACTGTTGTTTGGACACTAGAAGGGAAAAGGTCGAAATGTTCTGACAACCAATTTGCCAAGCACTAATCCTCCAGGGTACAATAGAAATGTCAGTGGTCAGTAAATTCAAAGGGCCTGCAGCAATGATCCTTAAAACTGCATACCATTATGAACCCCCAAGACTTGCACTTATTTCTTTCAATGCAAATTACCACTGAAAAGTTGTAAAACAATGGAAGAAATCATGCCTAAGTAGTATTAATTAATTATCATCTCTGCCACGCTCCAGCCAATATTACTATGAACTGTAGTCACTTATCCGATGAGGCAGCCTTTTCTACGACCTCAGAGCCAGAGACCAGCAGAAGGTAACAGAACAATACGCTTGAAGAATCGAGTGCTTTCATGAGTCACACCAGCCTAATTTTAGACTGGACTAACACCAGGGATTTTATGAGACTTTGTTAATTCTGTATTTAGGTTTTGTATCATCCTGATACTAACCATAGTTGTAATCATTATCTATGACTCTCTATCCTAGATACAATGAAACATACACATGGCACAACCCAAGTAGTTGTCTACACAATCTCATTGTTGGTAAACTCTGGATTGAGATGTATGGACTTTTAGAATTAACCAATCACAAGACAGGTCACAATTGCTTCCTACACTTCAAACCTGCCGGCTGGTTCGGCCGGGATTTACACAAAGTAGAGGGATACATCACCAATGAAAAGTAAGTAAACGGATGGTCAACCTAACTAAATAATTGCATTGACAAGAATTTACTCACCCGGTTAAAACATATTAAGCCTAACTACCCCAAATCTTCCAAAATCCTTCTTGTGGTTTTGCCTGATTTTGATGGATTCACTACTCCACAGTATAGCCCAGTGAATAGAGCATGTGTACAAATCCATCAAACTCCACCGGCTGCTTCTGTTGGATTCAGGACTGTATATAGCCAAGCCATGGATGTTTTACATTTGCCACTGTACCAATTTCATCAAACTCAAACAATTGGGGGTACATTTTTCCTGCATGTTGATGGATTTTGGCAGATTTTGGATGGGTTTTTGCCAAAATGCCTAGGGGGTTAAGGTTATTAAATTAAATTTTAATTTTTACAGTTACAGGTACAATAATAATGTTAGAGACTTTTATACACGTAGCACGATACACCACACACTTTACATTATTATCCCTGGTCTTTGGGCCAATATTAATCCTTAAACTTTCAATGGGTTAAAAAAAAATTGACTGATTAATGGAAGCAACCACTATGGAACGGAATTACATGTACATTATGTTTATGACTTCTACACAAATAGTGTGGAATATTATATTTGTACCAAGTTGTGCAAAATATCAGCAAGTACATTTTTTACTATATTTACCAGGTTCTATCAACCGTATCCATGTATTAACCAAACATTGTGAATCCTCCCTTGACATTTTCAACAGGAATATAGCCCATCTTGATGCAGAACTCAAGCCCATTTTCCCAATTACTTGCTATGACCATTTCATGAATAAAATTGAGGCTGCTCTCACAAGACTTAAATTTGTTGTCTGTACTAGAAGAAATAATATGATTGGTAACCTTTTATACATACAACAACTGCACAGGAAAAGACGTTTTGGATAACTTAATAAACCCGAGGTGGAACCTGCAGTTTCCAACTCCACTATCATTAACCACCTCCTGAACATCTGCCCTACCCCTGCAGACGTTAACCAAGTTGAAGTCGGTCAAAACCTCACTGACTACAGGTTGTCAGTTCCAA
This sequence comes from Zoroaster sp. YZ-2022, assembly GCA_029582265.1. Taxonomy (NCBI): domain Eukaryota; kingdom Metazoa; phylum Echinodermata; class Asteroidea; order Forcipulatida; family Zoroasteridae; genus Zoroaster; species Zoroaster sp. YZ-2022. The sequence goes on from CM055826.1 coordinate 11,838,712, forward strand.
AATTAACTCTACTGATCACTCTCTGCACAGGACTCATGACAACCTCCCCAGAGAGAAACATGATGCACTCAAGTCTTTGCGTTCACGCAAGGACATCATCATCAAACCAGTAGATAAGGGCTCTGGTGTGGTAGTTATGGACCATCAACAGTACATCGATAAAGCTATGCGCCAACTCAGTCAATAACCGCACCAATTACGAAACCCTTGACTCTGATCCAACAGGTAATTTTTGTAAGGAGATTCAAGAAACAGTGGATGACATGCGAGACAGTAACCACCTACCTATGACCGCTCATAAATTTCACTCTCCCACAGATTGCAGAACAGCCAGATTGTACCTGATGCCTATGGTTCATAAACCTGGAAACCCAGGAAGACCCATCATATCTGCAGGCATGAGAATTTCCCGCCGTTCCGCGGTTTCCCGCTTTTTGGAGGCCAAAATATGTCCTCTCCGAGTTCAATGTGAATCCGGTTTAAAATTTGGGGGGTAGAGGTGGTCTAGGGTGATTTTTTTTTTAAGGGAAATTGTGGAAATATCATTGCTGAAATGCCCCGAGATCGGCACTTTTAAAGTCGGCCGTAGCTCTGTTTTAGACGCGCTCCCAGCTGTTTTATAAACCCGTTTGTCCGATCCTATTTACACGACGTACGCAGAGCGATGACGTGCTGTTACAGAGATGAAGTTTACTAAACGAATCAACGTCGCGTTAGGTATCAAGTATTCCATAACGTCATAAAAATTGTCCAATCAACGATCCCCTATAATGAGCGTTAGGAAATGCTGTTGTTGATTGAGCTGACCATCGTTAACGCTTTGGCCTTTGTGTACGTGAAAGAAAAAAGTTATAGTAAAATTATCGTGAAATATCGGAGGCATCCGACTTCAAAATGCCGAGAATTTTGGATAGAAATGAAGAACAATTGACGGGAGTCGGATAAAGGTGTCAAAGAAAAATGGAAGTGGTCTTGGTTAGAGGAAGATGTGGAAATTAAACTGCCTGGTAAAAGTGGTATTGCCGATAAAGTAAAGTGCAATCTCGGCGAGTTCGCCAGAAAGGTAGATATACCAGGGAAGTCGATGTGCACGCTTTGCAATAAACTGATCAACTATGGAAATCGCGGGAAAAGTGCACTAAAAGCTCATGTTACCACAGCGGAACATGTAAATCTAGTGAAGATAAGAAGGACAAATTATGTCGTGCAAGTGGCTTCATTAGCGGGGCCAACAAGTTCTTCAGGCGCAGGGCCGTCCACAAAATGATTGGAACCATCAACTTGTCATTTTTGCATATTTTAAAAACTTTTCACTGTTAGTGTTTTGTTTCAATTGGCGCTTTATTGTTTCAATATTTGAGTATATTTTATGTTTAATATTTTTAATGTTATCATATACCCTGGTTTCAATCATTTTGATACAGTTTGTATTTTAGTACTTGAGTCTGAGGTGAATCAGAATGATATTGTTATTTTTTATTGTTTAACATGGAAATCCACATCTCAAAATTCTCAAAATTTTCTCAAGAAATAACCCAAGAACTTAAAATATGTATCAATTGGTAACTTGTTATTATAGAGTGATACATTTAGATTCTCAAGTGTCAATTGTGTTTATTTCTGCTGTTTAATAGGGCCTATGGACATTCAGATCTAAAAATTACATTGAAAATTGCTTGAAAATGCTACTTTTCAGTACCTAAATTGTCAAAATTTTCTAAAGGGGGCGCTGACCCCTTCAACTTCCATCAGGGCCCCGGCCCCCTGAAACCCCCGGCATGCCTCGCCTTCGGCTCGGCCCAAGCCTACGGCTTGATTGGGTCATTAATAGTGAATCGCTATTTTCCAGTTTTTTCTAACACAACCCATTCTCATGCCTGTATCTGGCAATGGTTCCCCCACTGAACACATCTCTCTTTTCGTTGACAGTTTCCTGAAGCCACTAGTACCCCCGGATATCTTCATATGTTCATTACACTCCTGATTTCCTCTGCAGAATTTTAGGCATCTACATGTAACACCAGATCCCACAGCCATCATTGGCACATTTGATGTGTCTTTCTTGTACACTAACATTCCCCATGAAGAAAGATCTGGCTGAGAGTGGTCATGCTTCACTTCTCATCACAGACATTGTGACCCTCATGAATCATGTACATGTACTACTAACCAAGAACAATTTCACTTTCTTGGATAACATTATCTACAGGTATACTGCGATGAGAACACATATGGCACCATCTAAAATGTATTTCATTTGAGTACTATCATAATAATTATCTATCATTGTAACTATTATTATTGTCTCCTTTATAGATAGCTCGCATTTGTAATTTGTCACTTATATGTAAGACAATTTTTTTAAGTCTAAAATGTAAAGCGCTATTGGGCATCACTTTACTAGGTAATTTTAAAAAACAGCTTAAAGGCACCTGGCACTGGTATTTTGTCCAAATGTAGCTTTTGTCATAAATATATACATTTTTATGAGTGGAATGTGAATAAACAAGTAACTAAGGTTACAGAAATAGTGGTTTTATTGTATTTACGACTTTAGAATAGGCCACCCCTTTACATTGACACATGGTGGCGCTGTTCGTGACGTCATTCGAGGCGGGGATATTTGAAGAAAATGTGTAGTCTGGCCCCATACATTACGTCTGGGTACCTGATCGCGATGCGTCACCGAATCCGAGTAACCGAATCCGAGAGTACGACAATGAGAAACCTCAATCAAGCCTCAAACCATTTCCATATTTTAAATGAATAAAAAAGCAATATGAAGAATTATATATATGACTACTGTACTACTACTAGTCATGCTAGTGCAAAGAAAGCGAATCAATTAATTATGTAATTAATCTCTGACAAACCTGACAGAATGACACATTGGTCATTGCACTATAGTCTATACACAACTGTCAAGTCTGTCATGAACTGCCAGCACACATAATTACAAAATGTATGCCTAACCTGTAACCTAGTTTCAGATGAAACGACAACGTAAAACAAGGCCCAAGGGGAAGCATGCAAGTTTTCACGATATAGGTGCAGCAATGCCGCTACTGGCGCTAGTGCTACGAAAACTGCATAGCGTCACTGCATAGCGCTGAAAACGACGTCGGACAGGACCACTTTGCCCTCGTTATCCTGACTTTCGCTGCCCATAACCGCCTATATTTGGGATCAGCTGGAAACAGATGCAGGCTGACCCCATCTTTAGTTGTTTTGTTGCATCCAGCAGCAATACACCTGGTCGGCATTGCTGGGAAAATGCCGGAAAAATGCCTTTTTTTATAACAAACCAAACCACACGTGTGTAAACACAGGCAATTCTCGAGGCCGAGGGGGTCGATGTTCCATCAGCGGCTAATCCTTCCTCGAATGAGCGCCACAAAAGGGATGGGCGGAGTCACCCTCCAAACAACTTCATATTGTTTTTAAACATATAAATCCTGACAAATAATCACTCAAACAATTTGTTTATTGTTAATACACATATACTTTATTGTTTAAATCAATAAAAAACCTATTGCCAGGTGCCTTTAAGACACACCTTTTTAGAAATGTTTTTAATTTGTAATCTCAAAGTGCAATTTTAAAATGTATTTCACTAGAGTATTATTATAATAATTATCTATCATTGTAACTATTATTATTGTCTCCTTTATAGATAGCTCGCATTTGTAATTTGTCATTTATTGTAAGACAATCATTCTTTTTAGTCTAAAATGTAAAGCGCTATTGGGCATATTTGGAAATAGCGCTATATACATTGTAAGTAATTAAATATTATTAAATATTATCTATGGCACCATCTATGGCTTGTCTCTTCATGGGCAAACTAGAGGAACGCGTGTTGGCTTCAGCCCCATGCTGACCTTGGATATGGTGGCGCTACATGTACATGTAATGTCAACAATGTTTTCTTCATTTGGACCAGTGATGAAGAAAGTCTAACCAGATTTATTGACCATATGAATTCATTCCACAGGACTATCATATTCACATGTATGCATTGTGTGTCGTTCATTTTGTCTTTGAGAAAGGCCAATAACCATTATTTTGCGTTTTTAACATTTTGTACAAATGCAAATAAGTCTCATGGTGATTTTGTACACAGTTAAGCCCTTTTTTTCACGACCCAAAAAAAACAGAGTCCTTGATACGAATTTTACGAGTGAAGATTGTTTATCTTATCATCCCACAAGTGACTGCTTTTGTTTATCTTATCATCCCACAAGTGACTGCTTTTGTTTATCTTATCATCCCACAAGTGACTGCTTTTGTTTATCTTATCATCCCACAAGTGACTGCTTTTGTTTATCTTATCATCCCACAAGTGACTGCTTTCGCAAGCTTTCACACGACACCAAGTAAAAAAAAAAAACATTCTATGAGAGTACACACATTAAATATCGTTGGTCATGCACTATCCAATATGTTCATTTAAATTTGCCACACACAAATCTGTGACGTTAATGTAAAAACAAATTATATCATAACTCTAATTTTGTAAAAGAACTGACCTTAACATTTCAGAGTTATGAGTAACAATACAATATCTAGGGTACTAGCATCGAAAACATGAGTTAAAATGCACGACAACTGTTTGAACTACGAGTAGAAAATTGTAGAGCGACCATGATGGACCCCACAAATAAAAAAGTTGTTCAAGTGGAAAGAAATGAAACCATAACTCTAATTCTGTACAAGAACTGACCTTAACATTTCAGCATTATGTGTGCTGATATCTAGGCTACTAATAACGAAAACATGAGTGAAAACATATGACATTTGTTTGAAATACATCGAAAAATGTAGAGCGATCGTGAAGGTCCGATATTGTGCATATTGATAAACGTGCTTTATCATCTCGGCCGCCCACCGCTAGTTGTACAGTACTTACAGTGCAGTGCATGCAGTCAATAGCGTACGATGGGTCTTCACGCATGCGCAGTATGACCGCTTTCGCACAGGACGTTAGTCAATAAACAATGGATCGTTTCACACGAGGAGTGTACTAGGTTCCATGAGAAAAATTGCGCTAGCGTAAGATTTTGTCGTAGGTTGAGACCTCCGACAAAATATCTCAGTGTTTGAGAAAATTTCGTAACGAATGCAGGACATCTCAAACATTCATGTCCTTTCACATTAAGCTCATTTTGTAATATTTCTCAAACATTGAGAAAATTTCTCAAGGAATGTTGGCTTTTTTTCGTCATGTGAAAAGGGCTTTACAGATTTGCATTTACAAGACCTCTGGAAATGTTACTACTTGTACAAACATTTATTTGAACAAAATTACTAATGTTTTCATGAACAGGGACAAAAAGATTGTGATGTTGTTTGGCAAGTGGACAGAGTATCTGTACTCCATGACTCCTGATGAGTATGATGATGCTAAGAAGGAAGAGAAGAGACACAGACATACACACAATCACAGCCCAGGGAGTCACTCAGAACATGTAAGCATCAATTGGACTATTTAGGGATTAGTGCTGGGAGTTACCAGTTACCAAGGAGTTAGTTCGCTAACAAGTTCACTGAAATTTGGCACCTGACAGCTGCACAAACTAGATATATTTGGCAAATGAAACAATGTGTATACATTTTCAATCAAAAAGCATCTATAAACTTCCTGCAATGATTGTTTAATAACCCATGTGGCAAAAAATAGTCTAGAACAACAAAATGGCAGGAAATTTTTCCAATATTGCTTTTTTTTATTATGAAACAATCATTGCAGGATTCTTTTTTATTGAAAATATATACACATTGTGCCATTTGCCAACGATTGAGTTGGCAAATGGTCAGGTGCTGACTTTCGGTTAACCGACTGTGAATGTTTCAGTTAAGCGTTTAATAATAATAATAATAACGAAGTCTTATATAGCGCACGTATCTACCTATAAGGTACTCAAGGCGCTGAAACAAAGATAAACAACCAGATGTGGAATTTGTGAAGAAGGAATTATAATGTGAATAATCAAAGCGCCCACAATAGTGAACTAACCGGTAACTCCCAGCACTTTTTGAAATTGTTTCATAGCTTCTCCAGTGCTATATTCTTCATGTTATCTTGTCTATTTCAGCAAAGTACAAATGAAACAATAAACCCAGAAGGGGAAGAATTCAACAATGCCCAGCTGCTTTGGCGCAACACAAGGAGGCCAGAAAACTCATCTCAGGTAAACAAAACCATTCCAGTTATTTCAACAGTAACAATCTGATGATCTATATGAAGTGAACATATACACCTATTGGGTCAAGGTGCACAGGTTAGGCCTGCTCTAAACGTCATACTTTTGCCGTGTCGAACTCAAATAATTGGAAAATGTTGAATTAAATTCGGCAAAAGTGTGACGTTTAGCGCAAACTTTTGATTTAAGTTCGGCACTGCCGTGTGGCACGGCAAGCTCTGCCGTGCTACACGGCAAGCTCTGCCGTGCTACACGGCAGTTGCACGACGTGGTGACAAACGTCGCGCTCTTGCCGTGTCGAATCAAAATAGAGTTCTCATTCGGGATAGCTAATTTGGAATACGCATGCGCACAATAGTTCGAGGAAACAATTTCGAACAAATGAATCACAATCAAAATGGTGACCTGCACCAAAAATGTGTCTGACAGCGCGAGCAACGATGAGTCTTCATACGAACATGATGATGATGATTTTGAGATTAATGAGACAAGCGGGGAGTTCCATGATGATAGCCTACCGACTTCCAACGCTGGTCGTGAAGAGAATTCACTGTCAGAAACAGAAGAGGACATAGTAACATTTCAAAGGCAGCGTAAACACTAATCTACGATGGTTTTCATCGGGGTCCGCCATCTTGAATCTATTAAGTGCGGCAGTTTTAAATTCGACGTCTGTCACCAATTTGTATTTTTGCCGCGCTTTTGCCGCACGAAAATCATTTGAGTTCGACACGGCAAAAGTGCGACGTTTAGCGCAGGCTTTAATCACAGGTCATTAACCTGCGATAAAGACTAAGTGTTAAACTTCTATTCCCATTCATGCGCGTAATTATGATTTTTGTTGACTAAAGCCAAATAGAAATGGCCAAATTCACGTTTTGGGGAGACACAAAACACAAATGCGTGTTTTATGCTGGCTAAATAGAAAAGCTGGCGAACCGCTGTCACATACATGCTGCTCTGATTTTGATAAGCCATGTCTTAACCATCTGTTAATACACCCCCATTTGATAAAGAGAGGAGCAATTTAAATCAAAATTAACCTGGTGAAAAAAGGATTTATATGGAATATGCATTGATATAAATCTGTGCCAGTCTTAAGCATTTTGCTATTGATCATCTAATTGTCTTTAACCAAATTTGTTATTATTCAGGCCTGTGATATCTCAGAATTGTTCCTGATTTTAGGATTTATTACAAGTCTCCCTTTGCCACAAAAAGTAGCCACCAAGGAAGGTGTAGCCTGTGTTGTGTCCAATCCTCTAATTTCTTGTTTGGGGGATGTGGAGAGTCTGTATATCCTCCAAAATTAAACATCCAAAGGGAGACCCAGGGCAGATACGCATTTTGGGGGGATTTTTACTTTTGCAGAGAATGGATCATCTGTGACATGGTGACATTTTGTGACAAAATTTCATTGACCAAAAATCTGTGACATTCTGTGACGTTTTGACAATTTTGTGACAAAATGTGACAAAAGGAACATAAACAGAAGTATTAAAAATTGTCTGACATTCTGGCACATTCCAGCTCCAAATGTAGATGACTGAACAAATAAAATGAAAAATTTCCTTGAAAACCTCAGAAATTTGGACAAAGAACTTTGCTAGGTGATAGCCTTACTATTGGTCCGTTCACTATCCTGAGGCTGTGGACAATGCAACATCTTTAGTTCGACTATACTTCAGAGGCACTTTGGGCAATCTTTCAGTGTAGATTTACACAGAGTGTAATCTGATGTTGCATTTTAGTGGTGGTTCCATTTTTCATGAAACAGACATGAGTATCACCAGTCAACTGGTCATGATGTTTTAATCTATGCCAATCAAATGCGACAAAGGCAAAACTGATGTGACATTCTGTGCAAAAGGTGCCAAAAATTCTGTGACATTTGAGACATTTATGTGACAAATTTGAAATTTTGTGACGTGACATTTTGTGACGTGACATTTTGTGACAAGCCATCAATCATCAATCCATTCACTGCTTTTGTCAAATCACACCCCTAATTATTACACACATTGACCAGGTGCCTACTGTAGTAGATTTGACTGTCATTTTAACCACTGTCCATATCTGGTGTTTTTCTTGTTTACAGTATTATAACTTCACATTGTTTGCAATAAGATTGAATGAAGTCACAGAGCAGTTAAAGTCATATCTGCCACCAACAGATGCCAGACTAAGACCAGACATCAGATGTATGGAGAATGGTGACATAGGTAGGTGTACATGTCACTTGGATATTATCAGAACTCTATTAACTACATGAAGTGTACCAGACTGCTGTAATACATACCATGGCATTGTGCTCCAAATGCACGCATTATCATCACAATCAGACCAGACTTTCAACAGGGCATTGGTGTCCTAGTTTAACATGAACACAGTGACTGAAAATTACTGGCTCATGCAGCAGCAAAAGTAATTAATCTTAGCATGTGGGGTATTATTTTCAGTCATTGAGTTGATCTCAAACCAACACTCCGATTCCATGCCCTGTATGATGGTGACCAGGGGCCAATCAGTCATTGAGTTGATCTCAAACCAACACTCCGATTCCATGCCCTGTATGATGGTGACCAGGGGTCAATCAGTCATTGAGTTGATCTCAAACCAACACTCCGATTCCATGCCCTGTATGATGGTGACCAGGGGCCAATGAGTCATTGAGTTGATCTCAAACCAACACTCCGATTCCATGCCCTGTATGATGGTGACCAGGGGCCAATGAGTCATTGAGTTGATCTCAAACCAACAGTCCGATTCCATGCCCTGTATGCCATGATGCGTGTGATTGAGTTGATCTCTGATTCCATGCCCTGTATGATGGTGACCAGGGGCCAATGAGTCATTGAGTTGATCTCAAACCAACAGTCCGATTCCATGCCCTGTATGATGGTGACCAGGGGCCAGTCAGTCATTGAGTTGATCTCAAACCAACAGTCCGATTCCATGCCCTGTATGATGGTGACCAGGGGCCAGTCAGTCATTGAGTTGATCTCAAACCAACAGTCCGATTCCATGCCCTGTATGATGGTGACCAGGGGCCAATCAGTCATTGAGTTGATCTCAAACCAACAGTCCGATTCCATGCCTTGTATGATGGTGACCAGGGGCCAGTCAGTCATTGAGTTGATCTCAAACCAACAGTCCGATGCCATGCCCTGTATGATGGTGACCAGGGGCCAATCAGTCATTGAGTTGATCTCAAACCAACAGTCCGATTCCATGCCTTGTATGATGGTGACCAGGGGCCAATCAGTCATTGAGTCCGATGCCATGCCTTGTATGATGGTGACCAGGGGCCAGTCAGTCATTGAGTCCGATTCCATGCCTTGTATGATGGTGACCAGGGGCCAATCAGTCATTGAGTTGATCTCAAACCAACAGTCCGATTCCATGCCTTGTATGATGGTGACCAGGGGCCAATCAGTCATTGAGTCCGATTCCATGCCTTGTATGATGGTGACCAGGGGCCAGTCAGTCATTGAGTTGATCTCAAACCAACAGTCCGATGCCATGCCCGGTATGATGGTGACCAGGGGCCAGTCAGTCATTGAGTTGATCTCAAACCAACAGTCCGATTCCATGCCTTGTATGATGGTGACCAGGGGCCAATCAGTCATTGAGTCCGATTCCATGCCTTGTATGATGGTGACCAGGGGCCAGTCAGTCATTGAGTCCGATTCCATGCCTTGTATGATGGTGACCAGGGGCCAATCAGTCATTGAGTTGATCTCAAACCAACAGTCCGATTCCATGCCTTGTATGATGGTGACCAGGGGCCAATCAGTCATTGAGTCCGATTCCATGCCTTGTATGATGGTGACCAGGGGCCAATCAGTCATTGAGTCCGATTCCATGCCTTGTATGATGGTGACCAGTGTCCTGTCAGTAATTGAGTCCGATTCCATGCCTTGTATGATGGTGACCAGGGGCCAATCAGTCATTGAGTCCGATTCCATGCCTTGTATGATGGTGACCAGGGGCCAATCAGTCATTGAGTCCGATTCCATGCCTTGTATGATGGTGACCAGGGGCCAGTCAGTCATTGAGTCCGATTCCATGCCTTGTATGATGGTGACCAGGGGCCAGTCAGTCATTGAGTCCGATTCCATGCCCTGTATGATTGTGACCAGGGGCCAGTCAGTCATTGAGTCCGATTCCATGCCTTGTATGATGGTGACCAGGGGCCAGTCAGTCATTGAGTCCGATTCCATGCCCTGTATGATGGTGACCAGGGGCCAGTCAGTCATTGAGTTGATCTCAAACCAACAGTCCGATTCCATGCCTTGTATGATGGTGACCAGGGGCCAATCAGTCATTGAGTCCGATGCCATGCCTTGTATGATGGTGACCAGGGGCCAATCAGTCATTGAGTCCAATTCCATGCCTTGTATGATGGTGACCAGGGGCCAATCAGTCATTGAGTCCGATTCCATGCCTTGTATGATGGTGACCAGGGGCCAATCAGTCATTGAGTCCGATTCCATGCCTTGTATGATGGTGACCAGGGGCCAATCAGTCATTGAGTCCGATTCCATGCCTTGTATGATGGTGACCAGGGGCCAATCAGTCATTGAGTCCGATTCCATGCCTTGTATGATGGTGACCAGGGGCCAATCAGTCATTGAGTCCGATTCCATGCCTTGTATGATGGTGACCAGGGGCCAGTCAGTCATTGAGTCCGATTCCATGCCTTGTATGATGGTGACCAGGGGCCAGTCAGTCATTGAGTCCGATTCCATGCCTTGTATGATGGTGACCAGGGGCCAATCAGTCATTGAGTCCGATTCCATGCCTTGTATGATGGTGACCAGGGGCCAGTCAGTCATTGAGTCCGATTCCATGCCCTGTATGATGGTGACCAGGGGCCAGTCAGTCATTGATTACGATTCCATGCCGTGTATGAGGGTGACGATGGGCCAGTCAGTCATTGAGTCCGATTCCATGCCTTGTATGATGGTGACCAGGGTCCAGTCAGTCATTGAGTCCGATACCATGCCTTGTATGATGGTGACCAGGGTCCAGTCAGTCATTGAGTCCGATGCCATGCCCTGTATGATGGTGACCAGGGGCCAGTCAGTCATTGAGTCCGATTCCATGCCCTGTATGATGGTGACCAGGGGCCAGTCAGTCATTGAGTTGATCTCAAACCAACAGTCCGATTCCATGCCTTGTATGATGGTGACCAGGGGCCAGTCAGTCATTGAGTCCGATGCCATGCCTTGTATGATGGTGACCAGGGGCCAGTCAGTCATTGAGTCCGATTCCATGCCTTGTATGATGGTGACCAGGGTCCAGTCAGTCATTGAGTCCGATTCCATGCCTTGTATGATGGTGACCATGGGCCAGTCAGTCATTGAGTCCGATGCCATGCCTTGTATGATGGTGACCAGGGTCCAGTCAGTCATTGAGTCCGATTCCATGCCTTGTATGATGGTGACCAGGGTCCAGTCAGTCATTGAGTCCGATGCCATGCCTTGTATGATGGTGACCAGGGTCCAGTCAGTCATTGAGTCCGATTCCATGCCTTGTATGATGGTGACCAGGGTCCAGTCAGTCATTAGTCCAATGCCATGCCTTGTATGATGGTGACCAGGGTCCAGTCAGTCATTAGTCCAATGCCATGCCTTGTATGATGGTGACCAGGGTCCAGTCAGTCATTAGTCCAATGCCATGCCTTGTATGATGGTGACCAGGGTCCAGTCAGTCATTAGTCCAATGCCATGCCTTGTATGATGGTGACCAGGGTCCAGTCAGTCATTAGTCCAATGCCATGCCTTGTATGATGGTGACCAGGGTCCAGTCAGTCATTAGTCCAATGCCATGCCTTGTATGATGGTGACCAGGGTCCAGTCAGTCATTAGTCCGATTCCATGCCTTGTATGATGGTGACCAGGGTCCAGTCAGTCATTAGTCCGATTCCATGCCTTGTATGATGGTGACCAGGGTCCAGTCAGTCATTAGTCCGATTCCATGCCTTGTATGATGGTGACCAAGGTCCAGTCAGTCATTAGTCCAATGCCATGCCTTGTATGATGGTGACCAGGGTCCAGTCAGTCATTAGTCCAATGCCATGCCTTGTATGATGGTGACCAGGGTCCAGTCAGTCATTAGTCCAATGCCATGCCTTGTATGATGGTGACCAAGGTCCAAGTGGTAAGCAGAAAAAATTGCTTACAATAAATATTTGCTTAGCAGATTTGGTTGGTTACCAGCCAAACTTCTACACAAAATGTGTGTATTTTGGCTGGTAGTCTGTTTTAAAATGCATAGCGAAAATATTTGCTTAGCAAAATTCTGTGCTTAGTAGCTGTATGAAATTGGCCCCATTTTTACCTTTAATTCTTAACCTCTAGATGTTGCAAAGGACTTTTAGAAAGTTCAGCCAAGCCAGTCATCTTTTAATCTATTTATGTTATTATTTATTTGTTTTTCTTCCTTTCTGTTTTATTCATTTTATTTTGTCCAGATTGTGCATCAGATGAGAAACATCGCTTAGAAGAGAAGCAACGCATGACACGAAAACATCGTAGTAAGACAAAGGAGAATTGGTCTCCAATGTGGTTCAAGCTTGACAACAACCCACACACAGGCGAACAGGATTGGATCTTTACTGGAAAATACTGGGACCGCAGCTACACAAAGTGCCCTGATATTTTCTAACAACAATTGAAAATAAGGAGAATTCTTTTTTTTTCTGTAAAAGAATACTTAATAACATGTTTCAACATGGTGATCGAGCACAACAGGTGAAAGCAAGTTTCAAACAGATTTGATTGATTTATTTTTTAAAGATGTAGCTAATAGGATCTCCTCATGCTTCAGAGCGGAGAGGAGAGTCTTTGAGAAAAGCAAAATGGCAGCTACGTGTACGTAGGAGCAGGCAGGATAAGTGAAGACAGTTTAGGCTGAAGACATTTTAGAAGAACCAGTCACGTCAGTATTTAAGATCAGTATTAAATGGTTGTTTTAGACTTCAAGACTGCATCAAACTAGTATTCCCTCATTAAAACTACATAAAACTGAAAGAAACTTGTGTGTAAATTGTTACTGCACTGTGTACATGTATGTAATGTACTAACTAGAGGGTCTTGGTTTGTTTTACCCTAAGAGGCAGTCCCCATCATTAATGGTTCCTATGTTCAAATATTGGCATATGTGGGCTTAGTGCAATGTCATCGTGGATTAGTTAAGATTCTGATCTATACAATAGTTTCTCTTCTTAAATCTTATCTTCAGAATGCTCTTAATGGAATTTCTGTATGCATTAAAGGGACAATATGACTTGCAACAGGGCATGGAATCGGTGTCCTAGATTAAGATAATTACAGTGACTGATAGTTACTGACTCAATTATGCAGCAACAATCATAACATGACCTTATCATGTGGGGTATTATTTTCAGTCACTGAGTTAATCTAAAACTAGCTCTCCAATTCCATGCCCTGTTCATCATGATGATATTGTCCATTAAAGAATAAGACTCCCAACGTGTTGGTTGGAGAGGCAATTACCAGCGCATGCATCCAGTCCATGTACATGTAAATTTGTTGATCCTCTAGGTCATGCAGCTTGGGTACATAATCCCCGAGCTGCACATATGAATGCTTAGAGCATTAACTGTAAGTGAAAACCCACTTAAGGTGGGATTTTAAGCAAATATTATTAATTGACCCTTTCCCATTTTTAAGGGCTTGTGCCCTAAACTAAACAACATACATTTTATTATCTAAACCTACAGTAAAATATTGTAAAAAGTCACTTTCTCCAAACTCTTTTTTACTCAAATTAGGAAAACCTAAGGTCCACTGGGGGAAAACAAATGGCCCTCTAATGTTTAAAAATTGCCTTCCAGATGTTGCCCATGCAAATTAATGCTATTAGTAAACAAAATCACCCAAGTCCAAAAATTATGTGAATAACACCAAAATATATTGGCGCTGTTGCATGTGTAAATATAAGTTGGCCATTTGTTTAACTCCAGTGGAACCTTAGGCTTTTCTGAATTTGAGTCAAAATGAGTTTGGTGAAAGTGACTTTTTTACAATATTTTGCCTTATGTTGTGATAATCAAAATTTAGGTTGTTTATTTTACTTACAACATAACCTCTCTACAAATGGGGAAAGGTTAATTATTGATATTTGCTTGGGCTCCCTCTTACGGAACGTAAGATCCATTATCCAAGTTGTATGGCCAAATCTTGTGTTCATGACCAGGTCATACAGCATCTTGAGGCAAACAAAAACAAAGTTACAACCAGTCGAAACTCTCAAAAGTTTTCATGAATAATTGTACAACGAGAAGCTTCAATGCCAGCAGGGTCTTGCTGTGCCTTTTGAAGGCATAGTCCAATTATTAAGATAAAGTGAAAAATCAGGTTATCTGCCATTTTCTATTCAGTAACATTTTAGAACTTGTGTCTTGTGTTTCCTCTCAAAATTTTGAAGATTTATTTGCATATTGATCATAATGGCCAACTTCTGAAAAGTTGGTGGCATAATGTTTGAGCTAAATTTATGTAATACAACCTGTATGAGCAAGTTATGAAATGGAGTTTTTCCAAATAATCCTTGATGTTACTTTTGAGGTTTGTTGGCTGTTACAGCTCAACATTATACAATCAGATTGCAATCGTGTGAGTTTGGTTTTCCAGAAGTCTACTACCTACAGAAGTTTGCCAGCCTGCTGTAATCCATACCAAAGCATGGTTACAAGCATGGTTACAAGTTTTGCTACACTGCCCAGCATGGGATTAAACGCTTCACGCGCAAAGCTAGTTCCTAGAACTAGATGCAATCTTAGATGTAGGCAAACCATTCTGTGTGTCGAACATGCTTAAACACTAAGTGCATGTACTGTGACAACAGTTTTCTTACGTTCCAGCACTGCTTATTTTTCAGACTTAGCGCATCAGTTTGTGGAACAATATGTCATGAATGGCCCAAATCCATTGTTCTTGGAGTGCTGTGCCATGGACTAGGATCGTACATGACTGGCACAGTTCATGTAGGTAATAGACTTCTGGTTTTACATACTATGTAGTTTGTACAGGTATTAGTGCTCGTCATTGCATTGAATTAACTTAAACTTTTGTTACAAATTGTGGAATGTTTCCATGGGAGCTTGGTACTTTTTTGGAAAATATGTTCTTTAAATTTTGGCCACTTATTTGTTCACCAATCACAGGATGGCAGGTTACCTGACTATAAGGCCAAAAAAAGTCTGGTTTCTGATCTCCACGCGCATTGCCTCAAACCATTGCATTGGTATTTTTAATTTTCTTTTTTTGTTGTTGCTATGAGACGATTTCCAATTGCAGCCAAATTTGCTGGATTGATTGGAATTCTGCCATGTTGTGTTTTAAATGACTTTTTCATTTATGAATACTTTCCCGATTTGTGCAGCCTCTCTCAGCTACATGTACCATACTTCGTGCATGGGAAATTTGATTTGATTCCATTAACCACGTATACATACATGTATATAAGGTATTTCACTGGTTGGGAAAAAAAACATTTAAAAAAAAGGGTCATCACTCAGAATTTGAAGGTGATCTATGACCAGAAACTAGGATCTTTTTTGTTGGCCTAACAAACTCATTTGCATCTATGTGGAAAAACTAAATCCTATGTAAAGTTCTTTGACTGAAGTGGGTGTGGGCGAGTTCAGCAGGAACCATTATTGAGACCTCATGTACAAATTATTTGAATACACATCCTATGCCAATATTATTACAGTTGACAAGTTGGCTGCAAAACATTTTTTAACTTAATATTTGTAAAAAATGATCATGAAACTATGAAATGAAAAAAAAAAAATGAAAAAATCACATCTTTTACCATGTAATGTAGTTCATCTCCATGGTTACCAGTAGACATAAATGTAGAATGGATGAATATACATCTGTATTTTAACTTTTCTTTCTAATCTACATTGTACTGTAAGCTTCTAAACAAACAAATTTAATTGACTTTTGAGAGAAATGAGGTACTTATTAAAAATTGTATCTATTATGTTTTAACATTTATACATACCTCCATGTACATCAGCATTAACACGTCACGGGTGGATTGATCTTAAGACCTGATTCACCTACCAGTCACCAGTAACAAGTGGTGACGGTGATACGTTTTGGTAACAGTATGAGTGGGCCAGTCAGTGATATATCATGCTATCACATATACATCAGCATAGGGGTAGCCATGTTGTAAAGCATTATACTAGTCGGTCAAGTTGCCCAGGCCTTCATCGCTATTAAGCGATGCTGATGTATCATGTGATAGTGTGGTATGTCATCTTCCCACTTAGCCCAGGTTGGACTTTCACCTTTGTGTACTACAGTACACAGAGACAGTCCATATTTGGGCTACGGCCCACTTTTACTGTGACCAAAAGGTATCACCTTATTACTGATATCTGGTAGTTGAATCAGGTGATCTTTTGGTATTTGGTAGTAATGAGTTATGGTTTTGTTAGTGCCATGGATGGTAATGACTGCAGCATGAATTTGCAGTCAGTGTGTGGACAGTGGGAGTCATGTCATTTTGTGTTTGGTTGTGTCGATTTACCTGCTTACTAAAATAACTATCACGCTATATGCAAACATTTGTGTCATTCATCTACTGGTTTTGTGTCTACATAGATGGTTAAAATACTCAAATGACCTCAGAAATGACAGTGAAGTGTAAACATTGTTTGTTGAGTTTAGTGTACATCTGGTATAAGCAGTAGGGAATGCGAGATTGGTCATTGGTCATTGTGGACTAAGCTTGGGCAATATCCATGTATTTCATCCGTAATATATCATCAAACATATATTGCAATTTTCGATAGTATCGCGATTATTATTTTTCATTTGCATGATTGCTTTAGAGCCGATAACCACAGGTACGTGGCCTGTATGGCAACTCCTTTGTGATCCGACAGTCGGCTAACTACTGAAGTAGTTAGCTTTTGTTTCTCACTTCCAATAGCTGAAAAGACTGGCCTAATTTTGTTTGTTACCATGGAATTTTTGACTCGACTCACAATCGCAATTTTTTTTAATCGTGATATTTTTTTTTTTTAATCGCGATATGTTGAAAAAGTTCGCAATATCTTAATTGAATAGAAAAAATTTATTGCGATATTTGATATTATCACGTTATTGGCCAAGCTTAATGGTGGACTGCTGCTGTGATAATATAAATCCAACAAATTAGTGTAATTTTGTATTTTCATCTGTGATCATTAACTGTATAATGAAGCCACTAGAGGAATGTGTTCTGGATGATGAATCATTTATTTTGTACAATGTATGGCTGCCATCAAACATTAAGACTATGCAAATTGGCCACACCACACACAGAAGCAACTTAAAGTGGGTCATGAATTAGATTTGTCGATCAGGTGCATTTTTTGAGAAAAATGATTGAAGGTTTGGACCATTGTCAAATCTCTGGTTTCTGTTCATGTAATATAATGCGCCTTGAGCACCACTTAGTTGGTGGATACGTGCGCTATATAAATCCACACATTATTATTATTATTATTATGTGCAAATGGAAATATGCACTTATCTGATGTGTGCATTATGTAGAGAGTGTTATTACATAATGCACTTATCTGATGTGTGCATCATGTAGAGCATTACATAATGTTTGTGCTCCAAACACTCAATATGCTCGTCCTTATGACAAAATCTTTCTTACCACTCCAGAATTACAATTTTGTTATTTATAAGGGTTTTCTAGTTTTAAAATCAGTCTTTTTTTATCTTGCCATCTAGGATGATCATCAATTTGACAGAATGGCAGTTTGTCAGATTTATGTTAAAATGTTGTTTATTATTTGTATTAAGGAAAATCTTCCTTGAATGTAATGACAGGTATTATTAATATGTATTTTGAAAATTTATTGAAACACAATCGTGCTAAGTGTGTATAATGTATCTAGCTATTTTTACAAGTAAAACAACTACATTAAAGGGAAAATATCGTCACAATCACTGCAGACTTTCAACAGGGCATGGAATCGGCTTCCTACATGTAGTTTAAGATGAACACAGTGACTGAAATTTATTGGCTCATTTATGCAGCAGCAGTGGTAAAAATCTAAAACTAGCACTCTCATTCCATGCCCTGATGATCTAAAACTAGCACTCTCATTCCATGCCCTGATGATCTAAAACTAGCACTCTCATTCCATGCCCTGATGATTGTGACAGTATTTCCCCTTTAAGCTTATCTTTATTTTTAAGTTTGCGTGCCATTATATATTATACACAAATGATTTACTTTTTAACTAATGGGAACAAAAGTTGTACAATTTGGGTGTTTAAGTCATGGGGCTGCACAGTAAACATGGTTATTTATGGCTCACAAGATTATCTCTAATTTTCACTGATTTTTTTTATAGTTTAGATCCACGAGAATCAAATGAATATATTCTGTCTCAGGTGTGCTAATTTTACAGTCTTGATAATTCAGATTTTGTCGGGGAAATCGGATACAAGGAACACCGTTTTGGAGGTTTGTTTGCATAATTGCAATGTTTGGGCTGAATATAATTTAACTAGGAACATATTTCACCATTATCTCCGTTTGTATATATACATATGTATATATATACCGGACCTTCGTCAGAGGCGAAGACAAGATACAAACATAAAAGACACATCCATTTATGGGGAAAAGGGAAAGCAAAGGATTATGGGGAGGATCCAAAAAAGCAGGAAAATAGCCAATTAAAAATAGGCGCCAATCTGGTGAAGCCAATTGAAGTGTGGGAAGTAAACAAGGAATTAGTGAGCCACATAATACTAATAGGACAGGCTGTATGGTAGATGCAGTGGCTTGTGGCTAGGAAAAGAATAGGTCAACCAAGGGTTGTTCTTAAACCCCCCTCGACCCCCACGGCGTTCGCGAGCTCAGAATCATATCGTATTCCAAATCGGAATCTATTAGAATAGTCATATTATCAATCAGTATATTCCATTTAGAAATGTCATTCCAGTGTTTATGTCCATATGTTTATAGAAATCCCTTATTGAAACTGACAGAAGAAGCCATTGGTCTTAATTAATGCATATTTCTATCTTAAAAAGAATTTTAATCATCAGGTCAAAAACATTAAGATTAATGCCCCAGTCACATTTGCCAAGGCGGCCGTAGGGTCTATAATATCTACGGCCAGTAGCAATTATCGGGCCGCCGCAGCATTCCCACGGTGTCATACACTAGCAGTCACATATGTAAAGGTAGCCGCACGGCGTTTTTAGAATTTTTGGAGACAGAAAAGAAGTGATGACGCACGGTTGCCTTAAGGCGACCCTGCGGCGGCCGTAGGGTTTTGACAAATAGCAAGGCAGACCCACGGTCGCCGTACAGTCGCCGCAGGGAGACCCTACGGCGACCGTACGGGTACCGTAGGGCCGCCTTGAGGCTGCTCTAGTGGCCGTGGGATTCCTGCGGCCGCCGCAATATTTTGGGGGTCCACAAAAGTCATAACACCCTAGGGCAAGCGTACGGCAAACGCAAGGCCACCGTACGGCCAACGTATGGTCGACGTGGAACCGCCTACGGCATGGCTACGGCGTGTCTAATTGCTACGGCGAACCTGGAAAAGAAAAAAGTTATAACGCGGCGCTATAATCTCACGGCGACCCCTACGGTCCGTAAAAGATAGGGATACGCCCTAAGGCTACCCTGAGGCCCCCGCAAATCCTCTGCGGCCGCCGCAGGTATCTCTCCGTTTTGGGGGTCTACGGCTGCCGTATCCTAGCCGTAGGGCAAATGTGACTGGGGCATTAAGCAAGATGGTGGTTTAGCAGATAGAAGACCCCAAGGTGCTGGGTTCAAGTCCTACCAAAACCCGCTATTTTTTTATTTTATTTTCTTTAAATTACCAAAATAAAAGAAAACCCCTTAACCTCCCAGGATTTGAACCTCTTGATCCATAATCCTGGCTCTTCTCAGCTAATCCTGGCCCTTCTGCCCACTCAAAAAACATTACAATCATACACATTAAATTTTAAAAATAATAATTTTAGCTATTTACCTCTCTTTTGTACTTGGAGTTAATACATGCAAATTACATGTATTACAGACATTATGTATAATTTGTACAAATTCATTAATCCCTTACAGAGTCATGTGTACACAACTAAAAACCACTGTTTTTAATAATTACATTTAAATTAACAAAATTATCTACACTTCCTTTGTTATAACATCTGTTTGCATTCTATAAAGAAGTATACTGCAAGACATTTCCAATAAATAATTATCTTGCCACATCTTAAAATCTCCATGCTTGGCTTCCAATATCTTTCCAGATAACAAATGCACAAAGAAAACTTATTTTAAATCAATAAATTTAGATTTGTTTTACAATTTCTTTTTAAAAATTGAAACAGTTAACAGGTATGGTACAATATTGGTATTGTAGGCAAAACTGCCTTTAACAAGTACACTTACTATCTTTGAATCAAGATAAACTTTTCAAAACAACATGTGAAAGTTTAAAGTTGATCCTCGCGATCAGCGCAGACTTTCAAACAGGGCATGCAATCGATGTCCTCTGTTAATATGAACACAGTCAATGAAAATTACTGGCTCATTTATGCAGCAGCGACAGTAATATGACCTTATCACGTGGGGTAGTATTACCACTCACTGAATTAATCAAAAAGTAGCACTCCGATTCCATGCCCTGTTATCAGTGGTGAGAAAAAAATCTGTAAATGTATCCATTATAATGTGGAATTTTTTATCTTATTATGACTTAAATTATAGCACTTAAGACAGTTATGAAAGATACTTTGGCTATTTGGTTTTGGTCAATTGAGGGCAGTAGTCAAATTTTTTTTTAATCTGAAAAACATTTGAAATTAAAATTGTTGGTAAAATAACAATTTTATTTTCTATTATGAAAACAATTCAGATGGAATAATTTCTCAGAATGATTGATAACTTTATAACATGTTAGTACTTTATAAAGTAAACTTAAACTTAAGGTCAACAAAAAAGTTTCCGGTTTCTGCTGCGCTGTGTTTTAAACATTTTTTCACATGGGGGAATGAATAATGTGCGGCCATCATACTTTGTGTATATGAAATTTGGTTTGGTCCCAATAATCGCGTATACATGTATCACTTTAAAAAAAAATAGATTAAAAAAAAAAAAAAAAAAAACGCGTCATCGCACAGATTGTGAAACCAGAGACTTTTTTTGCTTTTTTTTTGCCTATTATTTTTGTTTGATGATTCAATATTTACCAGTGTTGTACCTTCACTGTAATACTGCAATACAATTCCAACTGAATACATGTTCAAGGGTAAATCCCGACTATAAAAACACAGAGAATGTCATAATATATATTAAATAGGTCTGTAGTAAATATATTAGCCTACTTTACAAAATTTGAAAATGTAAAAAATATTTAAACTTTGTTCTAAATAAATAACCTTATTTTTTGTACATCAGCTAAGTGCATTACAAATTTATGAAAAGAAAAATTTTGACTTCAAGAATAGGCCAAAAAACAGTCACAGTTTTAAACAACTTTTTTTTATATAGGGGTAATTTGTGCGGCCTCTCTTAGCCACCATGTGTATGGGAAATTCCGTACTGGAAGGACCTTGGTTTAAACCCTAGCAGCATTCTGTTTTAAAGTATAAATATTACAATTAAGTTGTTTTGGTTGTGGGGGACCCAGTGGCTCGACTTGTAAGCCCGCTTTTATTTTGTTAAAGTTAACCAGAAGAAATAAAACAAAATCACCAACACGGATTCGATCCCAGGACCTTTTGGTCCAAAGTCCAGAGCCCTTCCACTAGACCACTTCCACTAGACCACTTCCACTAGACCACTTCCACTAGACCACTTCCACTAGAGCCCTTCCACTAGACCACTTCCACTAGACCACTTCCACTAGACCACTTCCACTAGAGCCCTTCCACTAGAGCCCTTCCACTAGACCACTTCCACTAGACCACTTCCACTAGAGCCCTTCCACTAGACCACTTCCACTAGACCACTTCCACTAGACCACTTCCACTAGACCACTTCCACTAGACCACTTCCACTAGACCACTTCCACTAGACCACTTCCACTAGAGCCCTTCCACTAGACCACTTCCACTAGACCACTTCCACTAGAGCCCTTCCACTAGACCACTTCCACTAGACCACTTCCACTAGACCACTTCCACTAGAGCCCTTCCACTAGACCACTTCCACTAGAGCCCTTCCACTAGACCACTTCCACTAGACCACTTCCACTAGACCACTTCCACTAGACCACTTCCACTAGACCACTTCCACTAGACCACTTCCACTAGACCACTTCCACTAGACCACTCTGTCAATTTAATAAAGTTACGTTTGATTATAAACTTTAGAATGAGCAAGTTTATTTAGAGAAAAACAAAACCGTTGAAGGACTTGAACCCAGGCCCTACTTGTCCAGAGACCAGATCCATTTCACAGGACAGCCACTCACTCGTATTAATAAAGTTGTGTTTTAATTTAATTATAGACCTTAGAATGAGCAAAGTTTAGTTATATAATTTTATATATATCTGGATTTTAACCAAAGACCTATACTCGCCCAGAGCTAGTCCAGAGCTTTTCCAATAAGCCAATCATTAGGCTTGATATAGTTGTTTGACAAAGATGTCACCGGGGCTTCAACCCAGGACCTTCTAGGCAACAGTCCAGAGGCTTTCCACTTCCTCCTATTAATAATACCAATTCTTGATATTAATAAAGTTGTGTTTGATTTTATTTATATAGGTAGAATGGGCAATGTTAAAAACAAAACAACCAAGGATACTGGTCAGACGCCCGTTGAGAAATTTGCGCGTGAGTTTATTTACAAACCAAAGAATAGGCCTGTGCCCTTTCAAAGTAAAAATGTATTTCTGGAGCTTGACAAGAGTCCCGAACCCTTCCACTTGACCACTTGGTCCACTTAAGAAATGTTGAGTTTGAGTTTAGTATTAATTTAAAGGGACAATATTATCTCATCACGATCAACAGGGCATGGAATCGGAGTGCTTGTTTTAAAGTAACTCGGTGACTGAAAACAGCGGCGGCGCTACGGGGGGCAAGGGGGAAATGCCCCCCCCCCCCCAGTTACTTTATTTGCCCTCCGCCCCCCCCCCCCATTTTTTCCCCGATGGCCGAAATTGAATTTAACCCCAAACCTTTGCACTCACATTAATGCAATTATGTTCGCGCTGTAAATAATAAACTCAATTTCATCCATATCATTAACTTTAGCACCACCAAAAAGCCGCCCCCCAAAAAAACAAAAACAAAACATACACTTTCCATCACCGCCAATGTTGATAAAAATGTGGATTTATTTATCTTTACAAGCTTGGGAACCAAAAACCGCAAGCCGCCATTGTATAACACGCAGTTCGCACAACACGTCAAATTCACAGTACAAACTCTTATTTCTGGAGTGAACATAAACTTGATGTTCACGTGGAATGACGAGTGCTGCATACATGCAAACTGTTAGTTGTTGCGCTTACAATATAAACACATCGGCCAAAAAGTTTGTTAAAATGGATATTAGACAGTTTTGCAAGAAATCCAAACAACATAGGCCTACACTGTACATCCCATGATAGGCACGTATCTGATTCTGAATCTAGCGATGAGACTACTAGTCACTACTACTGAACCCAAACAGAAGCACCCCAGGACTGAAGTTAATATTGACGTAAATGTCCCAGATGATCAATTTGAGGATTCGAGTGCCGATGATCAAGAACATGACACTACATCAGCATGTTTATTGGGCGAACCAGCTACCGTTGAAGAGCAATCCTTACCCAGCAGTAGCGTGAGTAGCACTGGGCCGGGACACCAAATAGAATTAGGCCTTATGCCAAAGTCTGTGGTCCATCTGACATATCCCAATCACCCGATAATGGGCCAGTTCATCTTGGTATTAATCAGCCTATCCGTTTTCCAAAGACACGTGGACGGAAGTTTAATACTGAATGGTATAAAGCATACCCATGGCTTGAATATTCAGCAACTACAGACAAGGTTTACTGTTTTGTCTCGTCATTTTACCACAGGAATACAACCAAATGAGCAAAAAACATTTGTTTCGGAAGGATTTAATACATGGAAAAAGTGCACTGGTGAATCTCCGAAAAACAATAAACTTCTCAAACACAAAGAATCTGATGCACATGATGTGCTTGTAAATACAAGGCTTACTTAGAGTCCAAGCTGTCCAAGAAAACAGTATTGGACCACCTCAGTGAAGGTCATCGTCTGATTGTAGAGAAAAACAATATATGAAAACACTTATTGATACTTTGAGATTAACAGCCGTTCAAAACATTGCACAAAGGGGTCATCGTGAAGGAGAGACATCTCAAAATAAAGGAAACTTCCTGGAAATATTGGACCTCTTGAAGAAGTATTCTCCATCTCTAAATGAAAGACTGTCTGAAGGACCTAGAAATGCCAAGTACACACACCATAGCGTACAAGATGCTATCTTAGATATCCACAGTGATATGATTCTGGAGGAGATAAGGGAAGAAATAAGAGAAGTTGAGTACTTTTCAATTTTAGTAGATGAAACTAAGGACTTAAGCAAAAAAGAACAGATGAGCTTTGTTCTTAGATACTTTGAAGATTCTGAAATTCGTGAAGAATTCTTAGGCAAGTAGCTGATGAACTTGATGCAGAATCCTTGGCCCAATATATTCTACAAGAGTTAGAGGACAATGGGCTGGACGTCAATAACCTAGTTGGTCAGGGTTACGATGGCGCTTCTGTCATGAGCGGACAGTGTTCTGGAGTTCAAGAGAGGATACGGCGAATTGTCCCCCTGGCAATATACGTCCACTGTTTTGCCCATCGTCTCAATTTGGTTATTGTTGACAGTGTGAAATCTGTAGTCCCCGTGCCTGATTTTTTTTCAACGCTTCAAACCTGCTACAATTTTCTAAGCGGCTCTAGGCCCTAATGTTCACGCCCAATGGATTGCCTTCAAGAGAGAAGACATATGTTCCCAAATGAAAATCCAATAGAGTTTAAGACAATGTCGGACACACGATGGGCATGCCAGGTGCGTGCTGTAAATGCAATTTTATTGAGGTTTGACTGTTTTGTAAAATTTCTGCAGCATGTAGAAATATCCGACAGCAATCGTGATCGTGCGTTAAATGCCAGATCAATTTTAGCACAGCTAGACCAGACATTCATATACTGAATGCTTCTCATGAATGACATTCTACGCGAAGCCAAGGGAGCGTCTGATGTGCTACAAAGTTCCAAACTTGATTACATGAAAGCAGCAGGTCTCATTGAAAGCCTTCTTACAGAACTGCAAAGTTACAGATGTGATCAAAAGGCCACTGATTATTTTGAGTGTTCATGTGATATCGCTGTCAGAAATGGGTTGAAGTGTTGCATTTCGAGAAAGAGCCGCCAAAAGTCTACACCTTCAAAGATGGACGATTTTGTAGTACTAACTGTACTTGGAAAGCGGGACACGGTAACAGATTCATCAGATATAAACGAGCTATCTTGTATCCAACTATTGACAATTTTCTTGGAGAACTCAACAAGAGATTTAGTGGGAAAAATCTCAAAATCTTCCGGTCGCTGTCGGCAATTGATCCAACGTCAAAATGGTTCCTCGATTTTGAAATCATTAGACCTCTAGCGACCCATTATAAGCTTAATCTTGAAGACATAAATATGGAGCTAACTTCAAGCAAAGCGAATGAACGAACGTTCAGGGGTCAAGTTCCATTCAGTGGAGGAATTCGCAAAACACCTGAAGCCTCTATATATGGCTTTCACCGAACTTTATAAAGCGATAAAGATCGCGATGACCCTCCCAGTAAGCACAGATGGCTGTGAGAGGAGCTTCAGCAAGCTCAAAGTTATTAAAACACATTTGAGAACCACAATGGCCGACGAGAGAGTTAAGAGTTTAACGGTGATAAGTGTCCATCGACAACGGGCGCTTGATATCAACCTTGACGATGTCATCGATATATTTGCCAGAAAATACCCCAGCTCAAGAATAACGCTGTTGTAAGTCCGTCATTGTGGTAAGTCAATGCTTTTTCAGCAGTACAAAATTACATTAAAGCGCTCTTACACAAGGTATCACAGCGCTGTACATTATTACCCCTGCTCATCAGGCGCATAAATCATTCCTGAAACCATCTCAGGGGAGTATACAGCTCAATTGGTGCCATTTCGGCGCATATGGGCTAATCAAACACAACAACCAACTCTGCCCTCACGGGTACCCATTTACTCCTGGGTGGAGAGAAGCAATTATTGTAATTATGTAGGAATGTAGAGGGATTCATTGGTACTTTCAAGCGCCTCAAGCTCAAAGCGTGACGTCAGATCTTCAGACTTGGAATCACGTGAACGAACGAAAAACCGCTAAAGTGATAACCTCGTCCCCAGCGCTTTCGAGTAGTTTTCTTTAATAAGAAAGAGGTCGACCATGGGAAGAAGGCTGTCAATTTATTCGACTGGTTCCGGTTGTCTCCAGCTAGCTCGCTCTACGGTGCGAGTCAAGTCACTAGACTACCACACACGTTGTTGAAATCTGGCGCTCTCAGTATGAACAGATCCAGACACACGAGCGGACGGACTTGTCAATATTATCCATCGACAAACATCGAGCAAATAATTCTACGAAAAACATCCTCACAGAAAATAACTATTTGGTAAGTACTCATACTTCATTAGTTTTGAAAGTTAGGAAAACCTATGAATCGAATTCAAAGATATCGACTACTGCACAAATTTGCTAAGTCGGACATGCTAGAATACGGTAGTCATTCGATCCAGGAGTGTTATCGCGTTGGTGTACTACTAAATCTGGAGAAAAAAAATCTACAAAAAATTTACCTTATTATTGGTTATATTGAATTAAAAAAAGTGGCAGTCGGATACGACATTCCACCTTAGAGAATTTGGAGGATTTGGGAAGGTTACGGTTAAAATGTATTAACCGTTCCACGCTTAAGTAGAGAAGAAAACCATTGTTCTTGCTGGTGGATCTTGTTGCATTTTGTTGCATTGAGCAGTGTGTCTGTGAAATACCTGTAGGGGGTTTAGGGTTAAGCTGGCTGGAAAAAGGAGTATGTCATGAAAATGTTGTCTTTTATAGTCTTAAATTGAAATGATATTTAAATTCTTTTGAAACAATCTTCCTACAGGTGAATCTGGTTGGGGAGTCGGAATGATACATTTTTTGTAGCTTCAACATTGTAGCATGCGGTCCTCTATCTGTCTGCAATGACCATCATGATTTCAGATTGTGTGTAGCTACTACATAGGATGTGTCAACTTGTTGAGGGATTTCTGTGAAACTTAGTGGTAAGTTTGAGATACATTAACAAGTTTAATGACATTGGTATTTGAATGCCGGTAAAACTGCTTCTACAAGTACTTGACAAAAAACATTGGAGTAAAATGTTGATGTATTTTGAAAATGTACATAATATACGTCTCTTTCAATGAAACATTACTATTTTACTTGAGGAAAGGATAACAAATAATTGAAAATTACACATTGTTCATATTATTCATGATGAGCATGGTTTTACAGGTCTTGTCATAAATTCAGGAAAATGTCTTATCCAACTGCCAAATTTTAAGGTTTTTTGGAATTATTTTGCAACCACTAACCAGTTAAAAAATCATTCTATCAATTTTTGGGGGTACAGAAAGTGTAAACTATCTTTAAAGTCCACATTTATGATAGTTTCGGACTTTGTTTCCCTTCTAAAAAATCCTCCCCTTCAAAAAATTGCAGTATCCTATTATAGTTGCCACTGCGCATGTACAATGACCGTATTGGTCACTTATGGAAGAGTTGACAAGATCAGACTGACATGACTGAGGAAGTAATTGTATACCAAAAATGTCTGATTTTTCATGAAATAAATATTCTGGAATAATTTGAAGTATATGTCCATCATCCACATGTTCTCCACCTTACTGGGTAGGTAAGCTTAAATTATTGGTTATATTGAATGAGAAAGTGGTGGTCGGATGCGACATTCTACCCTAAATTCATTAAGGCACTTTTCCTGGCAAACTGAGTTGACTATTATGTAAAATATCTCATTTCAAAAATAGGTTATATTTACAAGAAAATTATCTATAAGGATTATCGAAAATACCAGCTGCAAGGAATCGTGGGATGTCTGTGAGCGCTACAGCGCTGACAAACAAAATATTATTGATGTCACACAAGCTGTGCCAAACAGATACCCAAAATTGTATCCCTGTATGCTTTGCGGCAGTTGCTTCAGTGCTATTAACCTTATGTTCAACTTTTAAAAAATAACAATTTTAGGAAATTTCCATAAATATATAGAATTGGTAATTCAGAAATAATATTTTTGTATTGTAATATTACACTTGCATGGTTTAAAATGTGATGGTATCAAAGTTCCCTAGAAATCACTGTCTGAGGTACTGTCATTTTTAAGACAAGTTCATTAACCCTAACTCCCTAAGCATTGTTAGGCAGTTTCATGAAAATTTGAAGTTGCTTCAATGCTTTTAAATGTCATATCACTGGATAGAACAACAAATTAGAAAGAAAATGAGGGGTCAATGGTCATGATAGGTTAACCCTATAGATGCAAAGTTACGAATTTTTGTTGATTTAAATATTTGGTAATTTTTAAGATCCAGTTTCATTTGAAAAGTTGTGACCGAATTTGCCTGCAATGTATCCTTGTAGTACTAACAGTCTATTTTGCGCAAGTTGCACTGTTTTTGTGCCAACGTTACAGTTGGCATGGACTGATCAATTAAGATAACCACGATGTGTAGTATCCATTTATCGACACTAGAAGTGACTACATCCGTAGACTACCCTTTATATTAGAATTTTACCATGAAAGTTCGGCGGGTCACAACTTCGACAGAAAAATAGGATATGAAAAATAGCGCCACCATCGGCGGTTTGCGTGAATCTGCCTAGCATTGTTACTGAACAATAACAATCCTTCAAAATCCTCCAACTGCTTTTGTTGTCTAGGGTGTTAGGGTTAATTTCTAGTTGAATTACATAGAGTACTCTGTCGTGATTCTGAGTACTTTTACAGGTTAGTTGTAGCTGTGGTGACCGCAGTACTACCTGACTTTTACAACTTCTGTCATTAACCCTAACTCCCTAGACAACAAAGCCAGTTGGAGGATTTTGAAGGATTTTTATTGTTTTAGTACAATGCCTAGGGAGTTAGGGTTAACGGACGGTAGTAGCGCTGCGGTGAATGCCCATGGTAGTCCTGTATGGACAAGTATCGATATCGAGCAGGCAATGTTCTGTACCCAAAAAAGGTGTCCCAAACATGAGAAATGCTCTTCAAACTCACCTCCAAGATTCTATGCCACCTACAGATGCCTCTTCTGAAGTTTAAAACCATGCAACTTGCATTGGCGAAATTTTATGGACATTTTAAGTTTGGAAAAATGCAAGATTGAACTAGTGGAAACTGCTGGATTTCCCAACAATGCATTGCGCGCATACACAATGACCCTCCTGCTACCGGTAAAAAACTAAAAACAGGCAGTATAGCGCCAACTAGCGATATTTAGCGTACCAAATGTATGTAGTTGGTATGTCGATTGTGGCCCCAAAAATTTGTTTTGGTAAAATTAGTCAATTTTTCATTTTAGATTAACCCTCCTATGCCCAGGCTGAAATTTGGCCCAGTAAGCACCACACCCACAGACAGTCACTTGAGTATTTTTGGTTGCATTGCCAATTGTTCACACGTGTGTATTTTTCTCTAAGAGTTCTGGAGTTAGTGGCAGTCAACCACACGTGTGTATTTATAAGTTATATGCAGAGTCATACAGAGCTGTGTATGTACAGCAGACTCATATACAGTTGAGTGGTTTTGGTTTGACCTCCTACCATACCCACATGTCCTTGCATTTATTTGAGTGCACTGCACAAAGTCAATGGGTTGGGAGGTACATGGAAATTTTGAGTGTCTTCATTACATAATTTATTTATTTCAGCTTTCTTTATTCAGGGTAGCACCATTCAGTGAAAAACACTGCTTTCCAAGGTGGCCCTGACATAAGTACAATGTTTACAGTAATGAATATAATTATACATACACAAAATACATGTACATGTACATGTAGGTGGCAAAACAATTTAACCATAACATAATACAAACTACTGGTACATACATAACAATATAAATAACAATGGATGACATGTAATTTTAGTGTAAAAGTGTAAGAGCGTTATTCCTAAACTGGTTTAATGACATGGTCTGATAATTAATACGAATATCTTGTGGTAAGTTGTTCCATATTTGGGAAGATCTACTAGTGAACATACGTCTACCAGAATTTGAGTTACACTGTGGAATAATAAGGGAATTTGAAATCTGACCTCTAGTTGAATAATTATGTACAGAATGAGTAAATATAAATTTAGAAGACAAGTAATTAGGAGAAGTACCATTTAAACATTTAAAAATCATTATGAGCATTTGGTTAGTCCATCTGTCATCTAATTTAAGCCAGTTAAGAGAAGTCATCATGTTATTAATTGGAGTCCTAATATCAGCAGATAAAATAATTCTAGCCAGTTTGTTCTGATGTTTTTGCAACCTTGTTTTTAGTTCATTGTTACAGTTTGACCATACAGGGCTACAATAATCAAAATTAGGAATTATCATTGCTTCAGCGAGCATTTTTAAAGTACAGTTTGGTAAATTATATTTAACACGATTTAAAACACAACGTTTTGAAATATTAGCAGATACATGATTAATATGATCAAGCCATGTCATTTGGTTATCAAAAATTACTCCAAGGTACTTAAAATGGTCAACACGTTCAAATATATCATTGTTATAGTTTAAGGAAATCCCTTTGAACTTATCCAGATTCTTATTCGTACCGAAGATCATTAACTTTGTTTTGTTAATGTTTAATGTTAAATTATTTTCTAAGAACCATTTTCCAATATTGCTAAAGTTGTTATTAAGATCCTCCTGAAGACTATTTGGATGTGATGAACGAAATAACAAGGTAGTATCATCGGCATACATTACAGTTTTACAATTTACACAATTTGGAAGATTATTTACATATATAAGGAACAACAATGGTCCCAGTATGGATCCCTGAGGAACACCAATATTAATATTTTGAAATGAGGATAAACTACTTCCAATGTTAACGGCTTGCTTTCTGTTGTCAAGATATGACATGAACCAGCATAGCTCATCCCCACTTACACCATACATATTAAGTTTATTTATAAGCAATCTGTGATTTACAGTATCGAAAGCCTTCTTGAGATCAAGAAATACAGCAGCAGTAATACAACCATTATCAATGTTATTTAAAATGTAATCCTGAACATCCAATAGTGTGGTAGTAGTAGAGTGGTGTTTCCTAAAACCTGATTGACAATCATTCAGTATATTATTGGACATTAAATGTGAATACAGCTGGTCGTGAACAGACCGCTCAATAATTTTAGAAACAATAGGCAATACAGATATAGGACGATAATTATCAACATTTGATTTGTCACCAGACTTATAAATTGGAGTAACTTTTGCTGCTTTCCAGTCATTTGGAAATACTGATGTACATAGAGATATATTACAAATATGAGCAAGAGAAGAACAAATGAGAGGTGCAGCAATTTTTAGTAATTTCGGGCAAATACAATCAATTCCAGGAGATTTACTATTGGACATTTTACAGATTTGTTTATAAACATAGCTAGAGGATATTTCGCAAAATACAAATTGATTATAATAATAATAATAATAATGTGTGGATTTATATAGCGCACGTATCCACCAACTAAGTGGTGCTCAAGGCGCATTATATTATTATCCCTGCTCATAAGGCTCATAAATCATTCCTGAAACCATCTCAGCTCCCTGGAGAGTATACAGCTCAATTGCAGCCATTTCTAGCGCATATAGAGCAAACCAACTCTGCCTTCACAGGTACCCATTTAACCCCTGGGTGGAGAGAAGCAATTATGATTAAGTGTCTTGCTCAAGGACACAAGTGTCACGGCCGTGATTCGAACCCACATTATGTTGCTAACACCAGAACTTGAATCCGGTAAGCTAGACCGCTCGGCCACGACACCCCATTATCATTATTATTAACAGAGGGTGAACTATTGACACTTGCATCACTCATACCAGGGTTTACAATATTATCATTTGTTACATTATCATTATCATCATGATCAGTTTGAAATTTACTGGCCAGTTTAAGTCCAATAGATGTAAAATAATCGTTGAATTTATTTGCAGCATCAGTGTCAGAAGTTGTAAAACCCTTATCATTAGTCTTTATATTTCCAATGCTAGTGTGTTTGTTCGGTATAACTTTCTTAATAGATTTCCATAATTTATTGGAGTCCTTGATGTTATTTTTAATTTCTTTCTGAAAGAATTCACTTTTAAGAGATTTATTCAGATTATTAGCCTTATTTCTTAGTGCTTTAGCTTTGGCCCAATCCTGTACATTATTTGTTCTGTGTGCTTTAGCATAATAATAGTCCCTGTCTTTACTTAATTGTAGGAAATCACTAGTAACCCATTCTG
The DNA here is from genome assembly GCA_029582265.1 of Zoroaster sp. YZ-2022. Lineage (NCBI taxonomy): Eukaryota > Metazoa > Echinodermata > Asteroidea > Forcipulatida > Zoroasteridae > Zoroaster > Zoroaster sp. YZ-2022. The sequence continues at coordinate 11,871,542 of CM055826.1, forward strand.
GCAAGAAACCTTTCACCCTCTTTTGTTTGATTGGTGCATGCTTATTGTATGCGTCATTGAACATGGTAACCCAACAAGACCAAGCCTCATTGACATTGTTGTAAGTGGTAACCTTCCCCCAGTTTTTATTGTTTACAGTATTCAAGAATTCTAAAGCATTAAATTTTTTATATGAGCGTGACTTTGTGGCCGTTTAGTTTGTTTATGTTTTTTAACTAAGTAAATAAGTGAATGGTCACTCAAACCAAGACTATGAACCCCTGACTCAGAAATAGTTTCAGGACGAGTAACAAAAGCAAGATCTATTATGGTTTTAGTTCTATCAGTAACTCTAGTAAAGTCATGTATAAGTTGACGTAAGCTACAGCTTCTGGCAAAACCGTTGATCTTCTTGGAATTACTGGTCTTTGATATATCTAGATTAAAATCCCCGACAATAATTATATCAGTATAAAGAGTAAGACAGTTCTGAAACAGATCATCAATATTATTTAGATATTCAGTATTCGCATCTGGAACTCTATATACTGTAGATAAAAGCAAAGGTTTAGTATTAGGTAATACTATTTCAACTAGAAGAACTTCAAGTGCATTATTATTTGAGATACTGGTTCTATCTATGTAATTAATACCATTTCTTATGTAATTAATGATCCCACCATGTCCCCGTTCTAAATTATCTCTGTCATTGCGACAGATACTATACCCTGGTATAGAGATTTCACTATCGTCAATTTCATTTGTAAGCCAAGTTTCTGTTATGCAGAGTATGTCAATATTATTATCATGTAAGAGAATATTTAAATGATCAATTTTATTACGAAGACTTTGAATATTTAGATGTGCAATTTTCAGGCCTTTGCTGAGACTGAAAGTATAATCTATTAATTTATCAGCAAACGGCAGCTCATTAAAACAGATTTTGAAGAAACACAAATCACACCACCAATTGTTATTATTACCCAGATTATGAACACAGTTGGTATGAAAGTGATTGATTGGTGAAATTCTACATAACACTAACAATGCAAAATGTTGCAATGATTATTTTCTTTCAATTTCTCAAAGAACTGTTCCATTTCCTTTGTCTACTGGAAACATGTTGGTCAATCTCTATTTTAGTTAAAAACTGCATCCATGTCGGTTACTGCATGGTTACTGCAACAGTGCAACTAAGTAAATGTGCTTGGAAATCAGAATTGATTAACACAGTCCAAGAATTAAAAAAATTGTTCTCAGATTGCTTCCTGTCTATTTCCTAAAGCTTCATGGAACATTTGAAGTGGCCACGGTTATAAGCAACTGCAGGTGCATACACATTGTTATGGACATTTGCATCACATACAAATAGAAATTGAGTGATTGCCTTTAAATTCAGATTTGAATGTCATGTCCACTTTGTTATTGGAATAATTTTGACATAATTACCGATATTGTACCTTTAACCCTCCTACAATCAGTGCTATTTTTGAAACAACCCATTCAAGCCACTCCAAGCCATTAGTTGCCAGTGGCATCCTATGGTTACCCTTCTGTGCACTGTCACACCACTGAGATTGCAGGCCATACTAATAATTATGTTCAAACATTTACAGTGGCCTTGGGTGGCACAGTTGATTTTGTAAGATTACTTCGAAAGGACAGCAGGCTTGTACATGTCGTCACCGTTTTCACGAAGTGACGAATCCGTAAAAAATCTTTTTTTTGTCAAATTCAGTTTTGTAGATATTTGAGATGTATTCATTGTTGCCAACATTTCTGCTAAGTTTCAAGTGTTGAAACGTCATAGTTTCGTAATTACGCTATTAATATACCCAGCGAATCACTCGAGCTGTTTACCGTTTTCACGAATCACCATTCGCCGCTTTATACATTGAAATACATAGCGATTGGCAAAATGCCAAAGCGGGTATTGCGTTTTCACGAAGTGACGAATCGTGTGACCTACTTACGTTTCACGAATCGCTTAATACATTGTTTAATATACAGCGCTCTGCACGCGCGGTCTTGTTTTTGCGTTTTCACGAAGTGACGAATATATGTTTGGAAAGTAATTCCCCATTAATTACAATCTCTATGATAAAGATACCGACATTTCTTTGTAATTAAAGTTATTAGCTTTAAGTAAGAAGCAAAATCTAAAATAATTAATGCTGAAAAGTCTTTGAAATTGCGATTTCAAAAACAGTTCAACTTCATGTGCGATTATCTCAATACATGGATTTGCAGCTGTGTGGGCTGATTCGTCACTTCGTGAAAACGGTGACGATGTATGTACTGAAGGTTGCTCAAGAGCAGAATTCTTCATGTGTAGGAGGGTTAACCTTAAAAGGGAGTGTACTACTTTAGAAAGTAATTTACCTGATTACAAAAATACTGAATTCTAATGTCAAGTTACTTGCTGTCAAGTTAGTGAGGGTTCCAGGCATTCTTTGTAATAATTTGGTCTGACATACAGCAAATCTTTTTGAAAATGTTGACTTGTAGTTAATACAATTTAAGCAGTCACAACTAAACACTTACATAAACAAAATGTCATTAATTATAAAATTCACATCTGTAAAATTGAGTGAGACCATCCCTAATGTCAAGCATTTCTTTGAGTACATTTAACATTGATTGTAATCTAGCCATGTTTTCTCGACGTTCACTGCACAATGATGACTCAAAATCAATGTGATTTTTGCGAAAAACAGAAACAGGGTTAAGCAATGCATTGTTAGCCACTGTTCTTAAAACAGGTGAAGCATGTCTTTAATTTAAAAAAACAGGTGCTTTATATTAACTATTGCTGCACTTTCTTGGGAAGTTTCCACAATGGTCAAAAACCAGTCAACTCATTTTGACGTAAGGTTTGACTTTAAAGTGCACTAGATATACCTTGGCAAGTATATCAACATTTTGACTGATTTTGACACTTGTAGTAGTAGGAGGGTTAACCCTCCTATTATCAGTGTAGTTCTTTACAAAGTGGACCCATACTTCAAAATGTCACAACTGGGACACACCTTATCTAATGATTAATGGCATAGCCCAAGGTAAACTGAAGCAGCCACCTGCTTTGTTTCATTGCAAGGCTAACTTGAAATAAACCAGTGCGGTATACATGTACTGTGTGAAGGTCAAAACAGTTTGTTTATGTCCCAGACCCAAGGGGCATCCATGTACCATTCTTCTGTACAGTATGCAATATTTTGAGGCATGTATACAAAAAGCATTGTGTACTTAGAATTTTTTTTTTGGCAGCATTTTGGAGACTGCATGTATACAAGGGTTAATGAACAAAATGAACATTCACAAGTTGACTGGTCTTTTAGCAGTGGTGTACAATTTTTTTAAATCCTAGGAATAATGTCCATCGTATTCATAAAAATGAAATATTTAGTTTGTAGTGAAGGGATTCCAAAAATCAAGTAGTCCATATGTTAGGACAGTTGGTCAATAGTGAAGCAAATGTTTTTTATAAGTGACACAGCTGTATATGACCACTTATATTTTCATAGTTTAGTTGTCAGAATCTAGTATTGATGCTTATTAACCCTCCTATTTTGATAATGTACATAATGGACGTCTTTTTCAATGGAACATTGCTATTTTACTTGAGGATAGGATAATAAGAAAATCACACATTGTTCATGATGAGCATGGTTTTACAGTAAAAATGTCACATTGTCGGTCCCATCATTTCAAAAAGAATGTGTTTTCCTTAATAATTAATGCATTATTTCTTTCTATTTATAAGGAAGTTAATTAATTTCCAGTCGAATTAAGGAATGACTCCTCTGAAAACTAAAATAAGCTCAAACTTTAGTAGAAGCAGTTTTTGCCATCATTATCAATGTTTGTGATGTGGAATTCGGCAACAAGAACTTTCATGAATTCAAAATATTTTACCTTTCTTTAAAATGAAAGAACCTTAGATTTAAGATAAAGAATTATTATTGCTTTTCCTTCTTGTTAAAATTTCAATTTGAAAAACTGATGTATGTCACAGATCATCACCTCGGCAATATCTGCAAACATTAACCCTCCTACTCTTGCTGTGCTTCAGTCAACTGCATTTTGACCTGTAAATGTACTTAATACACGTAAGGTTTGACTTTTAAGTGCACTAGATATACCTTGGTATAAAAAAGTATATCAACATTTTGACCCTTGTAGGAGAGTTAACTTATGGGTTGTAAGAAAATGATTGCATTAACGTTTTTTTTCTTTTTTTTCCTGTATACATGCAATCACCAGAAGAACTGGATTTGACTCACTTCATGCACAACTTCTGACTGACAGGTCAGCTTGGATGTCCCTCCACCAGATGATGCTGCTTGCCACCTCCAAGACCCGTTAATTCCTGCTGTGAGCAACCTAAGTCTCTTTCATATACCCTGTTATTTTGCAAAAATTCTAATGTATTTTCTGAACTAATCAATGCCATAGGCCTAATTATGTAGCTCTTAAGGTTTTGTTTTTAATTCATGGTACAATACTGATTTGTAGGCGCTTCTTATAACTGGGTGTCTTGCATGTACATAGCACAAAAAGCAGCTGGCCACTCCAGATGAACTCTTTCCTAAATTCACATAATATATGCGATAATTCCATAATGTTATTTACTTGGTATGTGCTCCTCCTTATCCAAAAGACATAATTTAAAGAAGTTTGTGTTTTGAAAAAAATTCATATTGAATCTTATGTTTTTTAATTCATTGTATAATACTGATTTGTAGATGCTTTTTAAATCTGAGTATCCTATAAAAAGTGGCCTTAAGAAAGAATTCTTTCCTAAAACGTTCATATTGTGAAAACATGATGCATCAAAACTGGAAGTTTTAAATTTAATGTAGTTCTTTAAAAGTTTTGTTAATTTCATGGTAACATAACAGTGATCACTCTGAATAACTTGTGGAATTTAAGAAAGAGAACTCTTTCCTATTTTCTTAAACAGTTTCAGGCAGATTCCGTCTTTAGGAAAACATTAAGTTATTTTATGTGTAGAGTATGGATGTTATTTACTTGGTATGTTGTCCCTCTTTACCCAAAAGATGTATAATTTAAAGAAGTTTTGATAAAAATTACTAAATGGCTTATTTTTAAAATGAAAAGTATTAACTTGAAGGTAAATGCACATCTTGTTTTTAAATGCTACGTAATTTTCAGCTTAGAGTCCATCTTGAGAATTGTGTTTTACACATGTTTTTATTTGAAAGTAATTAGTTCACATTACATGTTGCTTTTAATTGCAGGTATGTAACCTTCTATTGAAAAACTGTTTTTCAAGGGAGGGTAGAATTATTTGTGTTATTTCGAAAATGTTCTGGGTGGAATACACTCCCTGTATGAATCAAGTAAAATTGATTTGTACAGGGAGTGTATTCCACCTGAAAAGGCCGCCCCTGCAGAACCTATCGACAAAACGTGTACAAAATCCCATTGCCTTTTTAGTAGTGTTTGTGTACAAAATCCCTATCTCTTTTTTGTACTGAGTCAAGAAGGAATAAAATATCTTTATACAGTAGAGTTGCTTTGTTACTCTGTCTTTTATTTAACCATTGTCTTGTATATAATAAAAGAACATTGTAGTTAATACAATAGATAGAAAGTAAACTACTAAACAACAAGAGTTAATATAATAGAAAGAAAGCTATTAAACAATATAACAGTTAATATAATAGATAGATACATGTACAACAACTAAACTACTGAACAATTCTAGGAACATTGTTTACAAACAGATAGAAAATGGTCATCATTGCTGACACTAAACTAGAGAACGATTCTAGGAACATTGTTTACAAACAGATAGAAAATGGTCATCATTGCTGAGATTAAACTAAAGAACGATTCTAGGAACATTGTTTACAAACAGATAGAAAATGGTCATCATTGCTGAGATTAAACTAAAGAACGATTCTAGGAACATTGTTTACAAACAGATAGAAAATGGTCATCATTGCTGAGACTAAACTAGAGAACGATTCTAGGAACATTGTTTACAAACAGATAGAAAATGGTCATCATTGCTGAGATTAAACTAGAGATTAAACTAAAGAACGATTCTAGGAACATTGTTTACAAACAGATAGAAAATGGTCATCACTGCTGAGATTAAACTAGAGAACGATTCTAAGAACATTGTTTACATACAGAAATGGTGAACATTGTTTACAAACAGATAGAAAATGGTCATCACTGCTGAGACTAAACTAGAGATTAAACTAAAGAACGATTCTAGGAACATTGTTTACAAACAGATAGAAAATGGTCATCATTGCTGAGACTAAACTAGAGAACGATTCTAAGAACATTGTTTACATACAGAAATGGTCATCATTGCTGAGACTAAACTAGAGAACGATTCTAGGAACATTGTTTACAAACAGATAGAAAATGGTCATCATTGCTGAGACTAAACTAGAGAACGATTCTAAGAACATTGTTTACATACAGAAATGGTCATCATTGCTGAGACTAAACTAGAGATTAAACTAAAGAACGATTCTAGGAACATTGTTTACAAACAGATAGAAAATGGTCATCACTGCTGAGACTAAACTAGAGATTAAACTAAAGAACGATTCTAGGAACATTGTTTACAAACAGATAGAAAATGGTCATCACTGCTGAGACTAAACTAGAGATTAAACTAAAGAACGATTCTAGGAACATTGTTTACAAACAGATAGAAAATGGTCATCATTGCTGAGACTAAACTAGAGAACGATTCTAAGAACATTGTTTACATACAGAAATGGTCATCATTGCTGAGACTAAACTAGAGATTAAACTAAAGAACGATTCTAGGAACATTGTTTACAAACAGATAGAAAATGGTCATCATTGCTGAGACTAAACTAGAGAACGATTCCAGGAACATTGTTTACAAACAGACAGAAAATGGTCATCATTGCTGAGACTAAACTAGAGAACGATTCTAAGAACATTGTTTACATACAGAAATGGTCATCATTGCTGAGACTAAACTAGAGATTAAACTAAAGAACGATTCTAGGAACATTGTTTACAAACAGATAGAAAATGGTCATCATTGCTGAGACTAAACTAGAGAACGATTCTAGGAACATTGTTTACAAACAGATAGAAAATGGTCATTGCTGAGACTAAACTAGAGAACGATTCTAGGAACATTGTTTACAAACAGATAGAAAATGGTCATCATTGCTGAGACTAAACTAGAGAACGATTCTAAGAACATTGTTTACATACAGAAATGGTCATCATTGCTGAGACTAAACTAGAGATTAAACTAAAGAACGATTCTAGGAACATTGTTTACAAACAGATAGAAAATGGTCATCACTGCTGAGACTAAACTAGAGATTAAACTAAAGAACGATTCTAGGAACATTGTTTACAAACAGATAGAAAATGGTCATTGCTGAGACTAAACTAGAGAACGATTCTAGGAACATTGTTTACAAACAGATAGAAAATGGTCATCATTGCTGAGACTAAACTAGAGAACGATTCTAAGAACATTGTTTACATACAGAAATGGTCATCATTGCTGAGACTAAACTAGAGATTAAACTAAAGAACGATTCCAGGAACATTGTTTACAAACAGATAGAAAATGGTCATCATTGCTGAGACTAAACTAGAGAACGATTCTAGGAACATTGTTTACAAACAGATAGAAAATGGTCATCATTGCTGAAACTAAACTAGAAATTAAACTACAGAATGATTGCTTACAAAACCTATAATCTACTTAATTACATCATTAATGGAACTCACCGATTTCTGAGACTCTCAAATGAAGACCATACAGTTACTCTGCAGTTCAATATTCAATACACATTGGGTTGGATAAGTCTATTGTTCTTTGCATTCACATGTTGTATTCTCCTTAAGACTCCATGAAGACATCAGCAATATGTTTGTATTTTCCTAGAGTAGAGGTGGTTTAGTCTGCTCCAGGTTGTAGGGCACCATCCATCTCACGCCAACACTTGCTACGTACATGTATGCATTTCTTGGAGAAGCACATCAGATGGATTTACGTCTATTGTTCTTTCCATTCACATTCTCCTTAAGACTCCAAGAAGACATCAGCAATATGTTTGTATTTTCAAACGCAAGAGTAGAGGTGGTTGCAGGGAACTCTCTGTCTCAAGATTATCTTGTAATGCAGGATTGATGATCAATTGCAAATCCACACTACAGCATCACCTATAACACCAAAGAAGATTTAAATGTACATAATTATCACTTCACTGGATGTGTTGATCTGCATGAAATATGTCCCTTCATTAATGAATCCACACAGAAACCATCTTTTTAAGGTTTTAGGGGGAAATAGGATGATTTTTTAAACACTAAGCAATTGATTACAAGGCAGAATTATAATCTAAAAATAGTTTTGTCTGAGATGCCATTATTCTTAAGAAAAGGTGCTATTATTGCCCAGAACTTAAAGAGTCCTAAAAATTATGTCAATCAACTTGTGAAAACATCATATTTGAAAATTTATATTTTCTCCCAAATATTTAGTGGACACTTTTACAGGTTTATTGTTTAATTAACCCTAACGATCCCCATCCAGCCAAACTCCAACACCAGGGATTGTTGGAGTTTGATGGGTTGAGTACTGTGTACTTCTGATATGGCATGTGTAAAGTGTTGGAATATGGCTGGATGAGTACTGTATGTGTGCAGTAACAGTGTTGGATTTTGATTGAGTGAGGATGGTGGTTCTACTAGCATGCAACATTGTTAGACTTTGAGTGGAGAGAGTGTGTGTATACAACCTGCTGTAATAAACAACTGATAAAGGCAAATATTCCATAGGGTGTTTTAGTTTTTGTATAGTTAAATTTTTTTAGCATGAAAACAATTGTTGGATTATGATGGGTTGAGTACTGTGTGACTCCAGTGTTCAAACTTTACTTTGGGCCATGTGTCCCCACTCGATCAAAATCCAACAGCTAAGGGCCTGTTGGAGTTTGACGGGTTGAGTACTGTTATGGCAAGTGGACTGTTGGAGTTTGATGGGTTGAGTACTGTAAACCAGCAACAGTCAACCATGGTGTTGGGATTTGATAGGTTGAGGAAGGTTTCTAGTAAAAATGCTTAGGGAGTTAGGGATAACCAACGCATGTGTATCATGCATGTACATATTAGGCTTGGGCGGTTCCGGCGGGTACCCGGTTCTACCCGATTCCAAATTGAGAATTGGAACCACGGTTCCACTCTTTTAAAGAACTGGGTACCAGCAAAAGTCGGTTCCGGAACCGAGTCCTTCAAATACCCGATTCCCAGAGCCGCAGCTCTAGTAAAAGCCGGCTGGGGGTCGAGTCCCAGAGCCGGCTTCAGCAAGTAACCCGACTCTGAGGACCAACTTGGCTCCAATTGAAATACCCGGTTGTCTGAGCTCCAACTCTAGAGCCGAGAACCAGCTCCATTCAAAATACCAGATTCTCTTTGATGAGTGACCGAAAAAAGGTAACTCTAGACTGCAGCAAACTTGTGAAGGCGCCACACACACAACTGATGCAAACCGCAATGTCTATATGCATTAGTAGTATGCATTGTGTGTCACTGAGTTGTTAAAAATGGCCCCATAACATGGATACTTTGGTTATGGAGATGTTGTTAAAAATGTTCACAGCATGTGTCTTGAAAAGTGGAGTGATCAAAGTTGCCCCGTAATATGGATAATCTTGTGACGAAGTTAGTCATGTTTCTAGTGTTCTTAATGTACTTTCAATAGGCATGGACGGTAGTACGGTACCTTGTGTATAGGGGTGGTACAATTGCTTAATTGCTCCAACCCCTGAAGCATGTGCAAAGCCATGGCATGTACAGCACAGCTTGTAACGTTGTTTGTTAACGGTAGGATAATGGAAGCAAATCTCTAAGGTTTCCAAAAAGTTTTTTTTTAAGTTTCTGAAACATATTTTAAATTAAACAACATTATCATTTGCGGTTGAAAATTGAAACTCCTTCGTATCAGAGCGCAACGAAGTTTGAATAGACCATATGTTTTTCTTTGAATCTCTTGGAACTGGTTCCGACTCGGAACCGAGTTGTTTTTTTTGGAACCGAACCGGTTCCAGAAATTGTGGAACCGCCCAAGCCTAGTACATATATGCAAACAGATCATGTACAAATTAGTGCTATCATGGCCATCGATAATTTTTTTTAAATGAATATCGTCACCCCTAATGGTCGGTTAACCGAAAGTCGGCACCTGACAGCCACACTAACTAGATTATCGGCAAATGGCACAATGTGTATCAAAAATCATCAATAAACTTCCGCAATGATTGTTTAATAACCAATACAGCAAACAAGAAAGTCTAGAACAACCAAATGGATGGCAAATTCTTCCAAAATTGTTGGTGATACTTTTTAATTATTGGCTTTGGTTCAAAAACTGAGAAACGGTTACTGCATTTTTGCTTGGTTAACCGCCCCATCAATAATTTATTGTCACCAGTAAGTCTCAAAAGTAGTGGCGCAAACTTCAGCTTTAAATCTTCACTTCTTTGACATACATAATGCAAGATAATTCTTGTAATTGTAGATGGCAATGGCACATTATGCTACAGATACATTGTAAACGTACAGTATTGTAAACGCATTGTACTACAATTAATACTACAATGCGCGACACTCAATCCCTTTATACTGCATAATTGTTTTGAACGCGTAGATCGTGTCACAACACATGTTGGACTCCTCCCTCAAGTATCACATCAACAATTATGACATTAAGTGTATGCTCAAATGAAGCAAGTTAAAATCACCAAATTCCAAGAAATATTTACATGTATAAAAATTTTGGTATATATACTTATACATGTGTTTTTACATACGTATATATATACATGTATATATGTATATACACATGTATATACATGTATAATGAATCAATTTGAAACATTTCTTACCAAACAAGGTCCTTTCTAACACCTAAAATTATTTTATTCTTTATTTGAATAAATGCCAACAATCTAATTACCGTACTTCAGGTTAACCCACTAACAACGTATACATTTGTCGTAATGCCATACAATTTCTTTTTCAAAAGGTAGAAAAAAATGTTTGTTGAAAAAAAGCCAGTAGAAATTGGCAAATTTACATTTTGGGGTCATATGAAACACTTTCAAAGAACATGAGTCGGCATGATGCAAAACGATCTTCATCATTGTGATTGGTTCAAATGCGCATCGAATGATGTAACTCCATGATAGAACAGCTGGCAAACGGCTGTCACATACTGAACACGTTACTCTGATTTCAATAAGCCATGTCTTTAAAACACCTCCATAGATCAAGTTTTGTCCAATCAGATGTAACTATCTTTGGCATTTATGAATAATAATAATAAAAATGTGTGGACTTATATAGCGCACGTATCCACCAACTGAGTGGTGCTCAAGGCGCATATTATTATCCCTGCTCATAAGGCTCATAAGGCTCATAAATCATTCCTGAAACCATCTCAGCTCCCTGGGGAGTATACAGCTCAATTGCTGCCATTACAGCGCATATAGGGCTAATCAACCAACTCTGCCCTCACAGGTACCCATTTAACCCCTGGGTGGAGAGAAGCAATTATGGTTAAGTGTCTTGCTCAAGGACACAAGTGTCACGGCTGGGATTCGAACCCACATTCTGCTGCTAACACCAGAACTTGAGTCCGGTAAGCTAGACCGCTCGGCCACAACACTCCACTGAATGCATGATACAGACATTGGGGTTGAGGCTACGGGCAAAAAGGAGGTCAGCGCTTTTGTCTCAGTCCTTTATCACCCGTGACCTCTGTCTTCATCCTGAGGTCAACACCATGTGACAAAGTTTTATTCCCTTAATAAATAATAAAACCAAATTCTCTCATACATTTTCTGACATTGTTTGACTTTATAATCAACTTTCATTGGCCTTTTTCAGAACAATCCAAGCAGAAATTTCAGTCGGGTATCATTTGCTTTTATAAAAACTTACCGATAATGTCGGGAATACCAATACATGTAGCTGTGAGCTGCCTCTGATGAGCCTGCGGTGGGTGCCTGGGTACATCAAATGGGTGCCTGGGTTCAGTTTTCAGGAGTGTATTCTGTACTTGAGGAAACAAATAACTTTCAAATAATTGTCATTTCACATAATAATTGTCTGGGGACACTGACAAAGATTAATGAATTGAATAAATAAATTTATTAATCAGTGTGAACTGTTGGTCTAATAATGAGTCCAGTCATGTCTTTGCCATGGAGTCCACAGTATTAAACATTTGCCCACCACATTTTTACACTGAAAATACTTTTTATAATTAAGATTTTGTTTTTTTTAATTAAATGAACTCTTTCCTTTAACCCTAAACCACTCTGAGGTATTCTGGCTAGGAACCTTCAGTGCACTTTTGGAAACATGCCCTTATCTTCAAAATGCACCATGCATTTTTGTTGATCTTTCATATTCAGCACTTATGGCCTGTACTGCCCCATTTGAAGAGGTGAAAGTACCAGTTACCAACAGTGCTGAATTTTCCCAAAAAGTGCCCCTTGGAGGATTTTGCAGGATATGGGGTGGTTAAATTATTGGTAAATTTATTTATTTTTTATTGAAAGCACTTTAGTTGGAATACTTTCTCATGGAAGATGGATACTTGTATTAAATTTACACCAAGTAATTTTTACATGATATAATAGTTTGTGAATTTAATAATCTGGTAATTGGCAATGCTGTACATGTACATTCCGTTTAAAGAGACAATATTGTCACGATTTATGCAGCATCTTATATGGGGAATTATTTTCAATAACAAGGTCTATGCCGAATAACCGAATATTCGATTGGGCTTTTTTTTTTCGGGTCAAATATTTAAAAAAGAAATGCAGGTTTGTTTAATTTGTTTTTATTTATTGGAGCTTCCATCATTATCAAACAACGCCCCCTTCCCCATTCATCCTCTTGTCTACATCTGGTCGCCATCTAGCGCAATGTTATTTGTGTAATGTAAACCATTTTGGGTAGAATGTTGTATCCGAGTCCGACCGCCACTTTTTCTCATTCAATATAACGTAATGTAATCTTACCTACCCAATAAGGTGGAAAACATATGGATGATGATGGGCACTTCAAATTATTCCAGGATATTTATTTCATGAAAAATCAGGCATTTTTGGGATACAATGAGTTCCTCAGTCATGTCAGTCTGATCTTGTCTCTAACTGTCACTAAGTTAGTGACTAACTCCCCCGTTAGTGACCAACATGGTCATTGTACATGCGCAGTGGCAACTATAATAGGATCCTTCCAATTTCTGAAGGGGAGGATTTTTTTTAGAATGGAAATAAAGTCCGAAAGCCATTGTAACATTGCCACTGGATTTAAAGATAGTTTTCACTTTCTGTACCCTCAAAAATCGATAAAAATCATTTTTTAACTCGTTAGTGGTTGCAAAAAAATTCCCCAAAAAACCCTTAAAAAGTGGCAGTCGGATACGAAATTCTTTTCGGAAAGAATGTCATATCCGACCGCCACTTGTTAAGGTTTTTTTGGAATTTTTTTACAACCACTATCACTAACCAGTTAAAAAATTATTCCATCGATTTTTGGGAAAGAATGTCATATCCGACCGCCACTTTTTAAGGGTTTTTGGAATTTCTTTGCAACCACTAAACAGTTTTTAAAAAATGATTCTATTTTTTGGGGTACAGAAAGCAAAAACTATTTTTAAAATCCACTTTTATGATGGTTTTCGAACTTGATTTCCCTTCTAAAAAAAATCATTCCCGGAAAGAATGTTGTATCCGGCCGCCACTTTTTAAGGGCTTTTTTGGATTTTTTTTGCAACCACTAACCAGTTAAAAAATCATTCTATCGATTTTTGGTGGGACAGAAAGCGAAAACTATCTTTAAAATCCACTTTTATGATGGTTTTCGGACTTGATTTCCCTTCTAAAAAAATCCTCCCCTTCAGAAAATAGAAGGATCCTATTATAGTTGCCACTACGCATGTACAATGACTGTGTTGGTCACTAATTGTAGAGTTGACATGATCAGACTGACATGACTGAGGAATTCATCGTATACCAAAAATGCCTGATTTGTCATGAAATAAATATCCTGGAATAATTTGAAGTATCCTCAATTTACCCTAAATGACACACCAGAGGTTATATAATCAACTGGACTGTAACTTACAAATGAAATTAGCAGTTTGGTGTTTCAATTTGTTTCAGTGAAGGATTCTCTTGTAAAATACAGAATTTCAATGCATGATCATACGCGTGGACATCTTGAGTGCTGTTTTTTGAGACGCACAGAATTGTAGTCAGCAGAAAATTGTTTATGAGGTGCACAGAAAATGTAACCAAGAAGAAAACAGTTGAATCATGTTTCATCTTATTCCAGATGGTTGTAAAATTGTTTTTAATCTTGAAAATAAAAATGTTGTTTTCGATTTTTAAAATAAAATGGTATAATTTGGAGAAGCTCTCAAAACTTTTAATCAATATTCTTGAAAGACCAATAAAATGGAAGGTGGTTAGATTTTTTGCAAAAAGTACTTTAAAACTCTGAAAAGTGTAAAAATGCTGTTAACATTTTGCCAAATAAGATTTCTTTTCATAACCATGATATTAATGTTTCATTTTCTCAATAATTTTCGACTACCGTCGAAATAAACACCAATGAATTAAGTAGTCTTCGTTCGCTTCTTCTACATGTATAAGGAATGTGTCCATTTTGAGGATCACTATTTCTTTAAAAAAATCATTGCAAATGCAAAGCATTCACATATTTTGGTTTCCACAGACAACAGCTTGTTGATGGCATAAAACAATAAAATCACAGATGTTCGTGAAAAAAAATTGAGGTCATGTAAATCTCTTACTATTTGTATCTAGTAAAATCAGTAGTTAAACAACTTTTTCCACTTTCACAAGCACTAACTTTCCAGTAAATCATACAATTTCACTATAATTTTTATTTCTGTAAGTGTAACAAGCACGACTTAGATAAGTTTATGCAACCACTCCAGTAATACGCCATAATTTTGTAAGTTTTCCGAGAAATGCTAAGCCAAAAGTAGGTGCGTCATTTTACGAGTGCGGCGAATTACGTACATGGATGATATATGTCCATCATCATCCATATGTTCTCCACCTTACTGGGTAGGTAAGATTACATTATTGGTTATATGAATGAGAAAAAGTGGTGGTCGGATACGACATTCTACCCTTCTTTCCTCAATTTTAAGTACATTTTTCATCTCTCCCGTATCATGCGTGCTCATTCATCACGTGGCATAATTACCAATCATCAGCCTTCATAGGGCCAGGCAGGCAGGGTGTAACGATTGCTTACCGGTCAGAACGTCCACACGTCAAAACGTCAAAACGTCCACACATCAAAATGTCCACAGACCCAGTCATAACGTCCACGTGACAAAACTTCCACAGGTCATAATCATTTAATCAGATAACGATTATCGTCCTTAATTTGTTACAAACTGTTTTCCTTGCTTTAAAATATTGGTTTTGAAGTTTAATTCTCATTAGTGTATTGTAAAGAAAAATAAACATATAGGCCTAGATCTATTTCACGATTATAACAAAAAGTGAGTTTTAATACCTCAATGTCGCGCCACCCGTGAATGCCACTTCGCATACGTACATGCATACATTGTACGTGTGTGGCAAATACACTGCGCTGTATTCATAGGCGATCGCTGTTAATAAGGCCTATCGCTAATAGTAATAGCACAGAAGCAACTGCCGCAAAGCATACTGGGATACAATTTGGGGCATCTGTTTGGCGCAGCTTGTGTGACGTTAATAATATTTTGTTTGTCCGTGCGGCACGCAGTGGCACTGTTGCGCCCACAGACATCCCTCGATTCCTTGCAGCTGCTATTTGCGATAAGCCTTATTCGTGGAGGCAGTCTCGCGGATATTCCTATTAATAGTAGCCTATTATTAATAAAAATGGATCATTTGTAAAATAAAAAATAAAACAAAAACACAGTGATTCACATAAAGGATCATGACTATAGAACCAATCACCATGTGTGGACGTTTTGACCTGTGGACGTTTTGACCGTGGATGATGTGGACGTTTTGACTGTGGACGATGTGGACGTTTTGACCAGTGGACGTTTTGACTGGACAGCCTACACTGGATGACGAATAACGATTCTCGCATGTTGGAGAACAAAATTCGTGCAGCGGCCGACATTTTAAAATTCGATTCATAATTTTTCTCAAATATAAAAACTAATTAAGTATGAATACTTACCAAATAGTTACTTTCGGTGAGGATGCTTTTCGTAGACTTATTTGCTCGATGTTTGTCGATTGATAATGTTGACAAGTCCGTCCGCTCGTTGTCTGTTCTCCAATTCATATTAAGAGCGCCAGATTTGAACAATGTGGCGTTGTAGTCTAGTGACTTGAGTCGTGCCGTGCATGCAATGCATGTAATAGAAACAACTATAAAACAAATAGAAACAACTAGAACCAGTCTAAAATACGACAATCTCTTTTTTAAGTAAGACTAATTGCGGTGACACCATGTGGAATCTCAATTGAGTAGTAATTAGTTCTGAAAAGAACTGGAGGTACAACTCGACGTTTCGATCAGTATGCTCTGATCGTCTTACTTATCATCCTCACCATGCAAAGCTACAAGTTTTACCAATCTCTTTTTTGGCAACCACGTCCCCAGGGCCAGGGTAGGCCTCGTTCTTACTTTGCTCGTGCCCACCGGTACAATCCACAAGATTCTTTGAAGGAAGTCGCAAAGTATCATGGGTGATCCTTATGACAATTTTTAGCTTATCGTCAACAAACGTACATGTACATACACCATGTATGCGAGCAATCCCGGCATTATTATACAATCGTACACGACCGTGTGTACAGCGGATGCGCTGCTACAAAATTTATCCAAATCTCATCCAGTAAAAACTGTCTCAAGTATTCATTTATACCCCGGACTCTGAAAGATTGGAATCTCTTGCCACATTATATCACACAAATTGAAGATAAACAGAAATTCAAAGCAGAAGCAAGGAAGTACGTCACACAAGTCGACAAGAAATAAGCAACCAAGCAAATTAAACCATCAACTACATCTGTGCACCATACCCTGCCCGTGTTGCTCCTTTTAGGGGTGTTGGGCAGTATTTTATCCAGATCCAGATCCAGATCCAGAAAATGCTTTTGTGTAGTTAAGTTGTTTTTTAGAGATAGTATAGTAATAATAATAATAATAATAATTAGGCCAAAAAAATGTTGAGTTGCCCTTCACCGACTGACCCAAAAGTACTGATTTCCCCCCCCCCCCCCCCCCGTCATTCATAGGCCTATTTATTAATGAAACTTACCAATTTTCTGTGTATAAAACATAATACGTTTGATTTGTGAAATTTTCCACTTCAAATTTACTGGTACCCAAGACTCAATCTACATGTTTTCAAATCGAATGGCCCGGCCCTCACATATGGTGCACTGCCTTCGCGCACACTGTGTGCCAATTATTGCGACTCAATCTACACGTTTTCAAAGTCAAATTTCAGAAGTTTGAAGTCAAGAACTCAAAATATAAACAAAACAAAACAAAACCTGTGTTTAACAGTACAACAAAAATGCTTGGGATACTTTTATTCTGAAGCAAAATTCCTTGCTGATAGGTATACAAAATGTCTTAATATCATATGTCAACCAATGGGATGCATAAAGTTGTTAAGAACAAAAGTGCTAGAAACAAGTGTATGAAATGTTGAAATAAAGTTGTTGAAAGAATATTATAAAGTTGAATGTGTGATGTCTTTTTATTCTTTAGGTACTTGTGCATACTGCTAGATCATTGTCTTTGAAAAACATGGTATGTGGTTTCAGTTCCAATGCATTTCAATCTTAAAATGACAGTCAAGGAGAAAAAAAAAATCCCGACCGACCGACCCCTTCAAATATTTTCACTGGAGGGCAACTCAACATTTTTTGGGCCTAATACGGACTAGATTTATAATGCGCACATATCCACCAAGAAGTGCTCAAGGCGTTTTACAGTAAACAAGAAATCATACATTAGCATAACAATACAATATAATACTAAACAAAAGATAAAAATGCATAAATGAATGTTAGTAGTCCTTATAGGCAATACAGTTCTTGGCCGAGCGGTCTAGCTTACCGGACTCAAGTTTTGGTGTTAGCAGCAGAATGTGGGTTCGAATCCCGGCCGTGATACTTGTGTCCTTGAGCAAGACACTTAACCATAATTGCTTCTCTCCAACCAGGGGTTAAATGGGTACCTGTGAGGGCAGAGTTGGTTGATTAGCCCTATATGCGCTGTAATGGCAGCAATTGAGCTGTATACTCCCCAGGGAGCTGAGATGGTTTCAGGAATGATTTATGAGCCTTATGAGCAGGGGTAATAATATAATGCGCCTTGAGCCACCACTCAGTTGGTGGATACGTGCGCTATATAAGTCCATACATTATTATTATTATTATTATTCTTAAGTTCTTCTTGAAGGAGTCAACAGATTGAGATTCACTGATGTCTAGAGGTAAATCATTCCAAAGGCGTGGAGCCACAACTTCAAAAGATCTGTCACCCCAAGAATGTTTTGACTTTTGTTCAGCCAGCAAAAAATGTGCACTGGAACGTAACTTGCGAGATGGGGCATAACATTTCAACAAGTCAGATATATATATAATGGGTGCACAATCATTCAAAGATTTGAAAACGATAAGCAATATTTTATAAATAATACGATATGATATTGACAGCCAATGCAGATCTTTCAGGATGGGGGTGATATGACATGATATTTTAGAGAGTCACAATACGTGCATGCACCAGTGTTTTGAATCTGTTGAAGTCATCGTAGTATGTGGAAGTCCATACAGTAGGGATATCATGTAGTAAGCGAGTATGGAAAAATGGAAACGGATTGAAGATAAACTATTTATTAACGCTTGTACACAAAAACAAGCTAACGCAAGCACACAAGCTAAAACGGCACGTTTATCCTTCCTCCAAGTTAAATCCAGCGCTTCCTAGCCATCAATAACGTTTCTAAAAACACGAAAATGAATCGTGTTTCGTTAGAACATAAACAGGAAGTAGCGACCGCAGGTCACATGGGTTCACAAAAATGAACCAATGAGAACATAGAGATATCGGAGTATACCGGCGCCTTTGGATAAAGTTCTTACTACATAAACTGCTCAAAAGCCCTGGGATGAGGTTGTCACTTTGACGGTTTTCGCTTGTTCACTCGATCCCAAGGTATGGGGTAAGACAAAGCTAGTATAAATCGCATTTTCACCAAAATCTAACCGATTGGTCTTTGTGCCAAACCGTACCCGTTCACAAATTTGCATAAAAATCCGCGGATAACTTTCTGAAGTATCTTGTATATGTACAGAAGTCAGTTTTTGTTTACACACACACCTCCACATTAAAAGTTTAAAAAGTCCCTTTTGTACATGTTGGAACTTGGTCTGGGGCCAAGGATGCGGGGAGTCCTGTGTATTGGCCCTAGAATAAGCCTTATCGCAATTGTGCGCGCAATGAACTGTGGGAGTTGAGTTTTGGAAAAAGTTGTTAAACAAACGCACACGTTTGTGCGCAAAGTCAATGGAGTTTGTTACTGAAGTGCCATGTTCGAGCGGTTTAGTGCATCGGATTTGTGTTCTGATGTAAGAACTCGTAAGAATGTTGGTTCGAATCCCGACCGCGATTGTGAACCAAGACATTTTATCATAATTGCTACTCTCCACCCAGGAGTATTAAAATGGGTACATTAAATTAACGGTGGTAAAAAGGAGAAAACAATGCCTTTGTGCTACTTGCCTTTTTTATACGGAATTCCTGATATTCAATTGTTATTATTTTGTATACAATAATTTATTGGCGTTTGACATGTGGAGTGCCATGGTCGAGCGGTTCAGTACACCATAGCACTTGTGTCCTTGAGCAAGACATTTTACCATAATTGCTTCTCTCCACCCAGGGGTAAATGGGTACCTGTTAGGGCAGAGTTGGTTGTTGTGTTTGATTAGCCCATATGCGCCGAAATGGCAGCAATTGAGCTGTATACTCTCCAGGGAGCTGAGATGGTTTCAGGAATGATTTATGAGCCTGATGAGCAGGGGTAAATATAATGCGCCTTGAGCACCAGTTTGGTGGATACGTGCGCTATATAAGTCCACATTATTATTATACTGTATATTTAATACAGTATTTCACCAGAGGGTATTAAAACAGGCATGTGTCATTTCAGATCTGACGGGCCGCGATCCGTGTCCCCGATCTACGATCGGAGAACGTGCGGTACATCAGACGGTCTCAAAACAATATAATAGGATAATATTTAGATAAGATAATAGTTTCTTGTCTCAACTAGCACTTTGCTTTATTAATTTTAATTATTTTTGAATGGTAGGATTTTTGGGTGGCAGCAAATTTAAATTTATTTTATTATTATTTATTATTATTGTGTTTGTTTTTAATTTTACGCTCGAGTCGGGGGTGCGGGTTATATGTACTACCTTGACCGCATCACCAATTTATAATAATTATTATTTTTAATCTATTGTGGGTTTGACCATAGTTGGATCAGCACTTAATTTGATATTTAAATACTTTGAAATTATCTGCAATTTCCCCCTCTTTCCAGAAGAACAAAAAGGCTCAAAAAACTAAATCAGCTGAGACTTCCTCCATTTGTGTAGTTTCTGGGTGGGGGAAATCAATTATTTTCTTAATTATAAAAATGTTCTGTTTATAATTTAACTGATTTCTTAATAATTTTCTCCATAATTTTGCTATAAAACGTAAAAAACTTCCATTTTCGACCACCATTCTCCTTCAATTGACTTTGTGTACAAATGTGTGCATTTGTTACAACTTTTTTCCAAAACCCAACTCCCATAATTCATTGCGCGTACAATTCCGATAAGGCTTATTGGGCTATAAAGTAGAGGAGGGTATGAGTTTTCCCTACGTGAGGAAGATTTCAGAACAATTTAGTGTGTGGCGACGTCACAGTGTGAATTAAACAATAATACAAGAAGATTTTTTTAAATACTTTTATTCATTAAATAACAAATGATCCAAAATAACAATGCTACAAAGCATATAGGTAGGAGAATATATAACTATATATAATTTTACAAGAAAATAAACAAAGAGGAATATAATTAGCAGATTTTATTTCCCCATTCGGACTGTAACTTTTGTTATTTTTCATTTGGTCAAAATATAAATCCACCAAAATGCATTGGCACCAATTTTCCCCAGAAATTGTTCTTCAGTAGAATCGTTTAATATGATTAAAATCTCATTTGTCGGTACTTTTTCTCATACAAAATCAGAAGAACAAAAAAACTTTAAAAATTTGATATTCAGCCGACAGAAATTTGATTAAGTAAAATTTAAATGAATACAGAAATCACAACATATTTGATGTATAAAAGTAAAATATGATTTTCATTTGCTGTACCATCTCAACCTTGGATTTGTGTTTTTGATAGGGCAAGGCAATGAAGGGCACTTCTAAGAATAACATTTCTAAATGGGAACATTCAGAGGAGCATCAAGGTCAGGACCAGGGTAACATCTGTTGAGGAATTTTAATGAGCTGAAAACTCAGAAGATCTCTTTGCATAATAATTAACAAAAAACCTTGGAACTATCCTACCCAATAGCCCAGCACCAAACCATTAACATTGCTCCTGAAGACGATCAGAGCAAACAACCAGTTCTTTTCAGAACTATTTACTACTCAAAAGAGAACTTCTACACGGTGTCACTGTAAACAGTCTTTACAAATCAAGTTAGTTGACTCCTAAATGTGTTCATTATCTTGCCAATCATCAGCAGTCAAAGCCAAGGGCAAGTCAGTTTTCTAATTTATCAAAACAGTCAAAATACAATCAGTTAAGGGACAATATTGTCACAATCAACAGGGCACAGTGCTAATTTTAGATTAACTCAGTGACTGAAAAAAATACCACACCTGGCCTTTTTGAAAGTCTGCTCTGATTTTGATGATAACTGTCCCTTTAACTGATTTTGACCAGTCATAAAATTTGCCTAAATACCTGTAGCTATGTTAAAGGGGAGTTAAAGTGAAGGTATATGTACAACATTTAGTAAAAGTGGGATTTATTTGTTTAATATTTCCACAGCAAGTTACTTTTTGGAAAAATATCAGTTTTAATTAATCATTACCAATGTTGAACCTCCCCTTTAAGGATTTATTTGGTGACTGACATGTGCATGGTGTCCTTGTTACGTAGGTAGATGTACCATTCATTATATCCTTATTATGAGTGCACATTCTTGGGTCATTCCACCAGGTTGGGGCAAGCTTTGTGACATGGTGTCCTTGTTACGTAGGTACATGTACCATTCATTATATCCTTATTATGAGTGCACATTCTTGGGTCATTCCACCAGGTTGGGGCAAGCTCTGTGACATGGTGTCCTTGTTACGTAGGTACATGTACCATTCATTATATCCTTATTATGAGTGCACATTCTTGGGTCATTCCACCAGGTTGGGGCAAGCTCTGTGACATGGTGTCCTTGTTACGTAGGTAGATGTACCATTCATTATATCCTTATTATGAGTGCACATTCTTGGGTCATTCCACCAGGTTGGGGCAAGCTTTGTGACATGGTGTCCTTGTTACGTAGGTAGATGTACCATTCATTATATCCTTATTATGAGTGCACATTCTTGGGTCATTCCACCAGGTTGGGGCAAGCTTTGTGACATGGTGTCCTTGTTACGTAGGTAGATGTACCATTCATTATATCCTTATTATGAGTGCACATTCTTGGGTCATTCCACCAGGTTGGGGCAAGCTTTGTGACATGGTGTCCTTGTTACGTAGGTAGATGTACCATTCATTATATCCTTATTATGAGTGCACATTCTTGGGTCATTCCACCAGGTTGGGGCAAGCTTTGTGACATGGTGTCCTTGTTACGTAGGTACATGTACCATTCATTATATCCTTATTATGAGTGCACATTCTTGGGTCATTCCACCAGGTTGGGGCAAGCTTTGTGACATGGTGTCCTTGTTACGTAGGTAGATGTACCATTCATTATATCCTTATTATGAGTGCACATTCTTGGGTCATTCCACCAGGTTGGGGCAAGCTTTGTGACATGGTGTCCTTGTTACGTAGGTAGATGTACCATTCATTATCCTTATTATGAGTGCACATTCTTGGGTCATTCCACCAGGTTGGGGCAAGCTTTGTGACATGGTGTCCTTGTTACGTAGGTAGATGTACCATTCATTATCCTTATTATGAGTGCACATTCTTGGGTCATTCCACCAGGTTGGGTCAAGCTTTGTGACATGGTGTCCTTGTTATGTAGGTAGATGTACCATTCATTATCCTTATTATGAGTGCACATTCTTGGGTCATTCCACCAGGTTGGGGCAAGCTTTGTGACATGGTGTCCTTGTTACGTAGGTAGATGAACCATTCATTATCCTTATTATGAGTGCACATTCTTGGGTCATTCCACCAGGTTGGGGCAAGCTTTGTGACATGGTGTCCTTGTTACGTAGGTAGATGTACCATTCATTATCCTTATTATGAGTGCACATTCTTGGGTCATTCCACCAGGTTGGGGCAAGCTTTGTGACATGGTGTCCTTGTTACGTAGGTAGATGTACCATTCATTATCCTTATGAGTGCACATACTGGGTTGTTCTTCAAATTAGAATGAAATCTCTGTGCCTTGAATAGGAAGTTACAATAATATTAATTAGGAGTCATAATAAATGGTACATTTACCTGTGTAACAAAGCTTGCCCCATCCTGGTGGAATAACCCTGATGCATGATATTGATACTGTATTCTCACCCTTACCAGATAATTTGAAAAACGAGTATCACCATTGCTTGTTTATGAAAAGCAGGCAAAAGATTGCCCCAACCTATTGTAATGACCCATGTACTTTTTCAAATTGAGTGAATGCGACTCAACCCAACAAAACCCATCAAAAGCTGCCAAATAATATTTACATATGGCATATAAAGATGTCTGTTATGTGACTGCTGATGTGTAATATCACCCTGAAAAGGTTTTTAAATCCCAGGGCCCAATTTCATAGAGCCGCTAAGCAGCTGATTTTTGCTTACTGTATATTTTTAATTTCATAGTCCTGCAAACCGTTCAGCACAAAGGAAGGCACATGTAGGAGTGATAATTTTCAGAGTTGTGTATCCCCATGGCCAAGTAACTTTAGTAATCTAAACCTAGAACAATTAGCCCTTAGATCATAAGAGACCATGTGCTTGGCAAGTCCCTTGCAAGACCCCCATTCAGTTTACAGACCGGCAGTAAAGAAAGCACACCAATTAGTTCAGTTCCCCCTCTACATTGTATTTTCTGCCTATTAAGGAGTTTGGTGTGCTATTATTTTTCTGATTTAATATTACTTGGGTTCTGTTGTTCACAATTATCTTCTCTTATCTTGACTATCAGGTTTCATTCAAGTGTTGGCTTTGTTTGTGTTCGGATAACGATTTTTGGGAACAAATTTACCCTTTTAAGTTTATTCTTTTAATTAATTTTCTCTGTTTGCAACCAAGAAACCAAACCAAATGCTTGAGGAGAGACAGGAAACTACCCTCATAGAATTCTACTCTGATATGTGGTATTCTGGTGTTTGTATGAGTTGTAGAATTAAGGCCCTGGATAACAGTTCTCCAGAAATTTGGTCCTTCGAGCCGGATAGACATCAGCCGTTCATCTCTGATGACTACTATGAACCCTCGATCTACCTAAGAGTCTGCTTCATGGAAATGAAATTGGAAGCTCCTAGCAACCTACCCATGTGACTGAACCCCCTTCAATGTGCAGTCGGAGGACTCAAAGCTCAGCCAGCAAGACGTTTGGCAGAGCAAGAGTCTCTCAAGAAAGCACAGGAACTGAAAAAAGCCGCAGAGGAGGAGAGTGCTCGTATTCAGTTCGAAGCAGAACAGAAACAAATACAAATTGAGTCAAACTTGAAACAGGCTATAATTCAGCTTGAAACAGAAAGACTGCAGCATGAACTATCAATAGCAGAAGACATTGAGAGGGAACAAGAAAAACTAAGTATTAACTTAGAGGGTCCAGATGAACATATTCAAAGTATGATATCTGATTAATTAGGTAAACAAGGTATCAAACACATTTGAACCCACCTATAGGTTCTGTTGCAGTTGTGTGCCGAAATGCCATTTCCTCGCCTGTGCAGCCGTTGCAGTCTAGTATGGCTAACCTAGTGCACTTGTGCAGTTATGAAATTACACATCACTATGAAATTGGTCCCAGATGTTTTCTTCATGTTTACAACAACAATTCTGCCAAAATAAGTTTGTTGAACCTGAAAGTACTTTAATGGGACAATATCGTCACAATCAACAGGGCATGGAATCAGAGTGCTAGTTTTAGATTAACTCAGTGACTGAAAATAATACCCCACATGATAAGGTCATATTACCATTGCTGCTGCATAAATGAGCCAGTAATTTTCAATCTCTGTGTTCATTTTAAACAAGGACACCGATTCCATGCCTTGTTGAAAGTCAGCTCTGATTGTGATGATATTGTCCCTTTAATCAAGCATTTTATGGAGAATTTCTGAACACAATTGTGGTACATGTAGTTTCTGGTGTTTTTTTTCGTGAAACATACAACTGAAGACATTTTATTTTTTTACCATGAGAAACCTGCACATGTGTACTTTCATAAAAAACAAAACAGCGAAAACCTATTTGGACAGGTTTTGTCCACATATACTTTGGCTGCAAAAAGGATTTTTACTAGACATAAATAAGAGGTTGGGATGCCATGGTGTTCTGATGGCTGAGTAGTCAGAACGTGGGTTTGAATCCTGGCCATGCTCATGGTACTTGTATCCTTGAGCAAGAAATTTAACTGTACATTGTGGAGTACCACGGTCGAGCAGTTCAGTGCATCAAATTTGTGTTCTGATGGCTGAGTCGTCAGAATTTGGGTTCAAATCCCAACCGCGACCATGGTGTTTGTGTCCTTGAGCAAGACACTTTACCATAATTGCTTCTCTCCACCCAGGGGTAAATGGGTAGCTGTGAGGGCAGAGTTGGTTGTTGTGTTTGATTAGCTCTGTATGCGCTGTAATGGCAGCAATTGAGCTGTATACTCCCTGGGGAGCTGAGATGGTTTCAGGAATGATTTATGAGCCTGATGAGCAGGGGTAATAATATAATGTGCCTTGAGCACCAGTTTGGTGGATACGTGCGCTATATAAGTCTACATTATTATTATTATTATTATTATTATTATTACATTGCTTCTGCTGAAGAGGACTGGGGACCGCCAGCAAGGATTTCTCCAAGAAACCTTGTGATTAAAAATTAATCAAAGGAGGCAATGTCCATTAGGACAAGCTAATGATGATGATGATATAAGAGAACACTTGAATGAGGGGCCCTTGTTGGAATCTGCTAGAAGTGAAAGCATGCAGGATAGATAATCTTCTACAGTCGGCATACTGATTTTGATTTTCATCGTATCACTGACTACAATGTAACTCATGATGAATTTCTACTGACCAACAAAATGCATTGAGTGAAAAAAAGCTATTCATATCATGTGACATTCATGATGACAACTCCCCGTTTATTATTCTTCTGATTTGACATAAAAAGCACTGTTTAGTTTCAGTAAAAATGCTTGAAGCTAAACTTCTTACCACAAGACACAACTCATGATTTACTTCAGGATGGATCTGATGTAGTCCTGGGATGGTTAACCGGTTAACTGACCGAAACTGCACTAACCGTTTATAAATTTGCTAACCAGCTAACAAAAACACATGTTTATTTGATATTATAAATTATTACGGTTAACCGGTTAATTGACCAAAACTGTTTATAAATTTGCTAACCGGCTAACCAAAACCAATATTTAAAAAATAAGACCAACAATTTTGGAAGAATTTGCCGCCCATTTTGTTGTTCGAGACTTTCTTTTTTGCCGCGCCGGTTACTAAACAATCTTTGATGCCTTTTGCAGGGGTGTGATTGGGCAGTTTTGAAAAATCCATGTAAATTTTGCTAGGGTATTGGGGCCGCTGTTGTGAACAGCGCTGGGGTGAAATCTATAGTTCTGAGCGTTTGCTTTGCTTTCCTTTATTGCTTAAATCTTTAAAATCTGGAGGATCACAACATTGCGAATTGTAAAAATCTGAAAATCCAGAAAAATCCGGAAAAATCTGGACAAGTCACATCCCTGCATTTGATTGATCTACTGACCATGTAGTTTGTGTGGCTGTAGGGTGACAATTTTTGGTTAACTGACTGAAAGATTCGATTCGAACTAACCGGTAACTCCCATGAATTAATAACTGTTTATGATATGAGTGGTGGTAATTGCTCCTTTAGATCTCGTTCTCGTGATGACACCCATCGTCTCATGACGATTTCTTGTACTGTAAACTGCGGGATGCACTTTGGTGATCTCATGATCTCCTGGTCACTTAGATGTGGTGGCCTCAAGACATAACAGAACATGACTTCCTGTTGAAAACAGAGAAAAGAACAATTAGTTTTTCTGGATCCCAATATTTTAACTCATTAAAAGTTTGCACCCCTGTGAATGACCCAGGATACAACAGTGTATACTTTTACTGAGTATATCAACCATTCTGAACCAACTATACAGTGGTGATAACATCTGTACTGTTTAACAATTCTTATAATTGTTTTTGAGTGCTCACATGGAAAATAAGTTTTTTAAGATTTACTATACAGCTTCACTAAACCATTTGACAGCCATTTATTGAAATTTGTTATTCTTAAAAATGATATCAAATAGGTCTTTGATATTATGACTTTAACCTTGCCCAAGATAATCAATAATTATTGTGACTGAGAGGGTACTAGAAATGAACAATCATTGACTGGTTGTTAGAGTGAAATCAATCAACCAATCGCATTCATTATTTCTACTGACCTTAGCAACTGTCTCAGTGATCCGGTCCATACCGGATAGGGCAGGCCAGGTCATGGCATTGGTTGCATCATGGCTAGCCCATGATCCTTCATTCACCATTTGGACAATTACGGAGTAGCTACCATGATAGAAGGGTGGTCCATGCTTGTACAAAACTGTATACAAAAGAGACAATACATGATAAACCTTAATGCTATCATAGTGCAGATTCTTAACCCTAACCCTCCCACATCCACCATGCATATTGGAGGGCACAACATGATTCAATCTTTGGTGGACTATGAAGGAGCAAGGGCTGCATGCCTCATTAGACGTCAAATGAAAGCGGTGAATTGAGGCTGAAATTCTGGTGGAAAATTTTTTGGTGGACATCACACAGGTGAACGCTTACATTGTAATAATAATAATAATAATAATGTGTGGACTTATATAGCGCACGTATCCACCAACTAAGTGGTGCTCAAGGCACATTATATTATTACCCCTGCTCATAAGGCTCATAAGGCTCATAAATCGTTCCTCAAACCATCTCAGCTCCCTGGGGAGTATACAGCTCAATTGCTGCCATTACAGCGCATATAGGGCTAATCAACCAACTCTGCCCTCACAGGTACCCATTTAACCCCTGGGTGGAGAGAAGCAATTATGGTTAAGTGTCTTGTTCAAGGACACAAGTGTCACGGCCAGGATTCGAACCCACATTCTGCTGCTAACACCAGAACTTGAGTCCGGTAAGCTAGACCGCTCGGCCACGACACTCCTTGTATACAAGTAACACCACCAGGCCGCAGCTCAACCCAAGGACAGCTCCAGTGATGCCAGTGACACCCATCCTCATCCTTCTCTAAAGGCTCTGACCCACACCAAGTTTGTACTCACATTGGGCAATGAGATTATCAGTGGCTATGTCGGTGGTTCAACAAAAGTTCAAAGCATCCACCACTGTTCCGAGCCACAATATCGCTGGTCACTACTCAGCAAAGATGCCCAGTCTCTACCCAAAGACGCCCAGTCTCTACCCAAAGATGCCCAGTCTCTACCCAAAGACGCCCAGTCTCTACCCAAAGATGCCCAGTCTCTACCCAAAGCAGTACAAATGGTGCTGCTTCAATGATGGAGTCACTAAGACTGGCCGCACCAAGATGACTCGGTTGATACCACCAAGCCAGAAGCAAAGAGGTGGATGACACTACGACAACAACACAAGCAAAGAGCACACAAGCAAAGAGCACACAAGCAAAGAGCACACAGGCAAAGAGCCCATAGGCAAAGAGCCCATCATCAAGATATTTGACAAACAGAAGTGGTTCCGACAAATCACCTGTATACTACAACATCTACAGAATTTCAATATCCATTGCCCAAGCCTAACTAAAATAGCCTTCAATTATTTGGTACCAGGGTCGAGCGGTTTAGTGCATCGGATTTGTGTTCTGATGGCTGAGTCGTCAGAATGTGGGTTCGAATCCCAACCGCGACCATGGTGCTTGTGTCCTTGAGCAAGACACTTTACCATAATTGCTTCTCTCCACCCAAGGGTAAAAAGGGTACCTGTGAGGGCAGAGTTGGTTGTTGTGTTTGATTAGCCCTATATGCGCTGTAATGGCAGCAATTGAGCTGTATACTGCCCAGGGTGCTGAGATGGTTTCAGTAATGATTTATGAGCCTGATGAGCACGGGTAATAATATAATGCGCCTTAAGCACCAGTTTGGTGGATACGTGCGCTATCACACTAGCTGATCATACTATATAAAACCTCAATCCTTCGGTACACACTCAAGCTCTGCAAACTCAATGGAGGATTTTGAAGGATTAAGGCAGTGGGTACTGGGCCATCATTCAAAGTAGAATGATTTTGAAGGATGCATATATATACTAACTGTTCTTTTAAATAGTGCCACTGAAGGATATTGGTGGATTGAGGCTGCTATTTACATGCCAAGGGGATTGTAATCAGGGGTGTGATTTGACAAAGTAAAAAATCTTGAAAAATGGAGAGCGAACAGTAGTATATGTAAATGGGGCTCCTGGGCCACCTACTTGATTTTTCTCTAAAATTGATTTTTTTCTAAAATTATTTTTTTTCTAAAATTGATTTTTTTCTAAAATTGATTTTTCTCTAAAATTGATTTTTCTAAATATAAATGGTTGTGTTCTGTGCCATTGTTGATTTTTGTGATTAAGATGTAGGTGAGATTGAACAAAACCCCCTCTACCCCAAGGAAAAATAGGGACTGAGGTCAAAGGTCAGGTTCTAGTTTAATTTAAAAAATGTAAAAACTGTTTAGGAAAAAAAGATATTGAAAATCGTACTTAAAAAACTGAAAAAACAAAATAATATTATGTAGATGAATAGTAAAGATGACGACTAAATATTTATCGAAAACGATTATTCCATGCGAATGGCTTTTAATAGGTAAAACAGTCAAGTGTTATATACCAAGTGTGGGTGGTGACATGTTTTGTGCACAACATCAGTGGCGCATAAGACACGGACGAAGTATACCCGTTCCGTGTCGAAAATGTAAAATTGGTACAAAATCAAAAGCTAATTTATGTACGAAATGCGGTAATGTATTAGAATTAAATTTTTTAAAGCGCGTTGAAGGGAAAGCTAGACGACATTATAATTTAGTGATGATGGAGTTGCTCGAAAAAACTAGATGGTTCTCGTCATGAACCTCCTAGATGTTCAATTTTGGAGGATTTACAGACTCTTCATATCCTCACAAACAAGAAACTATATGTTCGGACACAATATATGTTACTTCTTTCTTTGGTGGCTACTTCTCGTCTTTCAAGAAAATTTTGAGGCAAAGGGTGATTTGTAAAAAATCCTGAGAAATTACAGCCCTGTTTAATAAAAAGGTGCCAGCCTATTTTCGAGCAAAACTTGGATCATTTTGAATCATAAACTTACATGAAGAAAAATAAGATGGCTGCTTTATGATGTAGGTTTAGAAGCCTTTGTATAGGGCTGTTACCATGTTATCGAGTATGTCATCAGCATGTGTATTTATACACAGGCAATATAATTTTAAGGACAGCATACCATTTAACAAAGGGCCTATCATGTATACTATCAGATAATTTCCAAATCTGTTTTGACAAGTAACCCAAAACACAGAACTGTTGTTAACAGTCTGATTAAAAGGACAATATTGTCACGATCAACGGGGCATGGAATTAGAGTGATATTTTTAGATTAACCCTCCTATGCCCAGGCTGAAATTTGGCCCAGTAAGCACTGCACCCACAGACAGTCACTTCAGTATTTATGGTTGCATTGCCAATTGTTCACACATGTGTATTTTTCTCTAGTAAGAGTGCTGGTAGGAGGTCAGTCACACAGAGCTGTGTATGTACTGCAGCAGACTCAGTCATATACAGTTGAGTGGTTTTGGTTTGACTTCCTACCACACCCACATGTCCTTGAATTTATTTGAGTGCACTGCACAAAGTCAATGGGTTGGGAGTTACATACAAATTTTGAGTGTCTTTGATTGTTAAACCTATAGGAGGGTTAATTCAGTGATTGAAAATAATACCCCACATGATAAGGGCATATAGGCAGTTTCCATGGTTACTCACGTTACATTTTTGAGGTTTTGGGCTCACTCTTAATGCCATAATATATATTTCACTCATCAGTTTTTTCATAGTAGTTGCATTATACCCAGACCTTACTCAGCACAAAATAAGAATTTCAGAAATGTGTTATATGTACGCTATATAAGAGGAAAATGACTTTTTTAGCACGTACAAAATATGTAATGTGAGTAACCGGCATTTCGGATGGGACGTAAAGCCGTAGGTCCCGTGTGTTGTATAATGCACGAAAAGTGGATTGTCGTGGCCGAGTGGTCTAGCGCACTGAACTCAAGTTCTGGTGTTGCCAGCAGCAGAGTGTGGGTTCGAGCCCCGGCCGTGACACCTGTGTCCTTGAGCAAGACACTTAATCATAATTGCTTCTCTCCACCCAGGGGTTAAATGGGTACCTGTGAAGGCAGAGATGGTTTGCTCTCTATGCGCTAGAAATGGCAGCAATTGAGCTGTATACTCCCCAGGGAGCTGAGATGGTTTCAGGAATGATTTATGAGCCTTATGAGCCTTATGAGCAGGGATAATAATATAATGCGCCTTGAGCGCCACTTAGTTGGTGGATACGTGCGCTATATAAATCTATACATTATTATTATTATTATTATTATTTTTCTCTTACAAATTTCTGAAATTACTTTTTTTGTGCTATGTTAAGGTCTGGGTATAATGCAATTACTTTGAAACAAATGAGTGAAATATAATTAAGGAAATACACATGGAGGCCACTCCGATCCACTAAATCCTGTTCTTTAGCAACCTTCAGTACATACATGTACAAGCCTGCTGTCCTTTCCAAGTAATCTTACAAAATCAACTGTTTGCCACCCAAGGCCACTGTAAATGTTAGAACATATTAGTATGACCTGCAATGTATCAATGGGAGACCACCTTACCCTGCAATCTCAGTGGTGTGACAGTGCACAGAAGGGCAACCATAGGAGGCCACTGGCAACAGCTAATGGCTTGGAGTGGCCTGAATGGGTCCTTTAAAAAATTTCACTGATTGTAGGAGGGTTAAGAGTGGGCCCAATACAGTGTACTTCAAAAATGTAACATGACTAAGCATGGAATTGCCCTTAACCAGTTCGCGTCGGAGGCCGTGTATACACGCAATTTCTTTTTGCACCACGGATCGGAAAGCGTCTAAACACGCCAGAGGAAACTCCAGAATATTTGTATGCATGCTCGGTTGAGCCATGCGTGTACGGTGACATACTCGGAAGTGCCGGCCACCTGCTGTGGAAGCTTCCATTAACGTGTGTGTGGGAAAAAGAAACCCGCCACAGGGGCTCAGAAAAACTTTTTTATTCCCGATGCGAACAGGTTAATACCGTTGCTGCTGCATAAATGAGCCAGTAATTTTCAGTCACTGTGTTCATCTTATACTAGGACACAGATTCCATGCCCTGTTGATAATCTGCTCTAATCATGATGATATTGTCCATTTAATATGAGCAATAAACCTTTCCAGCAGTTATATTATGTAAATAAAGCAATAATATCAACTCACCAAAATGAGCTCCATACTTGACCCCATCTCGAGGCACCCACCCCTTACTGCGGTAGTAATGGTATGCCACATAGGTAGCTACAAAGTTCCTCTGCCGGGAGCAGAATATCTGCCACATCTCGGTCAGATCAAGAGCTTTCTGAAATAAGATTAAGACAATTAGCAAGAAATTAACAGGGTTATTGTACATGCCCTATCAAACAAACATGATATTTTAAATATCTTGTATGCAATGATTTCTTTTTATCAACATTTTGTATGCCAAATTTAATGCCAAATAGTTTACAATTTGCTGCTTCATTTTTTATTTTATTTTTAACTTTTTAAATTTTAACCCTAACGATCCCCATCCAGCCAAACTCTAACACCAGGGATTGTTGGAGTTTGATGGGTTGAGTACTGTGTACTTCTGATATGGCATGTGTAAAGTGTTGGAATATGGCTGGATGAGTACTGTATGTGTGCAGTAACAGTGTTGGATTTTGATTGAGTGAGGACGGTGGTTCTACTAGCATGCAACATTGTTGGACTTTGAGTGGAGAGAGTGTGTATGCAACCTGCTGTAATAAACAACTGATAAAGGCAAATATTGTACTTAGGTATGCTTGGCATTGTGTCTAACATCATACAACTAGAACCTACCATTTATTCCATAGGGTGTTTTAGTTTTTGTATAGTTAAGTTTTTTTAGCATGAAAACAATTGTTGGATTATGATGGGTTGAGTACTGTGTGACTCCAGTGTTCAAACTTTACTTTGGGCCATGTGTCCCCACTCAATCAAAATCCAACAGCTAAGGGCCTGTTGGAGTTTGACGGGTTGAGTACTGTTATGGCAAGTGGACTGTTGGAGTTTGATGGGTTGAGTACTGTAAACCAGCAACAGTCAACCATGGTGTTGGGATTTGATAGGTTGAGGAAGGTTTCTAGTAAAAATGCTTAGGGAGTTAGGGTTAATGTTATACACTAAATTAATTATTAATATTTGTTATCTGATTTTAATTCAGCTTTCAGCTGCCATGATCAGTTCAATAAACCAATAATAATAATAATTTAGTTTAAAGCTACATGTACATATAATTTTGCAATAATGGTTATCTCAAAACTATAAATGATGACAGTTGTACATAAAACTTACTTGATGTAAAGTTGATGACGGTATCAAACATTCCTTCAAATGTAATTTCTGTCTCTGGTTATATTGTTTCTATTCTCTGTTTCTAATTACAATTAGTGAAATAATTCCCCCAAAAATAAATGAAATTCTTGCGTCTGGGATTAAACAATTGATTTGATTTTGCCCTTACACCAATGTAATGAAGCACTGCTTTCCGAGTGTCTGCAGAAAAAAGTGTTCAGGCAAGTTGGGCAGGAATCGAACCCACAACCTTCTGCTTACTACTACAGACGGCTTGTAATAATTCATCTGAAGTACAAGTTGGAATTGCATTTACAAACATTTTACCAAATTGTATACTGGATGTAAGCATCAAAGAATCTTTGTTCAAATCTTTCACGATGAGTTAACCTCAAGTCATCACCTGACGGACAAACAAACTAGATCGTCGGCAGATGGCACAATGTGCATAAATTTTAAAGAAAAAGTATAAAAAACTTCCTGCAATGATTGTTTATTAACCAATGCGGCAAAAGAGAAAGTCTAGAACAAAATGGGTGGCAAATTCTTCCAAAATTGTTGGTCTTATTTTTTAAATATTGGTTTTGGTTAGCCGGTTAGCAAATTTATAAACAGTTTTGGACAATTAACCGGTTAACCATAATAATTTATAATGTTAAATAAACATGTATTTAGACGTGAAAAACTCTTTTTAGAAATGAATTTGATTCGCCGTTTCATTAAATGGGTATCCAATGGGAGGGCTCCTTGCCTAATCCACCTTCAATTCCTCATGTGAACCCCCCAATCTTAACAAATGTTATAATGGTTTCACGTGATCATGTTACATTACCAAATCAAATCATAATAAAAACAACCTTCCCCCATTATTATTATTGGATAGGTTCTTACAGCATTTTCTGTATGTCATTTAGGACAATATCTTTAGGTCAATCTACACAAACAATAACAGATACAATGTACCAGAAATCTATTACCTACATGAAGTGTGCCAGTCGTGTATTAACCTAGTCCACTGCATAGTACTCCAAAAACAATGGGTTTGGGCGATTCATGACGTAATGTTCCACAAACTGACGAACAAGGTCTCAAAAAGAAGCAGTTTAGTGTGGGAGACTTACCCGGCATGTATCTCGCCCGCGCACCTAAGCATTTAGCGCTTCGCGCCCACAGCTGATGGTTTGCCTGCATCTAGTTTAAGATTGCATCTAGTCTAGGAACTAGGTTTGCGTGTCAAGTGCCTAATCCCATGATGGGTTACGGCAGGATGGGCAAGGTAGTATAACTCGTAACCATTGTTGTGCGTGTGTACATTGAGTACAATGCCATGGTATGTATTACAGCAGGCTGGCACACTTCATGCAGGTATAAGACTTCTGCAGACACTTATAATAGCTTACCTTGTTCTCATCCATCACAGACAGGCAACCCAATCCATAGGACAGGAAGAATGCCTGTAATGTATCATATCAATAATCATAATCAAATCACTTTTATCACAAACATAGCTTCAACTACTCCAAATCTCATATCATCTGTTCGAATGTAACAGAAAAATCCACACAAACTGGCAGATATTTTCAAAGTTCTCCAACCCCAGTAGTGGATTTGATGCGATCAGCACTGGTACAATATAAACTGGCGGATTTAAGCAAATTCAGTACTGTTGCATTATGCGTATTGTGAATAAGTGTTGGATTTTGGCAGATTGAGAAGGTTAGAGGAAAAATGCCTTTTTTGTCATCTCCTAGAATTTTTTATTTGGAAATGCAATAGAAAATGATATGAGTTTATGACAAAATATTTATATTGAAATCATTAACAGCATAAAGTATATAGATACCTCTTCAAGTTTGAGCTGCAGATATTCATGGATCTTGTACGGGTCGTCTTTCCTGGAAAATCCTTGATCCTGGAAAAAATCCATGTATGTCAAGGGTGATCATGGTGAGATATCTCATTAT
This sequence comes from Zoroaster sp. YZ-2022, assembly GCA_029582265.1. Classification (NCBI taxonomy): domain Eukaryota; kingdom Metazoa; phylum Echinodermata; class Asteroidea; order Forcipulatida; family Zoroasteridae; genus Zoroaster; species Zoroaster sp. YZ-2022. The sequence continues at coordinate 11,907,752 of CM055826.1, forward strand.
GCAAGACTTGTATTCAAGTCGTCAATCCAGAATCCAATTCATACAAGTCTGCAACCACTGACCTCATTAAAACCCTAACATCCCTAAACCCATCAAACTCCAACAGGTGGTTTTGCTGTATATTGATGGACTCATATAGCCCAGACAGGGATACTTTACAAAGTTTACATAGGGCCAGGTGTCCCAATTCCAACAGTATGGTGGTCCAAAGTCCAACAGTATGGTGGTAGTGTTACTACATTGTGTTGGATTTTGGTGGATTCAGGAAGGTTGTTAGCCAAAACAGTTAGAGAGTTTGGGGGGTAACTGATGACAAGGTAACTCATACCATGGAGGAAGAAAACAGAAGGAGTCACAACGAAGGCATATCAAAGGTTCAATGTCTTTTGCCGCGGTCGTAAAGTTTCTAAGCCAGCGCTAATCGTTTAATCCGATTATCGAGGAGAACTACAGCAAGGCTTTCTTTGCACATGCGCATTGCGCGCATTGCTGACGCGTTGTCCTATTGCACTACACGGAAGGCTGGCTCCCGATCCAACTCGACCTACGAATCCAACACTGCAATATCTTCATTGCACAGCATCGCACAAATATGAGGATTGAAATGATAAAAAGCTAAACAACACGTCTTTGAATTTGACAATTTGTTGGCTTCCGGAGATCACCGGAAATATCCTTAAAATAAGTTGCTAAAAAGACACTTTATTGTAACATCTGAATGTTATATTTACCGTAAGTCAGCTTCGGATTCGCCAAATTCGACGATCAAAACACCAAAATACTCGGTGGAAAAATCGCTATTGAAGACAATGAACTGCGCAATATAAAAAGCCCGCGAAAAGTAGTGCGCATACGTTTTGTGTTTATTCGTTTGCTACAGATTTCTACCTTCCAATTATGTATGCTGGTCACGAGCAGGCCGAGCGGCAAAAGACATTGTACACAAGGGGATTATCGCGGTCGTTAAACTTGTAAGCGCAGCGGGTGGCCGTAACGTATTTCCAATGGGCCACTCCGAAGTGCTAATTGGTTATGAGATAAGAGGCTGGGCGATGTGACTCCTTCTGTTTTCTTCCTCCATGCTCATACTGTAAGACCATACTTAATAATCACATCCACAAAGGTCACTTGTACAAATTTAACAATATGATGGAGAATGAAAATTATAGTTATTCTCTAGATGCGCTTTGATAACAACAAATTTGGCAGGTTCTACTAACATCTTGCATTTCAAGAGAGAGTGAGGCTTGGGAATAATGGACAAAGCACTTTGACAAAGATTTTTATAGTGTAATACAGGGAATACTATCACTATTTTGAAGAAGGGATGAAAGATTAAATGAAGCTAGTGTGGTAGATAGCAAGATCCTCTAACTAGCATACTATAACAAGACAGTCTCATCCAACATTCTAACTGCTTTTAAAGCTTTACTGAAATAAATGTTTCATAGCTTTATAATGTGGGTAGGCTTGTCAGTATTACAAACCAAAACATATTACATTCTCAACTTCATATTAAATTATTCAGACATGTACGGATCCAAAAAGTGGAGCTGATCAGTCTCTTTATTTATAGCATACTTACATCATGTGTATTTTAATTTGTTAACCACTGTATTTTTACACATGATGAAGTGTTCAAAAATTGTCATTCTCTTTTCAGGCGAATGAAAGACAGCAACCAAAAAAAGCATTTTTCTATAATTGTCACTATTTTTTGGAGAAACAAAACTCAAAGGAGGTTGTTTTAACACTAAATCTATTAATGTACCACAAAAATATTTCTATTTCAGCAAAGCTTTAACAATATTTACCTCTGATTCATCATTAGTTCCTGCTACATCCTGCTCTGGCAAAGTAGAGCTAGAAACAGAAGGCCTAGTTTCTTGGCAACATAAGTCTGATGTTTCCATAGTAACTGAGGCTTCTGACCATCTTCTTTGTTTATTTTCAGTTCTTTCATTGTCAATACGATCTGTGACTTCATCACATGTTTTGTTGACATCCATAGTTGTGACATCATCAGTTGCAGGTGTGACATCATTTGGTTCCTTCATTTCATAATCTACTCTGACATCATCAGTTTCAGCAGTGATGTCATCACTCTCTGTGCACTCATCATCTTCCTCTGTTATACATCCTTCCAAACGACTTTCATCTTTGCAAACTTCATCCTTAGTGAGATAAGCTGCTTCTTGTTTTGTTTTATTCTCCTTTGGTAGGTTTATTCTATTTTCTATGCATCCACAGTCATTATCATAAGATGTAGATGAGCTTTTGACATCCATTTGTGCTGCCTCCTGAGACTGTTTGACAAACTGCTTATCAGATGGAGATGAGCTTTTGACATCCATTTGTGCTGCCTCCTGAGACTGTTTGACAAACTGCTCATCAGATGGAGATGAGCTTTTGACATCCATTTGTGCTGCCTCCTGAGACTGTTTGACAAACTGCTTATGCCAGCTTAAATGTCTTTCATACCTTTTGTGAGGAACAGTAAAAAAGTTCACAAACATTTTAAATCACAAAGATGCTCAGGTGAATTCAAAGGGAAGTGAAAGCAATGGTATTTGAAAACGTTTGTTCATTTCAACCCTCCAGTTTGCATAAAATATCACAAGCTGGAGAAGATGTTTCCTCTCATCAGACAAGTCCTTTCTGAGTGGAACCTGTTTGTTAATGATAGCAAAACAGAGTATGCTAAAATACACCTAGCAGACCCCGGCGATCTTACTCCTAGTGGTAAGAGCGTTAGGAAAGAGAAACTTGAACCATGGAGGTCAAACAAATCTCTTGGCTCTCTCCTGTGCAGCGAAAAGGACATAAAACAACGATGTAACCTTGGCAACGCAGCATTCAACAAGTATGAGAAGTGCTGGCTTCAGGGACCTAAGATCCCCCTCCCTACCAAGATCAAACTGTATGATGCACTTGTTGCATCAGTAATGCTCTACAACAGCAACAGTTGGTCAGCACCTGCTGTAGTACTGGAGCAACTGGACATCACGCACCGCAAACACCCGCGTCGCATACTGAAGATCCACTGGCCAAAAGGGACAATCAGGAATGAAGAGCTCTACAATCGGTGCAGCACAAATAAACTTTCGGAGAGAGTCTGTAAACTGAGATGGACTATGTTTGGTCATGTCTTGAGACTTGATGAGCAAACCCCTGCATTTGCATCCCTAAAATTTGCTATTACCAATAATCTTAAATCTAGAAGGGGTAGACACCAGAGTAATATTTTCAATCTGTTAGTCAATGATCTAGAATCTAGGAAATTAAATATGAAAACCATTATTGATTTGTATGAGATAAGAGATATGGCTCTGAACAGACGATTGTGGCGTGAAAGTTTTTAGTCGTTGTTATTTTGAGGGGACTTATTGGTCTCATAAGCGGATTGCTCTTTAATTTAAATTATTTTGCTATCTTAATGTGGGAGCAGAACAAGTTTATATATATGTGATCATGTTTGATCAATATAGGTCATCATGTCTGTTTGCTAGAGGATAGTATGTGAAAAAATGGCTGTCAGTACATTGTTCATTTTAGCTCTCTGTTTTGGATCTCATCTATCTACGTAGCCAGTGGGTTGAAAACAGAATCATGTGATCAATGGAACAGCTCAGATCGCATTCAGTAACATCCTCATGATGATCATTTTTTCAGCTTCACTCATATTGTGAAGCCAAGCCACAATTTGTCATACCTGTGTTTTCGTACTTGCTGGAATCGTTGTTGTTGGAATCTTCGCTCCTTAGGTGGCACTGAGAAGTTAAGCAAATAAACATACACGTATGAATACCTGTAATAAGCTGATCAAGGGGTGCTTCGTAATGACCAGAGATGGATCTATGAGAATCTATGAGAACATGCTGTGATCTAAATCGCAGTAATTTTCAATGCACCCTCTGGGTACTTTCAATGCACCCTCTGGGTACTTTCAATGCACCCTCTGGGTACTTTCAATGCACCCTCTGGGTACTTTCAATGCACCCTCTGGGTACTTTCAATTCTCCCTCTGGGTAGTGTAATGTATTTGTATTATGTTATATGTGGCTGTTAATCATTTGTGATCAATACCTTAGTAGCAGCCTCTGGGTTTAAAGGCTCCACTTTCTATTGTCTTCACACTAAACTACAGTTTTCATATAGTATAGAGGTCCTGACCCATTTTACATAACAATTAAGTGCCATAACTGGTATAAAACTCATAGACAAGAGGGCTCGGGGAGGCATTTATTACACTGTGGCTGAGGAAATCTGAACAGTGGAGCAGCAGATGCATTTAGTATGTACAAATTATGTGTGGGTGATTATGCTCAACTACAGAGCTTGCCCTCAATATTTATGTTGTATTTAAGTTTTAAGTCAGCCTGTCGTCCGACTAGTGATTTCCAGCTTAATGCAAGTTAAGTTATTATTTATTTATTTATTTATTTATTTATTTATTTATTTATTTATTTATTATTACTGACTGCCCCGAGTCTCCTTTCTGCTTAGTCAGTTTTTCTCTTAGTCTCCTCTGCTTAGTCACTTTTTCTCTTAGTCTCACATGTACAATGTATATTCTGTTGTAATTATTTTGTTTGGTGATAACTGAATGATATCATGAGTACGTGTGAATTCGTTTCCTCCTTTTGAATTATTTTTGTGTGTTGATTTAGCAAGTGTTTCCATTCTTACTGTCGGTTGAGCCATTAGGGTCACGGGCATCTGTTACAAAACTTTCAATGCACCCTCTGGGTACTTTCAATGCACCCTCTGGGTACTTTCAATGCACCCTCTGGGTACTTTCCATGCACCCTCTGGGTACTTTCAATGCACCCTCTGGGTACTTTCAATGCACCCTCTGGGTACTTTCAATGCACCCTCTGGGTACTTTCAATGCCCTCTTCGGGTACTTTCAATATACCCTCTGGGTACTTTCAATATACCCTTTGGGATGGCAGCACTATTACTTACAGTTTTTCTTTCTAAGACCCTGGTAGGAGTTGAGGAAGATGCCATGCTCGGGTTTACTCTTTGACAACATTCCTTTCCCAAAGAATCCCTGCAATAACAACAATCAAGAATATCTAACTAAACAGATGATTTTTAACTAATGTGATACAATATCTAGCTTGGTGCTCATAGTCAGATGGTCTATTAGGGATAGTCAGATGGTCTATTAGGGATAGTCAGATGGTCTATTAGGGATAGTCAGATGGTCTATTAGGGATAGTCAGATGGTCTATTAGGGATAGTCAGATGGTCTATTAGGGATAGTCAGATGGTCTATTAGGGATGATTGCAGATGCATGTTGTGGATGTTTATGTGTGATTCTTAAAGGGGATAGATTGGGAATCAAGCCCCCCACCCCTCCCCCCAAGTATTTAAATGACCAGTTATTACACATCATACATATTTATGAGCAAATACAGTTATTTCATTGACCAATATTCTTTCTTGTCAGTGAAGTAAAAATAACTCACCACGTCATGAACACCACCAGAAGTACTAACCCACGGGTTGGGATGCGGTAGTTTTTTAGTTTAGTATAAATATTTCCCAGCTAGTTTAGTATCCTGACTGCCAACCACGAAAATGTTACGCACTACGATATTGATTATTTGTGGTTCCAAGCTTGTTTATGTAAGAAGATGCATGCTCAAAGTATGAGAGTAGACAATATAAACTCTACATGAACAAGTGTAGTCTTCTACAAGTTGCTGCCCCACGTATGAAAAACAAAATCAAGTCTTCAGGTTGTTATACATGTAACTTGTACAATAGTTGATTAACAGTATCACCCCCAACCACCTCTAGGCATTTTGGCTAGAAACCATCCCAAATCCTCCAAAATCCATCAACATGCAGTAAAAACATACCCCAATTGTTGGACTTTGATGAAATTGGTACAGTGGAAAATGCAATGTATCCATGGCTTGGCTATACACAGTCCTGAATCCAACAAAAGCAGCCGGTGGAGTTTGATGGATTTGGTACATATGGCTACATGCTGTATTTGCTGTATAGTGTGGAGTAATGAATCCATCAAAATCAGACAAAATCAGGTGGCTGTTTTTGGAGAAATTTTAATATGCTTGATAATTACTGGTCCTTTAGTGTTGTCTGATTTTGCCTACCTTCCCCTGCTTCAGGTGGTAGTCGAAACCAGCCAACAACTTGGGACCAGTAACCTGCATTACTTCCCATCGAACCATGTGGTATTTGTATATTCAACCATCAGTTATTCCATCATTCCATTTTTTACATCTAGCTCAATCAATTTTTTTAATTTATGGGGGAAAATTTTGCATCTGTACCTAAAGTCTGTATAGAAATGATGTTTTTAGTTTATGATATACTGAAGGGACAATATCATCACAATCAACAGGGCATGGAATTGGAGTGCTCGATTTAGATTAACTCAGTGACTGAAAATAATACCCCACATGATAAGGTCATATTACCTTTGCTGCTGCATAAATGAGCTTGTAATTTTCAGTCACTTTGTTCATCTTAAATTAGGACACCGATTCCTCGCTTGTTAAAAATCTGCTCTGATTGTGACGATATTGTCCCTTTAACCTTTTTTTCCAAGTTGATAACTTGCCATTTTATAGAGGAATATTACATCTCCTTGCTGTTGTACAAGAACACAGTTTGCAGTCAAATGACCAGTATAGTAGAACCATCGATGATCAGAAACAGGCTTGTTGGTGATAGACTCTATGGGGATTGGGAAGGGTGAATCAACCTGTTGGTAGACACGTCTTTTACGTCTTGGTGTTTTCATGCCTGACATAGTGGTAGTACCTAAGGTATTAAACAGAGCAGTGAGGCCAAACAAAATTAATTTTGTGTTTCTGGTAAATGATGGGTAGGTAGGTAGGGATTTATTTATTTATTTAATATTTTTTATATGGATTTGATGCATGCACACATTATGCAATACATGTGTACATATAGTGTACGTACAGGTACAAGCAATGTTTAAAAATAAATCTGATCATGAACAAACAAATTTGATCATAAAATCAACTGGTTTGTTTTCTTAATTCTTTTGTAGGCTATATCTACAATACTATGTTTAACAAATACACACCTAAAAAAATGTAGAAAGTTTCAGTATTCGTATTCGCACACATGCTACAAACAGACAGCTGCCTGTATGTGTACATGAACGTTATCCACCGAAGCAAAAACAAATGGTAAATATCACCATTTTCAGGTAAAATTTTACGTAATCAAGGGTCTTGCGACCGTCGTGAGAGGACTGAGATTACATAGAAACAGAAAGTGTTCTTTAGGGAAATGGTGGAAAAATGCATCAATTTATTCAGGGGGAACAGGGGAAAATGAGGTTTCCTCAGGATAACTATATCCACCAGGAAGTTTTCGTAAAATGTGCAGACTTTCTACTTCGGAGTACCTATAGAATGCAGGGCCAAATGGAAAGAATGTCGTATCCGACCGCCACTTTTTAAGGGTTTTGGGAAATTTTTTTGCAACCACTAACCAGATAAAAAATGATTCCATCGATTTTTGGGGGTACAGAAAGCGAAAACAATCTTTAAAATCCACTTTTATGATGGTTTTCGGACTTGATTTCCCTTCTAAAAAAATCCTCCCCTTCAGAAAATAGAAGGATCCTATTATAGTTGCCACTGCGCATGTACAATGACCGTGTTGGTCACTTATGGGGGAGATGACAAGATCAGACTGACTTGACTGAGGAAGTCATCGTATACCAAAAATGCCTGATTTTTCAAATAAATATAAATATAGGCCTATATAAATAATAAATATCCCGGAATAATTTGAAGTATATGTCCATCATCATCCATGTGTTCTCCACCTTACTAGGTAGGTAAGATTACATTATTGGTTATATTTAATGAGAAAAAGTGGCGGTCGGATACGACATTCTACCCAGCCAAATTTTTCCCTTTTTCTGAATTTGACCTAGGAACCGCAGTTGTGTATTTTAAAGGCAGATTATGTAAATTTATAAGAAGTGACCTTCGGTGTGGCCCTGCATTCTATAGTTGTACCTCTACTTCTAGTAGGGTTTTCAGTTTGTACATGCTTGACCGAAGCCCGCTACACGTACAGCGCATCGCCCGCAACAAAAAACATCAAAATTTTAAATCAAAATATTTTACTACTTTTACCTGTCAAAATCTTACATGTAATAGCTCATTGGAAAGCATAGTTTCAGCTATCCAACAATGTACATAAAATAGCAATCGGAAGTACGTGCAAAAGCCTAGGATTTTATGAATGAACCACTCTCGTCCCGCCCAGCCTTTCGCGAAGTGTTCCGAGATCGGGTGCATTCGGCACGTAAAATTTGCCGTGCTCTGCTGAGGGCATCCACTTCGGAGCTGTCTCCTCGCCCGAGTACATTGTGATTGACATGAAAACGGGTTTCCCTATTGAGTCAAAGGGCTCCTTTACATACCCATGCTTGCTCGATCTCCACTACTCTACAACTGAAGTTACGAAGAGATCAAAAGTAAACACCGTTTTTTCGAGGTGAAATCTTCAAGTTGAAAGGTAAGAGCGGTGTCTGAATGAATTTTACACCTCTTTTCTATCATATGTGAAAGTTTTGAGCCCGATGTTGTTTAGTTTTGAGCGGAGTGTATTTTTTACACCCTTTTAAAAGCTCTTATGAGGGAAACGAGCACGAATGCTGTGCGTGTGTATCACGGTGTGTGTAGGCTGATTCAATGGTTTTGGTGTCATTAGGGATGTACACAGTGTATGGACAGTCGCGCTTCATCGAATGCTGTAGATTTGATTAAATAAAACAGGATTCCTCAAAAACTACTCGTCCGATTTTCTTGATTTAAAAACCATTGTATTTCTTTCATCAAGTAGGTATGTGACAACACGCGTCAGTACACGCTGTGTTTTCGGCCCTGTCAATGGTGACCGCATTTTGCGGCTATGCTTTTGTGCTGTTTTATTTGCGGCCGGATACCAGTTAACCAGGGGGCATCCTCAGCAAAGTTGATTGTTCAGTGAGATACAGGAAATCATATGCTACAACCTCGTGCTCAATTTTTTTGTTATGCGATACGTAAAAGTTGCGTTACGTGCATTTGAAAAATTCATCCGAGAAAGTCAGCGTAATTCTACCCGAGGTAAGGTTAGATTTCGTTTAAAAACATATACATTCTTACATTTATGTATGGATTTACAAAACCTGAAAATATAAAGGTAATTGTACGATTCCCACACCCTTCTTTTTAATCCGCAATAATTGTTTCATACGATTATCGATAGGCATCGGTCATGTCGGTGCACACAAACATGGCGGTAAATAGAGTCATGACGTACCCCAAATAACGGTCACAAATTTTCGTATGTTTTTCTTTATTTTTGGAGGCCGAAATTTCACCACCAATTCCCGAGTTTAAAATAAATGTAACTCTATTAAATTTTCACCTAGAACAGTGATCTATACATCATTTTAAAGTTCTCTTTAAACTCTTTACACTGGTATCCATTTCAGTTAAATTGGGTGAAGTTTGAAATTTTTGTCACATACCTACATCAAGACCTTTAATTTGATATAAATATTGAGCATTATTGGTTTAGGAATAATTTTTCACCTGAAAACCTTACTTCTACTAGTACTAGTCACCCATATTTTTGTGTGTAAAATAGGTGTTTGTTTGTCACCTACTTAATGTAACTGTTAATGTTAATGCAATGATACAAATTCCGAAAGAGCTTATTCCGTCCGACATGATTTTTAACACTTTTGAAACAAGCCCTAACGTTAGGCTAAGCTAAAACTACAGTCATGACACTTTGACAGTACACATGATAAAGCCAGGAAACTGGAAAGAGTGTTCTCAGTGTAGAATATAACCGCCACTTACTGAGTTTCTCTATCCAAATATGACAAATATCACCGATTTTCCTTTAAAAGATGATAGAGGATACACTAAAGCCTAAAGGAGAGGAAAGTGTAGTCAAGTGAGGATTGGAAACGATATTTTGAGCAATGAATGTTACACGTATGGGATGCACATCCAGTGTCCCCCAGTGAGATGTTGGTCATTTCGTCGTCTGCTAAAAACACATGCTTTGACATTGTGCACAAGTGGCGGTTGGGTTCGGCATTCTTTCCTAAAGCCATAATAAAATAGAACTCAAAGGCTCAAATATGCATGGCAGTTCATGACACTTTTAACGTACATTAGGCCTAGGCCCTACCTGTTTTTTCCTTGTCAGTGCTTCAGCAAAATGTACAGCGCGGGAGAATGGGGATTTCGGGTCCGTATTTTGTACACAGCGCCCTCAAGAGTCGAATAGAAGTAATTGGAAAAAATATTTTTTTTAGTATCTAAAACTTTTTATTTTATTTTAAGTTTTTATAATTATATCCTTGATTTACCCTAAATGACGCACCTAAGGTTATATAATCAACTGGACAGTAACTTACAAATGAAATTAGAAGTTCAGTGTTTCAGTATGTTTCAGTGAAGTATTCTCTTGTAAAATGCTGAATTTCAATGCGGCGTGATCATACGCGTGGACATCTTGAGCGCCATTTTTTGAGACGCACAGAATTGTGGTCATCAAAAAATTGATGTTGGTATAATAACTCACCCTAAAACTGGAAATGTTTATGGGGCACAGAAAATGTACCAAAGAAGAAAAACAGTTGAATCATGCTTCGTCTAATTCCAGATGGTTGTAAAAAAAAAATTAATCTTACAAATAAATTTTTTAAACATTTTAAAAATAAAATGGTATAATTTGGTGAAGCTCTCAAAACTGTTTAACAATATTCTTGAAAGACCAATGGAAGGTGGTTAAAATCTACTGCAAAAAGTACTTTAAACCTTTGAAAAGTGTAAAGATGCTGTTAACATTTTGTCAAATAATAGATTTCTTTTCATAACCAGTTAATGTCTCATTTCTTCAATAATTTTCCACTGCTGACCGTCCCAAAGTGACTAGTAAACATCAAGGCCGAGACAACGTTTTGATAGATTTGTTTTATTGTTGTGTTAATTGTTTTTAAAGGTCTATCGAAATTAATTCATACGCAAGCGTTTCTGTATAATGTTAATACACGGCTGGGAGAATTTTTAAGGAAAATAAAGCTTGCAAAATGCCGAATCTGTAGAATAAGTGGTTAGTGTAAAGTTACAATTCTTAGCCGCCTTGCTTGGGATAAGATGGGACTGGTGGGTTATGAGAAAATAAATTTAAATGTTATAGATGTTCTTCTTTGCTCTTACCCCCTTCTCAACCCCCACTCTGAAAATCCTGGCTATGCCGCTGAGTATTGGTGCACGCGTAACCAATCCATGATTTATATAAGCTAAATAAATTTTATTGACTCATCAGCCATGAAAAAGAGGATATGGATATTGACTCCGCAGATAGTGGCGGCGCTAAGACCATAAAAGTAGCAATCACCGGGATAACAATACTCTCATTCTTTTGAAAAGCCTACAATCCCGGCCAAAATAGTTGGGACACGTGACAATAAACATACCCTCCTTGTCCCCGCTACCCCGCTCCCCCCACCAATGTTGTTATCTCCAGCCGGAGCACAGACCGCGCAATGAGAGCCAACATTGTCAGGGGGCCGGGGGGCCCAGCGAGATTTGACCGGGATTGTCTAAATTCCCTTGTAGTATGTGAGCGACATGCCCATTTTATCCATGCGCTTATTGTCTGTCTTTGTGAATTTTATTTTTCAGTTTATTTTATTTTATTATTACAGTAGTATTATTATGTTTTCCCTGGAGGGGTGTTTGGTTTTGTTTCCCAAACATGAAATGGCGTCCAAAGGTTGAATTAAAGAACTTTTTTTGGGGGAAAAAATAATAATAATAAAATATTATTGTAGGTTTTACCCTAACGTGTGATAAGTACTATATACTCTGTATACTCAGTGTTTCCAGAGTGCTGCGGACAAAAACATACAAAGGTTCTACTCGGGTGGGATTCGAACTACCGATCCCCGCGTTTCTACGCAGATGTGTTAGCCACTACACACCGTGGTACCCGCTGAAGTTGGGACAAAGGTTGAATTAAAGAACATTGGGGGAGACAACAATATTTAAAAAAATAATCAAAAGAAAAATATTATTGTTGATTTTACCATAATGTGTGATAAGCACTGTGTACTGTGTGTTTCCCGAGTGCTGCGGACAGAAATACACCATCAATTCTACTCGGGTGGGACTCGAACCTACGATCCCCGCATACCACAGCAGGTGTTTTATCCACTATACCACCGTAGCATCCGCCGACAAGAACCCAGTTCGATCCCATTCATATGTCGATGGCTGATGTAACCACGGTTCACCACTGCACAATAAAGGAGAGTCACTCCCTTCCTTTCTATTTTGGTTTCGATGGATCACCGTTGGATTTTTCGTCAAAATAACGGAATGAGGGGATGAAAACAAATTGAAGAGGCTTGTATGTTGTTTGTGTATCCTAATGCGCATTTCGCGTTGAACACAAACTCTCTTTTGGGAACTTATGGACCAAAATGGCATGGTGAACCGTCATGGTGAACCGTCATGGTGAACCGTCATGGTGAACCGTCATGGTGAACCGTCATGTTTTGCGTAAGCGCATTGCAGCCATGCATCGTCCTTAAACAATATTTTATGAACTAATATTCTTATGGATGAATAAAATTTCACCCAGAAACATGTTATCGCTGAAAAGAGAGTTCGTGTTCAACGCGAAAAGTGTATTAGGGTACACAAACAACATATAAGCCTCTTCAAGGGAGTGACTCTCCTTTTTTCTTTATTGTACAGTGGTGAACCGTGGTTACACTATCCATCGACGGATTAAAGGAATCGTACTGGGGATTTGTCACAGGTTACCATGGTGGTCTAGTGGTTAAGACATCTGATCTGGAATGCGAAGATCGCAGGTTCGAATCCCAACCAAGTAGAATTTGTGTCCGCAACACCTACAATAATAATAACATTATTTTTTTTTCTTATTATTTTTTGATTATTGAATGATGATTTTGAGGAGAGAGTGACGATGATTACGGTGATGACGAAGATGATAAGGATAATGAGGATGACGTCCAGCGCCACCCACATCACTGACATCATCATGAGATGATCACCAACACCATCACTTGCCTTGTCCCTCAATGTATTGTCCCTGAGACAAAGACAAAGACTGCGGTTTGTCCGCGTCTGGTCACGGCTTCATAGATAAACCATGGAGGAAGAAAACATGGATAAACTAAGAGAAAATTCAGACAATCCCGGCCAAAATAGTTGGGACACGTGACAATAAACATACCCTCCCTCTCCCTGTCCCGCTACCCCGCTACCTCGCTACCCCGCTCCCCCGCTCCTCCGCTCCCCCCACCAATGTTGTTATCTCCAGCCGGAGCACATGCCAATGAAGTGTTCAACGTTTTACAATGTCCATGTACATTCTGTACATCATGTACACCATGCTTAACACACAAAAAACACACACAGCTGAAATATAGTTTTTACATTATTGATTTGATTTTTTTACAGCAACTATTAGCGTATTGGACTATTAGCATTTTGTTCATAATAAACTTTCAAGAATTTAACAAATCTTTTGAAATTAAGTTATCAACTTAAAAGACATAATAATGATATAAACATAATGCATTCACAGCAAAAAAATTTTAAATGTCATTATATTCATAGGTTATGAATACACAATTGTTAATGAAATTTCACCAGTTTCTATTTTTTCACAAGACTGTGAAATTGGATATGTTGTGCCAAAGATCTGCCGTCACGCTTCGAGGCTCATGCATCATCGCGCGCAAGGTCAAAGTTGAATCTCCCACAAAAGGACGGACCGATTTGGTGTAATTCTCGAGCCTCAAAGCGTGACGTCAGATCTTCAGGCCACGAGTATGTATATCATTATACACTTTTGGCAAAATGCACCAGCCAATTCCGATTAAAATATTATGAGACTCCATCCCCTTTTCTATTTCCGACTAAGCACTATTTAAAAGCTTTTTGTTGCAGTCAGATAATATTTGCATAGAGAGTCAGTAGGCCTGCGGTGTTTGTTCAAGAGCCTACAAAACCAAAATATTTAGCCTGTACGCATGCGCGAACTAAACCTCCATGGTAATATTTCGATCAAAAGTATTTCCCAAAATTAATAACTAATCGAATTATTTGTAACGATAACATGAATTGGCAATTAGATTTGGACACTTTTCAAGCATAATTATGCCCTGTATGTTTTGGCAGCTAAATACCAAGCTAAATTACCAGCGATTTTAACAGTTTGTGTCAATAGCAAACATGGGTCATTTACATGATACAAACTATAGGCTACAAAATAAAGCAGTGAACAGCAGATATTGTTTCAGGAACAGGCATGTCGGTGGAAAGTGGCTGACAGTTGGCAAACATTTCTGTACAGGTTGCATTGCTCTGTAGAAACATACATGACAACTAGGGGCCTACATGTATTATGAAAGCATGAGGAAGCAAAACTGTGATTTTTGACCACAGTTTGGGTGGTCCTTTCATTTAAAAAAATATCAACCATAGGCCATATTCAAACGTTGCTGCAATATTTAGAAAAGTATCAGTGTATTTCAAATTTGATTCGAAAAAACAATGCTTATCATGAACCGACCGACCAAATCACGGCTTTGCCTTCTCTAGCCCTAGGTAAACCAACTTCGTTTAAAGGGAAATTACATTGGGAAATTATTGGTTTCGTTGGCAAAACTGCTTTTGCGAGTATCATGGTAACTCAAGATATAAGTAAGACTTGTTGTAGCTTTGTGTGGTGAAAGACTGACTGCGGTGACACTATGTAGAAATTCTCTTTTGAGTAGTAAGTGGTTCTGAAAAGAACCAGTTGGTTAAAACTCGACGTTTCGATCAGTATTCTTTGATCGCCTGCAGGAGAATTCTCCTGAATTCCCCTTCATTCTGGTTCTTTTCAGAGCCACCTACTACTCAAAAGATGATTTTTACATGTGTCACTGCACATTAGTCAAGATATATATATTAAACCACCGTTCTGTAAAACAAATTAAGCTGGTTATATAATATCGTTAACGAGAAAATAGTGAAAATGCCTTGATATCTTTATTTAGGAAAGAGAACGTTCAAATCCTAAATGTGAACTGTAATATTATTTAACCTTTCATAAAAGTGACGGCACCTCAGACAAACTAATTTCTATGGAAGATTGATCACATCACCAGTTTTACACCAAATAAGTTTTATATTACAGTTCGAACATTTTGGTTAATTTTGGTTCAACATGGCATGGAATCGGTTTCCTAGTTTACGATGAACACAGTGACAACAAATTACTGGCTTATTTATGCAGCAGCAACGGTATTATGACCTTATCATGTAGACCAAGTGTATTATTTTCAGTCACTGAGTTAATCTTTAACTAGCATTCCGATTAAATGCCCTGTTAATTGTGACGATATTGTCCCTTGTAAAATATAAATTGAGCACATATTCAGAAACCAGAAATAACCAACCACAGGGTTGTTACATTCTGTATGAAGCACCGGCATCTTCCATCACAAAAATTAAACTAGTCATGTGTATTTTAACTTCCAATAACAGCCACTCCACTGCTCAAACAAATTGGTCATCACCTTTAGTACTTTGTTTCAGATTGAGAAATGCGGCAAAACATCTTTTTTTGATAGGCCTACATACTTCTAGCTATAGCCAAAAAAAGTCTCCGGTTTGTGGTCATCGGCCGGCTTCAAAATCGATGCGGTTACGCGCTTTTTTTCCAACAGGGAAATACGCGGGGGACCAAATTTTCCACATAATTATAAGGTATGGTGGCTAAGAGAGGCCTCACAAATCGTGCAAACGTTCATGCCCCTATGTGGGAAAAAGTCGTTTAAAACACAGCACGACAGAAATCCAATCGATGCAGCAATTTTTGGCTGCAATTGGACATCGTTTCATAGCAAAAAGTTCAAAATGCCGACGCGCGGGTCTGAGGCGACGAGCGTGGAGATCAGAACCCGGACACTCTTTTGGCCTACATATCAATATTTCTAATTAGTACCGTAACTGAATGGAAGTGGGTCGTTCAAAATTTTGGCAGGAACACCCGTGTGAAAACGCTGGGATTTTTAAAAGATTTTGAACAAGTAGAAACTGAAATATGCAAATCGAATCCGTTAATCCTGTATGTATTTTGACTTTTCATTTTGTTACATCATTAATCCAAACCAAATAATATCGATTATCAATGTCAAACCGTGAGTAATCTGCCGCCAGTCTTTTAATCGTCGTGGATTACCCGAATAGCTGTTTCTGAGTCACCAGTTCTCAAAGGGATTAACTCACTGACTCTTAAATCCTCGTCCATAGTATTCGTCAATCCCTTTGTTACTCCTTCGAGCCAGTGAAGAATCTGTTTCCGTTCTTTTTCATCATCATGCTCATCTTGATGTATGTTCACCGCCTCCAACGAGGCACTATTTAACCTAGAAATCCTAGAGAAGCCCAGACTATTGGACAGTTTCTTCCCCGTAGATTTTGGCCCAATCAATTCTCCTACTTGTTTCCGATCATTAAATGACAAAGTCTGTTGGCCTCTTGGATCCAGTTTAGTTTTCGTTGAGGAGAAATGACTAAGTTGTGATGGCGGCATCGGGAGCACCCCCTCACTGGCTCTTCTTGGGAACGTAATACGTTTAGTTTGTTGGCAAGAACGTTTTCGTAGCAACATAGGGTGAACATCGGTGATATCACTCAAGGGGCTGTCTGGGCTAAGTGTCCTCTGCAAAAGTTTAGAATCTAAAGAAACCGCTTGCTTGTCCTCACTAAATCTTCTTTGCGGAAATAAAATTGTGTTGGATTTGGTTGGTTTATCTTTTGAAATGCGATGTAGAAGAGATGTGGAGGGAGGACGAGGAGATAGTGATCGCCCTATCATCAATGATGACCCACTGTGACTCAAACTCAGACTGCTGTTACTCAGCTTTTCTTGAGAGCGGTGTGTAGTACATGCTAATCCACTTGTAGTAGTTGTTAGTCCACCGTCCGTGTTCATTAATACTGGCAGCATTTTCTCAGACTCTGCAGCTCCGAAACACAACCCGGGACCTCCACGATCAAGAACCAGTAGAGGGCTGCTGGAGCGATTCGACCGCTGACCAATGCTGCCAGCACCAGATGTTTTTCCTTGGTGGAGAGCAGAGTCCAAGTTGTGGTCATTTATCGGCGGCAATAGACGCGTAAAGTCCGGGAGGCTTCCGCGCCTCTGGCTGGCCTGCTTCAAGGGAGGGTTACGCTGACTGTGAGGCAATGTTGGTGGTGACTTTTCCCCCGATGCTCCGTCTATTGATCCAAATAATTCAATACCAGCCGCCCCCGTACCAGTCGGGATCGTAAGGGTGTTTGTACTATTGTTAGTATTGACAGAATTGCCATGAGATTCTAGAGAATCGGATTGGCTATTTATACCTGACGTCATGCTGTTGTATGATCACTGAAAGATGTCCACATTTGCACTGCTGCGTTAAATTTTGTTTACCCGCCACATTATGTAGAAACGACCACACCAGAAGTTTAGCGGTTTATGAATCCACTGAGAAAATGCTTCACTTTAATACTCTCCTAAAACAAAAGTCCGATGCATGAGATATTATTCATTACGTCTTTGAGGAAGCAATCTTTGCAAATGATTGATCTCTAAAGATTTCTACTAAAATTCTCAACTCAAACAACGTGACTGTAGGAATTTGAAGAAAAGAACAAACTGATTTTAACTTTGATACGGGATCATTAAATTGTCATCAAGATAATTTGTCAGGCATGGCGATATGCTGACAGATTAATACAAAATACTGAAGATAATTTTTTGTTGATCCAATCCTCCAAAGGTATCTTGAAAATTCTTTGGCGTTGCAAAGACACGTCAGTACAAAATCTACATCAAATATTTTGTTTGTGCCTTTCTCTGCCGTCCTCCAAATATGTCGACTTTCATGTTTTCGATGTCGTTGCGCGAACACATTTTGGACACACTTAATGACTATGTACTGCTGAATTATTCTTGGTACTGCAAACGTTTTACTCGCCTTTAGTCATTGTCTTCTTAAACGCTATAGGTTTAAGTTGTTGAATCTTCAAGGTTACTTTTCAAATTCCCAACTTGAATCCATCCGGAAGAAGTCATTCTAATCATGGTCTAATCTACCTTAAATTGAGCACGGTGGATAAAGACCGATACTCCATACACACTTCCTGGAGCTCTTTTCAGTCCGTCAGTGGAGTCACAGGTGCCCCATTGTTAGCGAGGGTTTCACTTTCCACTCTCAAGTTTTTATAGGTACAACCTGATCACTGGAGTGTGTTAAAGGCCGCAGTATTTGGTGTCCGCAAACCATTTGAAAGCATTTCCGTCAATATGATTTGTATCGAGAACGGTGCAGTATTCTGGACATTTCAGGTTGCTAATTTATCACACACGAACGCTTTCCAGAAATGGTGTGGCTATTTTTAAATGCGTCAATCGGAAGAAAACGATTTAGAATCAATCATTCTGTTGCTGACGTCGGAGAAACTTGTGCGAATTCGAACCATATCTGCAAAGGATACAAATACATTTGTACAAAAATAAGACCGTATGTCATCTATCACAGATCCTGGTAAAATAACAGTACATGGGTATCGGTGCCTGGGGAATCAAATTAGGCAGATTTGTTCATGTTCTATATTATAATAAATGTCACCAAACCTACCGCTAAATAATACACATATTAATTGCTGTCGTCAGGATGTCTGTCCATGGATGATGAATGAGGTACAAACTTCAGTCTATTAAGGCAATTAGCGGAAGGGGTTTAATACTAGTGGCTCTGAAAATCAGATATGGATGATAAAAAGGTCAATCATAATGTATGAGTTTGGGTTTACGACCAAAGCTAGGGAATCGGTGGGGGATTGGGGGATCGGACGATCTCCTAGTGGTTCGTACTGCAGGGGTGTCGTGGCCGAGCGGTCTAGTGCATCGGACTCAAGTTCTGGTGTTGTCAGAATGTGGGTTCGAATCCCGGCCTGGCCAGTCACGGCGCTTGTGTCCTTGAGCAAGACACTTAACCATAATTGCTTCGTCCTTCGGATGGGACGTTAAGCCGTAGGTCCCGTGTACTAGATTAAGTAATGCACGTAAAAGAACCCAGAACACTTATCGTGGAAGAGTAGGGGTTTACCCCGGTGTTTCTGGTTCACATAGCAAGCGCCCTTGTTTACAGGTTTCCTCAGGCTTCCGAGCTACAGTGCTTAAGTGTGCTTTTGAGGCATCCTTGGTTTCATTACCAGAAATGTATAATAATAATAATAATAATAATAATAATAATAATAATAATAATAATAATAATAATAATAATAATAATAATAATAATAATAATAATAATAATAATAATAATAATAATAATAATAATAATAATAATAATAATAATAATAATAATAATAATAATAATAATAATAATAATAATAATAATAATAATAATAATAATAATAATAATAATAATAATAATAATAATAATAATAATAATAATAATAATAATAATAATAATAATAATAATAATAATAATAATTGACAATCATCAAGGAGTTATCCTGGTGTTATTGGACTTGTCTTCTGCTTTTGACACTGTAGATCATGATATCACGTCTACGTTCTCTGGGAATCATGGGTCATGCGCTACAGTGGATTTCATCATACTGACAAAATAGAACACAGTCTGTCACTATCAACGGAACCACTTCAAAACTTATTCCACTCCGTTTTGGTGTTCCCAAAGGCTTTATCCTCGGCCCACAATTTTTCACAATCTCTTCTCCAATTTCTACGATTGCACAAAAACATGGTATACATTTGCATATGTATGCGGATGAAACACAATTCCATTCCTTTCGATGCAAACAGTATTCCTGATCAACTGTCAGCACAAGCTCGCATGGAAGCTTGTATTCTGGAAATCAAATCTTGGATGAATGCATACAAGTTAAAATTAAACGAATCAAAAACAGAGCTCATAATTGTCTTCAAAATATCAACATAAAAAAAATTCAGGTATAAAATCAAATACAGATGGCCAACATTCAGATTAATGCCTCAACATCTGTCCGGAATCTTGGAGTCATGTTTGACTGAACACTTTATCAATGGATTCACATGTCAAGAAAGTCTGCCAATCTGTGTACGCCCAAATCAGGAATGTATGAAGTATTCGGAAAGTGCTTTCAGATGATGATGCTGCAATAGTTGTGCATACCTTAATCACATCCCAGTTGGATAACGATAATTCTTTACTGTTTGGCATATCACAGTATCTTCTGAAGAAGCTCCAACATGCCCAGAATGCTGATGCACGTGTTCTTTCCAGGGGGAGAAAATTTGACCATAGTACCCCAACAGTGTCGTGGCCGAGCGGTCTAGCTTACTGGACTCAAGTTCTGGTGTTAGCAGCAGAATGTGGGTTCGAATCCCGGCCGTGACACTTGTGTCCTTGAGCAAGACACTTAACCATAATTGCTTCTCTCCACCCAGGGGGTTAAATGGGTACCAGTGAGGGCAGAGTTGGTTGATTAGCCCTATATGCGCTGTAATGGCAACAATTGAGCTGTATACTCCCCAGGGAGCTGAGATGGTTTCAAGAATGATTTATGAGCCTTATGAGCAGGGGTAATGATATAATGCGCCTTGAGCACCACTTAGTTGGTGGAAACGTGCGCTATATAAGTCCACACAATATTATTATTATTACTTATAGATTACATTGGTTACCCACAAAACAAAGAATTAATTACCAAATCCTGCTGTTGACTTGGAAAGCACGGTTTAACCCCGGCGTATATACGAGACATGCTGTGTGTGCATATCATCCTCGTCCTAATCTATGATCCTCAAACAAACTGTTGTTAAGCGTTCCAAGAACACACTCTTCATCCAGTGATAGAGGTTTCATTTCTTGTGTACCAAAACTATAGAATGATCTCCCCTATCAACTCCATACACTTGACTCCATGCAGAACGTCAAAAGCCGACTTAAGACACATCTCTTCAAATCTGCTTACAATTAGTCCGTTGCACATCTCATCTCCTCATAAAGGACCCTGATAAAGTTCTGTGAATGTTTTTTTCTTCTTCTTCACTTCTCCAAACGCCTTGGAATAGGCAACTAGAATGATGGCGCTCTACAAATGCCTGATGATTGATTGATGTTAAACCAGGACACCGATTCCATGCACTGTTGAAAGTCTGCTCTGATCGTGACGATACGGTACTTTCCCTTTAATTAAAATCCTAACCCCAATCCAAATGAGCCCACGTTCAGTACAATCATACGAAATACACCAAACCAGTACACTAACATTTAGATTTGTAATACTAAAAGGGACGATATCGTCACGATCAGAGCAGACTTATAACAGGGCATGGAATCGGTATCCTATAGGGCCCAGTTTAAGATATACACAATGACTGAAAATTACTGGCTCATTCATGCAACAGCAATGTGGCCTTATCATGTGGTGTATTATTTTCAGCCACTGAGTGAGTCTATAACTAGCACTCCGATTCCATGCCCTGTTGATTATGAGGATACACGGTCCCTTTAACATGACCAGTATAGGCATACTATAGTATGAGTTTATAAGTAAATGCCTATGTAGCTACACGGTTACAGCAAATACTTGTGAAATATGACGTATAAAAACGTGGGCTAGTCTTATTTGATTTTTTTTCACGAAAAAGTTATGTGCAAATATTGTAATTTGATCAGTCCTTATCAGAAAGTGGCATGTGTGTGTTGTAATATTATGTTACGGTCGTTATCAAATGTCAACGATTTTCCACTTCAGAATAATGAATAATCGTTTTTTGAAGAACCAAAGATTATTGAACGTTGTCATTTATAACTTACAGAGGAGGTTTACATGAAGTTTATATATCAGGAGTGGAACTGGCCATGGAAAATTTCCCTCCCTGAACAATAACATTGTGAACAGTTGATGAACATCCCGTTAAATATTTAAGACTGAATGTTGTTGTCCTCCCAAGACATTTCAAAATTATAATGGACACATAAATCTGAATTTCGTCGATAAGGGTTGGTCTTGATTCAAAGAAATTCTAAAGGATACTTTTAGAACGTTTTACTAATAATAGTTGCTTCAGAAGAAAACAACATATTTCTTGTTAGTGGCGTAGTCAGGTTTTTCAGAGTGTGGGAACATTTTTGGTGGTAAATTTACCGACACAAAACCGACAATAATGTCAAAATACAGATTGAATTCCCGACGTTCAGAAGTTCAGAAAAACCAACAAGTTCATGAATTTACCAACAGACACTATTTTGCCAACAAGTGGGAGAGCCCATCCCACCTCCCCCACACTTTGGCTACGCCACTGTTTCTTTTAGTTGTAGTTAACTGGTTTTATACAAAATATATAAGGCATATGTTCGCGCTACATATAGATTCCTTTGGGAATTAGTCACTTGAGCCAGAATAAAGCAAATTCTGAATGCTACCGGCACTATAGGCCCTAAGTTTCTTACCGTGTTGAAGTAAAATACCGTTCTTGGAAACCCAAGCTCTGCTTGTTTTGAGTTGATACACGTTCAGACCACTTTCTAATATCCATTTTCGTTCTGCAAATTACAAGTCATTTGAGTTTTTTGTCGTCAAGTGGTTTCACCTCCTTTCGAGTTCCCGATATGCAGCGAGAAGAACTTCAATCAAATCAATTATGCGACGTCTGAAGTGTCGCTACACTCAGAACTGAAGTAGGCCCTATTTATGTCGATTCTGCGATCACCGTAAAGTAGAAACTACAACATCCACCCGATAAAATGTACTTAATAACATTAAAGAGTAGACCTGTAGTGAATAATGATGTCAGGCAAACTGTCACGCGAATTGCCTTGGCGAACTACAGGATTACTTACAAGTGCGCCTTCTGACAAAATGAAATCTGTTCCTAAAAGGGCTGAGTTTATAAGCTACCCGATATGTGTAACGTTCAAAGGTTTTTCGGTTTTGTAAACAGTGGTCTCGCTGTGCAGTTGATTTCTTTGCGTCGCTAGATTTTTCAAATTAGGAATGTGCACTTGAAGCACCCTTAAAAATCTCTCAATGTTTGAGACAAACTCTCGAGGAATGTAGGACAATCTCAACCATTGGTGTCCTTTCACACGAAGCTCATTTTGTCATATTTTCAAGTACTGAGAGAATCTCTCACTTTAATTTTTCGTCACGCTAAAAGGGCTTTATTCTCACTAGGTAAAGTGGTCATGAGGGACAATGTTCCTATTAGCAGTCAATCGAACGACTAGGTATGAGCATAGAGCAATGCTCTATGGTATGAGCGGGACGAATGAGTCAGAAACTACTGAAATATTACATAACGTCAGTTTGGACATATTGGCCTGTTTCTTTCTATAACGATATGTTCAAAGTTTGGACCAGTCGTATGCTCTGATTATCTTTAAGATGATACTGGTCGAAACGTCGATGTATTATCGGTTATTTTCAGAACCTTGCTACTCAAAAGAAATTTAGTGATTTATATATGGTATATACTCAAACCTTACCTATTTAGTCTTGTATCATGCCAAACTTCAAATCTAATTAGTTTCCCCGTGAATCATGATGAACACATTTTGAGATACATGCTCCGTGCCTAGATGAGATAAGCTTGAAAATTTGATTTTCTCTTTAAACTTTTGGTTGAGACATTGAACGGTAACGTCATTATGACAGATTTGTTTTACTTTATCAATATGAGCGCTGCAGGCTTAAGAAACCGTTTATAAGTGCTACGGAAGCAGGAATCAAAAACGATATTTTAAGACCATTTTGTTGTGGATAGAACATTCGTGTGATTGTATTTTTTCGAAAACACTTTTTGAAACCTTATCATTGAATGTGCATCTTTACTGTAAACATAGTCTACTATGCAGACGTCATTCATTGCCAAATAATAAAGACCGACACTATAGTAACATTTCAATTTTTTGGGATTGCTTCCAATGCAAATCAAAAGACTTCAAACCCCAAGGTAGGTGTTAGCTAGTCCCCTTTAAGGTACTTGGGTGTTGTGGGTCTAGGTTCACGATGTGGTCACTGGACCCGAACAAACCTAATAAATTACTGTTCTCTCTTTTGTCTAAACAAACAACGGCTCTGGCTCAAGTCAACAATGGTTGCGATTCTTTTGTTACCGGTCGATAAAAATAGACATTAGACACCGAGCCTTGAAACTATATACAAGGATTATATAGTAGCGACTGTGAAGTAGGCAGTTGTGCGTGCGACGATTCGAAACCGGAAAAATCAGATGTATTTCGGGAATCGGATATTACTTAGTTCCCCGTATTTATAAGAAATTTCAGACCTTAATAGAAGGAAATGGTCGATCATTTGTATTCGTAGCATGATTTAACCAATACCCAAGAACATACAAAACCTGCCACCTTCAATCGATGTTTTAGAAAGGGTATAATTCTCACTAATTCTAATGGTAAATATGGCAGAATATCAGCCAAAACCTCAGTTCAAAATTAAGGAATGTAAGTGTTTCCATGGTATTGGCTAGCCTAGCTAATGAGGCATAACATCCATAGGAAAGCGTAAGAGGCATGCACTAATTAACCAACGTTTAACCAACGTTTAACCAACGTTTGCACAAGCAATTGCCAGAGGCTGCTTTATTTATGACCATGGAGGAAGGAAAACTGTTTTCCTTCCTCCATGCTAATACCATGTTCAAATAACATTAATTGCATGTCAAATTTACGTGAGCACACAATCTACTTCAACTTCAGTTCTTACTCTCATTATATGCTCCATCCCCTCAAAGCTTCCATAAGAGATTGCACAAAGTTCTGACAAGAAAAAACCTTATCCTTCTTGTTCTCAGGGAAATGTTAAGCATTTTGTTTAGACAAGCATTGCTGATGGGGGGGGGGGATGAACGTGGAGTTCACAGCGTTTGTTTTACCCGCGGTTCATCACAAGCCTTAATTCCCCTGACGAAGGTGCATCGAAAGCTCGGGTATAACAATAATAATAGACATTAATAATAATAGACATTTGTAAAGCGCCTAATGCCAAAGCCTCTAAGCGCATACGTGGGGGGAAAAAAAGCATAGAAAATACAATGAGAGAGAACAAGATTACAAATAAGCACATTCAAACAAATGAGTTTTTAACAGAGATTTAAAACGGTTCGCAGAACTAGATTGGCGAATATGCACGGGTAGATTGTTCCATTTTATTCACATCCCCACATTTATATATATATATATATATATATATATATATATATATATATATATATATATATATATATATATATATACGGTGGCTAAGAGAGGCCGCACAAATCGAGCAAACGTTCATACATCTATGTACAACATAGCGCTGCAGAATTCCAATCGATCCAACAATTTGGAAAACTAAATATTTGCAGTTTGACCATATAGCTATGACCATGGATTGAAGATCATTTTGATGGTGTGATACAGGTTATTACTTAGCCTTCAGGGGTAACACGTGTGTTTATCAACGGATAATCTATATACACATCTTTTTGTTAAACAACTTCTTTTATCTCTAATTTTGTATTGAGCCAGTTTCCGTTTATTTAATTTTGTTATGCCTCTCATCCTTATCCAAATTTACCATGAAAAGTCTATTCAACTTGCGAATTGTATATCTATGACGCATAAGCAAAAATAACCAACGAATAATGACAGACTAATTTATTCAAATAATACGGGTTCATTCTGCTCAGTTTTGTGTTTTTGGTAAAGAATTTCGTATATATTGCACGTAGTTGGACTGTATCATATCCGTGATAAGTGTGATTAAACTGCGGCCTGACTTACCAGACAACTTATTTCTTCGGCTTTGCTCAGGATAGATGAGGGCCCAGTGTCGTAACTAGGGTCCAATTTTCAGGGTGTGGGCACTAGGGGGTGCACCACTTTTTCTAGGGGAATGGTCAATACTTGAATGGGGACCTATTTATTTAAAATTCTGAATGGGGGCACCCGGAAGGAACAGACCTCTGCAGGGGGAACGTTCCCACCCGTGCCCCGCCCCCCCCCCATAGTTACGTCACTGTGATTGCAATTGTTTGTTTATTTCCTTATTTATAATGTTCATTGGTTTTTGTTTTTGTTTGTTCTATCGTTCATTTGTTTCTTTGGTCCATGATGTTATTTTGATTACAATTTGTACCAAATTGATGTGTTTTTATTGAATGTATATGTTTTTAGAAAACCACTGTTTATCACTGAATGTGCCACCCAGGACACTCATGCATCGCTTGTGTTTAACCGGCAATTTCCGGAAATGTTTGTTTTCATTGTAACATTGATACTTTTTCTTTAGAACGGAAAACAATACTTCGAATTAGGGGTGGACGATATCACAATAATATCGTAAAGATACGATATTCAAAAAATTATCGGCGAAATCGTTTATGGTTTTGAAGATATCTAAATATCGCCATATTGACGATATTCCAAATATATCGACGATATTCAAAAAATATCGTGGCCATTCCAAATATATAGCCGATATCAAATTTATATCGGTCTTTTTAGTTAAAATATCGCTGGAGTGACAAATTGTTTCCAAATGTCATGTCACTATATGGTAAAATCAATGAAGTTACAGTACCGTGAAGAGCTTTAAAAAAGTTCGAAATCACGATACGGCGCCACTCATGTTCCCAGGACCGTACTATTATGAAAATGCCATAATTTAAATGGGGAAACATTATGACTGGGTCAATCAAAAGTGGGCCGAGAATTGCAGACAGAGCACCAACAAGTACTCGGCTCGTTTTGGAACCGTTTATTACCTATGCAACATCCCTGTAGAACTTGTATGTAAAAGTAGTTCATAATTATTTCGGTGTCCAATGTCGTTAATGTACAATACATACATTTAAAAAAAAAGTATTTTAAAAAATCCGCGTATTGAGACGATAATATCGTATTATGCCGATATAATGGCCGTCGATAATCGACTATCAAAAAAATTCAATATTGTCACCCTTACTTCGAATACTTCGAAAAACAACAAAAAAGTGCAAAAATTAGTTAATAAAGGTACCCACCATTAATTTATTTCCATACATATTTACTGTAAAACCATGCTTCTCAATATCTGGAGAAATGTGTTATTTTATAGCATTTGCTTTCCGAAACATTTGTGTTCCTAAGAAACAGCAAGTTACACAAAATTGTCGTTAAAATAGCCAAGTACTGTCCCATTGAATCATAATGGGTGTTGTATAGGATTCGTGAACAGCGGCGCAGCCACGGGGAGTGGGGTGGGGCTGGGGCGCACGTGCCGCCACCCCCCTACAAATTTTCACTGCCCCCAGGAAAACTCCCGATAGTGCTCCAAAAAAGAAAAGAAAAAGATCTTCCGAAGCCCATGTAAAATACATTGACCACCTTTTTGAAGGATTTATGCAAGCAAGCAAGCCTATGAAGGGAGGTTTTCCTTGAAATCGTTTATGCCCACATAATATTTCAGTCACGTTGCTATAACAAACCTACAGACAAAGTCAAATTTAACATCATATACATTTCCCTTTTATTTACAAAAACGAACAGAACAATCTTCTCTGTCATTAAAAATAGTAATTTCATTAAAAATCAGATAACACGATTGGTTAACTTTACATGGAATCTACAAGATCATGGATGAAACCAAAAGTAACAGATCAGTGACCTTGTCAATTCGTCAATTCTTCAATTCTACAGCGAATATTGCAAGAATAAAGACGGGCTCCTGGCGCACCAATCAAGGGATTTCATTCATACTTAAAAGCCAATGTGGATTTTGTTTACACATCAAATGTTTCGATGGGTGATTTTACCCAAATTAAGATGAAATAAATTGGATGGCCTGCTTTCCCACTGCAGCACACGCTATTCTTAGTAATGTTACCAGACTATCACCTAATTTGCATTTCCACGATTTTTGACTATTGAAATCGTCCAGTTCCAAGGTGAGAGAGCAGTGGGTACGAGGCTACTTGAAACCCCTGGGTTCAATGTTGATGTATAGAACTTAATTATTTGGATGAAAAAAATTACTTTTGTTTCCATTGTAGACTGTTGGTCCAAGGTCGACGGGTTCAAAAGCTCAAGTTTTTGTGGGGAAACAAACTGTCCATCTAGACAATAAAGGCAAGCGTCAATAACATTTCTTCTGATAAGATTCCCTGATCCTGAACTGAGTTACAGACTTATAACAGTAATGAAGATGAACATTTCTGACTTTATCTTGAAATTTACAAAATAAATCTTTAAAAAAAATTATATTGTACAGGGTGTGATTTGACAAAAGTGAAACATTCTGAAAAATGGGTAGCAGACCTTTTTCAATTGCAGTCCAAAATTGCTGGATCGATTGCCGTGCTGTAATGGACCTTTTCACATAGGGATATGAACGTTTGCCAGATTTATGAGGCCTCTCTTAGCCACCATACTTTGTGTATGGTAAATTTGGCCTGATTCCATTAACCATGTATACATGTATCATGCATTTCACTGGTTGGCAAAAAGAAGAAGAAAAGATTCCCCCCCCCAAAAAAAACACCAAACAAACAAACAAAAACAAAACAAAAACAGTGAGTCATAATCTTGATAATCTGGTAATTAATCTAAAGTTAGCACACCTAAGTGAAATACCTGTATCTGGACTGTGGATTTCTCAGAATCACAACAACCATTAAAAAGTGGAATCGAAAAAAGAACAAAAGATTGGTTAAAATTGATAATTCTCAAAAGAAAAATGTGATTAAAAACCGTTAAATATTCTTTAAAAACATTTTTTTCTTGAAAGATTTGTTCTCTGCCACATCTTTTACTCCTCCCTTAAGATACATGTGCACTGCCCATACAATAACGAAAACAAATAAATATGTAACAACAAAAAATGCAAACAACAACAGCAACAAAATAACATCAACTAAAATCTGGGTCATTCTTGCAAGCCAGAGGCTCACTGACCACTCATAAAACTATTGGTCCATAGCCTATAATTCATAGCCATAGCTATGATTCATAGCAAGAGCTAAGGCACAAGGGCCAAAGTCATGGTACAGCCAAGCCTTCAGGAAGCCCGGCCAGGCCCAATCTTTTCCCCTGCCTACTGGCATATATATGAGCTCTGCTTGCCTGGGCTAGGCCCTCCAGAAGGCCAGGTTATGTTGATTGGCAGGTACTGTATTGTTACATGATTAGGACTCACAAAAGACAATTAGGTGGCCAGGTAGCCTAGGCCTGGCCGGGCTTCTCACAGGCTTGGCTGTACCATGACTTTGGCCCTCCTCCCTAAGATGGCATTGACCTATCACAGAATATACAGAGCCAATGGCTATTGAGAATGCCACTGGCACATAGTCCTTCAGATTACAAACTTTGTACAAACTCATCCTCTTGCTCCTACAGTAGTCAACTTCTTTAAAAGTTTCTTTAAGTTACACAACCATCCAAACAACAAATCAAACTTGTGTGGTTAAAAAACAAGCAAAACAAAACAACAAAAAACAACAAATTACGGTTTAAGATAAACTACAAAGTACATTTTATAAAAGGTAAACTGCAGACATCTTTTCTACTTTGATGTTTATTTCTTTACGTCATTCTTACTCTTATTTTGCTCTGAGAAAATCTGCAAGTGAGACCATGTGACTCAACTGGTATGTTTGAGCCTGGCATGGTATGTCCCTGGTTATGTAGTCATTGCTGTGGACTAGCCATGCCTGAAGTTTTGTTCCTCGACTGATGCCCTGCAGGTAGAGATAATAATCAATATTATTACTTCTGGATGTTTTTTGTAATGGTATTGCAGCCATGAATCAAAATAAAGCCATGTAAACAACACTCCTGAAAAATTGGTAGTGGGCCAGGGTCTCTCCCTGATCATCCTGGATGTTTGATTTTATAGAATTTACAGATTCTCCACATCCCCACAAACACGAAACTAGACACAATACAGACTACTTCTTTCTTCCCTTGCTGGCTACTTCTCTTCTTTCAAAGAAATTTTGAGGCAAGATTTGTAAAAATCCTAAGAACTCACAGGCCTGAAACAAATCTAACTGGTGATCATCATGCTTCATTGAAGCCTTCCTTACTTACCAACAGCAGGCATTCCAAGTCCAGGCCTATAGCCTCCACGGGGTACACCCAGTCCCCTCCCTAACCCAGCCAGATTAGGCACCATATTGGGTGGGGTGTTGTTAAAGTGATTTGGAGTGACAGCGCTGGTTATCGGTAGCGATGGTGCTGTGTTTGTGGGAGCCTACAGGAGGAAAAGATTTTTAAAAATCACATTTTTAATCACATCTCCATGCTGCTCAGTCTCAGATATTACACCTTCATCACCGGGTTGATTCAAAATGTTGTATTGTAATACATGTACCATCTTTGTTTAACTAAGGCCAAACAAAATAAATCTTGTGTTTCCAGTAACATGTCCACAAAAATTATGGGTAGGTAGGGAATTTGTATTTTTTGTTAAATTTTTTGTTGTTGATTTGATGCATGTACATATACGTATACGTGCATGTACATGTGTATGTGAACATACATGTATATGCAATGTTTAAAAAATGCATTTACAAAAAAATTGATCATGAAATCAATTTCTTTGTTTTCTTAATTTTGTTTGTACATGTACATTATATACAATACCCTGTTTAAAAAATGAGAAAAAAAATCCATACTCGACATTTCATGAATATTATTGGGTCAAATTGGCTTACTGGAAACAACATTTTTTTGGCCTAATGGATACATTTCAGTCTGGCTTACCATCGAGACAGTTGGAGCTCGTGCAGGTACGGCCTCTGATGTTTCTGCTGACAGATCCTTCTGTGTATCCTTCAGTGAATTGAAAATGTTGGCAGCAATGACACGCCCCTGCACAGCTGTATAATAACAGAAACAAGATATTACAAAATAGTACACAATTAATTGAATACTTACACTGTACATGTATATGTTTGCATCAATGGCATGATGTTCTACAGCTTAAATTAGTGCTGTGCAATTTGTGCATCCACAGGTAATTTTGAAACCGGGTACCCGGCCGCTATAATGGTACAGTTCTCAGGTACCCATAACAAATGAGGGAAATAATTATGGATTTTCCACCACATGACGCTGTGCTCAATAACAATAGTAACACAAAACTACCCCACAAATTGACAATTCATTATTGTTATGAAACCATGTTATAAACATGGAAGTGTTAAAATACCACTTTAATAGCACTTCTTGCCTCATGTACAAAGAGATCATGCATGTAACTCTATAGAAATCCCATTAATTTACAAGCGTGTGTTTAGGTACTACCACATGCAATATTAATAATAATGTGGACTTATATAGCGCACGTACCAGTGTCCACCAAACTGGTGTTCAATGCACATTACATTATTACCCCTGCTCATCAAGTGCATAAATCATTCCTGAAAATCATCTCAGCTCACTGGGGAGTATACAGCTCAATTGCTGCCATTTCGGCGCATAGAGGGGCTAATCAAACACAAGAACCAACTCTGCCCTCACAGGTACCCATTTACAGGGCAGGATTAACACCTCTGAGGGCCCCTGGGCACCTGAAACTCCAAGGGCCCCCCCACGGGCACGGGTCGTTCGTGTGCGGCCACGAAGCGGCCGTGCGCAAATATGTGCACGCGCGCGTGCGCACAATTTTGAGGGTTTTTTTTCATTTTCCTCTAAATATTCACAATTTGGTGATTGTCAATATTTAGATACCTTATTTGTCCAACTGACAAATAAGTCCTCAACTATACAGTCATTGTAGTCTGTCAGACAGACGCACAAAGGCCTACATGCTAAGCTGGCATTCATTAGAAAATGAGTTTCAATCAGTTGACTTGACTTTCATGAAATAAAGTTGATTTAATCAATAAAGGCAAAATAACAACACAAGGCTACTATTTCAAAGGATTTATTAATTTTCATTCACTATTATTCAGTGGTGGAAAGTAACTAAGTACATGTACTCAAGTACTGTACTTAAGTACAATTTTGAGGTTTGATGTTCAAGGTCCTTGAACATCAAACAGCCAATCTAGCCCATTGTTACTGGTTTAACTCACAATCGGCACTTTCCAGCAGCATTCTCACCAACAATAAAACACTCATTTTGACAAATTTATTTCGGGGGGGGGGGGGGTGGACGGATTAGATAACTTTTTTTTATCTATTAGATAAATAAAATAAATTAGATAAAAACATTTTTGGGAAAAAAAAATTTTGGAAAAAATATTTTTGGAATTTTTTTTTTTTCAATTTTTTTTCTTCGACCACCATGGAGGGCCCCCTGGGCACATGCCCAAAGTGCCCATATGGTAGATCCGGCCCTGCCCATTTACTCCTGGGTGGAGAGAAGCAATTATGGTAAAGTGTCTTGATCAAGGACACAAGTACCACGGTCACGATCGGGATTCGAACCCACATTCTGACGACTCAGCCATCAGAACACAAATCCGATGCACTAAACCACTCGACCATGGCACACCACTAAGTACAATGTACACTCACTGACCAAAAGTATTGCAACATGCTCAAAATAGCAATTTACAAGTAACAGGTGAGATGATCATTTAATCCGATTTCATCGATCGTGTATTACATAATTTCCGAGCAAGAACAGTAAAAAAGAACATTGACTTCAAAACACAGGCACTTTCAAGAAGTCTTAAGTAGTGTAAATAAAATAAAATAAATTATTGTAACAGTTCTCTAAACTGAACTTTGGGGATGTTGCAATACTTATGGCCAGTGAGTGTACATGTGCAGTAGTCGATAATCAACTATCAAAAAAAATATATATCATCACCCCTAGTAAGTATTGTATTAACCTTGACATTGTAGGCACCTGTCTAATGTGGACATATATCATCAGTCCTAGTTGGTACTGTATTAACCTTGACATTGTAGGCACTTGTCTAATGTGGACATATATCATCAGTCCTAGTAGGTACTGTATTGACCTCGACATTGTAGGCACTTGTCTAATGTGGACATATATCATCAGTCCTAGTAGGTACTGTATTGACCTCGACATTGTAGGCACCTGTCTAATGTGGACATATATCATCAGTCCAATAGGTGTCCACAAATCATACATGTAGATTTGACTGTACATGAACATACTGTATAAACCTAGGCTGTCCATTATATATCTTTATCACAGTGCAACCATCTTTGTCAGGTGCCCTGTATGCGCAAGTACGATTATAGCGTTCATTTGTAAACATGTCAAGGAGTCAAACTATTTTCCCTTCCAGCCTCGGTTTGGTCACACACTGGTTTGTATGAAAGAAAAACTAAAATGGCTGCACTGTAATAAAGGTCTATACACAGGTTTGTCTGTACAATACAATACAAAGGTCTATACACAGGTTTGTCTGTACAATACAATATAGTTATTGTATAAACCTGACATTGTGGACATATGTCGATTTATACATTGACAGACTCTTTGCATTAGTCCTCTGGTTGCACAATTTTACACAGATTTGTATAATCTGTGTAAATCTGTTGTCTGGTCATTGTTGATCCGGGTCTAATGTGAACACTTGGCTTGGGCGATGACATGATAATATCGAATATCGCGATATTTTTTTTTTTATTCGATTATGATATCAAGAACTTTTCAAATTATCGAGATATCGGCAAATCGCGATGAAAAAATATATATCGCGATGAAAAAAAATATATCACGAAGAAAAAAATTCCGATTGTCAGTCGGGTTAGAAATTCCATGGAAAAAACTTTTTGAAAAGTCTTTTCAGCTTTCAGAAGTGAGTAACAAGATCGAACTACTTCTGTGGTAAGCCGACTGTCATATCACAAAGGGCGTTGTTTAAAATCCACCGCCATTCAAAGAAATCTATTCAGACGGATTAAGCGTTGTGTAGACAATGTTTACGTCTCACTGTCTATCCATGGTAGTCTGTGACTCTGGCTGGTGCACCACGTGCGAGTACATTATATCATGCATATTTAAATATGCAGAATATGGGCATTACCTTAAAAATCAACAACATAATAACATTTGCAGTAATTGCAGGTGCTCTGTGCTCACATTAGTCATGAAATAAATCAAAGCATGGATCGGCAGCAGCTTGATCAAAGTTGGGGAATTAGGACACTATTTTAGTATACCATACTGGGACTCTTGTCTAGTGACAAAACACATACATTACTCTTGATAAACCATGTAACATTTATTTAAAATAGATTACACTGGAGTACAATCCAAACTCGGCACATTTTTTGAAGTGCAAATGACGTGTCACAATCACATAGTTTTATTCTCCACGGTACTAGATTATGCAGGAATAAACCTAGTCATGTGTTTATACTATGACAGTCACGTGGAACGCGAGTCACGTGAACTTGGGCTGATGATTTGATCGGGATGCACAACGCAGTAACCGTCCCACATAATTATTACACAAACGAATTTGTCAATGACCATGGTGCACTCGTGAACGGCGCGATTCCATGTGTCTCTCAGGTAAGCACTGGCAATTTATTGTGACGCGTGTAGATGGGTACATCCCTGTTATTATCGGCTCTAAAGTACTCATGCGTGAAAAAATAATCGCGATATTATCGAAAATCGCGATACATATTTGACGATATATCGTGGATGAAAAAAATCAATGTCGCCCAAGCCTAGTGAACACAGCGTGTCCACACTTTTAAAGTTTTACTAATTAACTGTCTGAATGGGACAGGTCGTGTTCTTTCTGGAAAAAGGTTTTCATTACAGCATTGCAACAGATTCCATTTACTTGCATAGTCTGGAATGGTTTTGTTTCCATAAATAAAAGATACCTGAACAAAAAAAAAAGTATCCTTGAAATCTGATACCAAGCTACAATATTGTAGCTTTATTGCTCAACTTACAATTCACAACCTCCCACAGCGGATTGTGCTTTGTTTGGCACTTGACCAAATGTAATGAAAGATTTTCTGATGTTAACAACTTTTGAGAATAAACAGACAGTGCTCTCATAAACAATGTGGAGTACAAAATTTGACACAGAATTGTAAAAATAACAAGGTATCGGTAAATTTATGGTTTTTATTAATTCAGTTTGTGGTACATCTAGGTAGTTTGAATTTCGTTGTTTTTTGTTATCCAAATAAGCTCTCGTGGTTCTAATAAAAATTGTTATGAAATGGGATATGTCATATAAAAAGTTATTTGAATCATGTCCAAAAATGCATGCTTACTCGGCAAACCCTAACCCCCTGGGCATTTTGGCTGGGATGCCAAATCCTCCAAAAATT
This sequence comes from Zoroaster sp. YZ-2022, assembly GCA_029582265.1. NCBI lineage: Eukaryota > Metazoa > Echinodermata > Asteroidea > Forcipulatida > Zoroasteridae > Zoroaster > Zoroaster sp. YZ-2022. The sequence continues at coordinate 11,943,151 of CM055826.1, forward strand.
CATCAACATGCAGTAACTAGGTACCCCAATTGTTGGACTTTAATGGAATTGGTACAGTAGCAAATGCAAAGTATCCATGGCTTGGCTATACACAGTCCTGAATCCAACAAAAGCAGCCGGTGGAGTTTGATGGATTTGGTACACATGGCTACATGCTCTATTCACTGGGCAAAACCAGGAGAAGGGTTTGAGAGGATTTGGGGTTGTTACGATTTAAACAAATTAACCGATTATTGTAAAAAATAATGATTGTTGGTGGATTTGTTATCAATTTTATATTCTGAATGTCCCTTCTGAATGGTTCATATAAAAGTGTTTTCTAATCAAAATCTATTATTTTTACCCATTTCACTGAGCTGTTAACCCAACTCAATATGTAGTCATTTTGAATCTTTACACAGTATGACATTATTGAAGGCAAGATACAATTTACAGGTGTGATTCGACAGAAGTAAAAAAAAATCCCCCAAAATGGGTAGCAGCTCCCTGAACCTCCTGGATGTTTAATTTTGGAGGATTTACAAACTCTCCACATCCCCACAAACAGGACACAATACAGGCTACTTTTTTCTTTCCTTGGTGGCTACTTCTCGTCTTTAAAAAAATATTTTTTAGCAAGATTTAAAAAAAAAATCCTGAAATCGGGACATATCCTGAGAAATCACAAGCCTGAAAGGTTGTTTAGGATTTAAACCAATCGCCAAATACCATTATCATTGTTTTCTGAAACACTAGCCAGTAAGAATCAGAAAGAAGGCTGGTACAATGCCACATTGATTTCTTGGGTAAACCCATTTATAAGGATCATTTTGATCAAGCTTGGAGCATACAATTATTACATTCCCAATCAGATTAGAAAGTGTGCGAGATAACAATAGCACCCTCATTAGGCCATTAGTGGATAACTTTTGCCATAAGCTGGCAGCCATGTAGCCTGAAGATCTGGGGTGCGTTTTCACGACCGTAACCAGAAACATGTTTGGGCTTTGGTCATTGGTTTAGCGTTTTCGCGAGTATTCGGTTGTGCTGCGATGACGTCATTTTTCTGACCAAACATGAACCGAAGTTTGCGATCGGTTACACTTGGTTTCAAGATGGCAGATTGAAAAAAGTAACGAAAGTTTCGGTTAATTATTTGTTAAAACATGATGGAATGATTGTTCGTATACCAGTATATCTTTCAAGGTAGCAGTCACGAGTAAGTTCTATTTTGCAAAAAATTTAATTGCACGGTATGTTTTGAGAAACGTTGATAAACACGTCGCAAACTGAAAACATTTTTCTGGTTACGTTCACGTTTTCGCATAGCTATGCCATCTTGTTTCTGGTCAAGAATATGACGTCAGAAACAAGTTTCTGATTAGGGTCGCAAAAATGCGCACCTGATGTCACGCTTCGAGGCTTGTGAATTTTGCCAGATATCAGCCTCTCAGTTTGGGGGAGATTCAACTTTGACCTTGCGCGCAATGATGGGCATCCAAGTGCAATAATCTCCAGCAATTATTTTGATGGAAGAAGTACGCATGCGCGTAGTAGCGTTACATTCATGCACGAGCCTCAAAGCATAACAGCAGATCTTTGGCACAACATTTAGTCTGTGGGCTGGAGGGGTCTACCGTGCACCCCCCCATAACCCACCGCCACCGATATTTTTTTGTTCCTTTGGATGTCCTAAACACGAAAAAAGATGTTAACATTGAAAATTTTGGGTTGCACTATCTGTTCTGGCCCACTATTGTTTACCCGTATAATGAGCTTATGCTGATAATTCTTAGCACTAGGGGTGGAAGAAGATCAAACATCTCGCCATTACTCCATCATGCCTTCACCTATTATCATGTAACTTGGTACAATTAATGTTCAGTCATATGTCGTCATGATGACGTCATCGGTTCTCATGAAAACGACCGGTAGAGGGCGCTATAAGTGCACGTATATTATGCATATTTTAATTATAGGGATTTTCAGAAAAATATCTCATTATAAATCATTTAGTTTTTATTGTTGCCACCAAGAACAACAAATTAATTAATTTATGCCTTAAATGGGTTTGTCTATGTCTAATGTAACCACAAAAATGTGTTAACTTAGAATTTTTTTGGATTTTCTATCTCTGGGGGCACTTTTTTAGCCCCCCCCCATGGTATTAAAGGGGGACTGACATCCTTTATTGTGTGTGTACTTAAGGCGTTTTGTAATAAAATATTGTTTTTGAGACCCACCTGTGTCTATTTAATCATTGATTTCTGAGTACAAGTATTTTAAAACAATGTTTGAAGTGTTTGGGGAGGCAACCCGCCCATGGTGGAAGCTTCATTTGCATAAGATATGTGACGAAGGTCGGAAGATCCGATGTGTACATGATGTACATATACATACAAACGTTTCACACATGTAGCGTCGATTTCATTTCTTCCGTGATTTTTGTTTCCGGAACTAATAAAATGCCGGGAAGATGTGTTTCTGCAGGATGCAGCAACACCACCAAAGACAGTGTTAGCCTTCATCTGTTCCCAAGTGACCCACAAAACGCCGTATTTGGACGAGCAAAGTTCGACTGACAAGAGTAAAGTGGTCAGGTCCATCGGCTCACATAGTTTTGTGCAGCGATCATTTTGAGCCGAGTTTTGAGCCGAATTTCTCTTCCCGACATGACGTCACGAACAGCTCCTCCCTCCGTGCAGGGCGTAAAAGTGGGGGGCATTTTTACAATGGTAAAATAACACTCTCAAAAACAATAAAAACACAAAACAAAAATTTTATTGATCTTTTACTGATATAAAAGAATAAAACGATCACATATTTAACTGTTTGATTTAAATCCATGTCAGTCCCCCTTTAAGCTTAGTTGGACGTCCATATCACTTCATATTGAATAATCCTTTATTTCTCAAACATGCTTTGACCGACATTAATCAAACTTGGCACAATAAATGTTCATTCACATGTCGTCAAGATGATATCATTGGTTGTCATGGATACTACCTCTAGAGGGCGCTGTACTTGGATGCATATTATGCACACATGAATTAATGGATACAATTATTTCTTATTTTTAGCCATAGTACACTAGGTATCACTATGGGGATAAAGTATCATTATATTTTACTTCACAAGGATGTGTCAAATGTCAAACGAAAGATAAATTTGAAAATATTTTATTAAGGGGTCTCTGGAGCTCATTGTTTAAGCCCCTATCGTGTCAAATTCAACCGGGAATTCTTAGCATTTGGGGTGGGAGGGGATTACACAAACCTCCATTACTCAGGCATGCTTTGACTTACATTAATAAAACTTGACACATTAAATGTTAATGTATATGTCGTCAGGATGACGTCATTGATTGCCATATAAACTACCTCTACAGGGCGTTGTATTTGGATGAAGACTATGCGCAAATGAATAAATGGTTAAAAGTATTTCTTATTTTTAGCTATTGTAGTACACTATAGGGATAATGTATTATTAAGTTTTAACTGGATATGATATGTTAACTCTAGTGTAAAAAAAACAAAGGATTAATTTGAACATGTCGGGTTACGTTGTCTCTGGAGATCAATGTTAACGCCCCTTGTTTAGCCAAGAATCTTTATCATATGGGGTGGGAGGGATTAAACAAACCTCTATTACTCCGGCATGCTTTAACTTTACATTCATAAATTTGGTTCATGTAGATGTTGTCAAGATGACATCATTGGTTTTGATGGAAACATCTTTTGTGTTGTACTACATGTTCTGGTTCATTGCTGACCAAGTCCTTGTCTGTAAGAAGAAGCTTCCTGTTTGAGATGGCGAGTCCACCTTTACAAGGAAGCTGCATCCACCTTTTGAAGGAAGCATCATTGCAGACCCAGGTTGTATGGGAGCACCAAATCAATATGTTGGAGTTATGAAACCTTCTGAAAGGGATTCCTGAAAGGATGCAGTATCCTCATAAAGTCAGACAATACAAGTGTTGGAATATAGGCCAACACTGCAGCACTTGTTCCGCATCCCATCCTGAAATGTGGCTTCCCCTAACATGGGGACTGCTGTGTGATGTATGAGCTAAGGCAGAGCTAAGGCAGAGCTAAGGCATCTGCCTGTCAACAATTCATCTGCCATCCAAACTCAGTGACACGTTTTATTTTCGGGAAGGGTTATCCAATGGAATGTCACTCCGGCCTGCTTTTAGGCACAGGAAATCATCAACCGGCTTGAAAGGGTTCACATGGGCTATATGGTTCTCTCCAAACATGAATGTATTTCATCCGCAGATGTTCCATTCAAATGCGATCTTTATAGATTCACTGCTTAGCGGATCGATTCAATGCAGCCTGCCTGTGGGGCTCTGTAGGCTGTATACCTCTTCTAGGGGTGCGTCAAAGGCACCCGGTGACTGTGCATAGGAGGATTGTTCCCACTCCTGTCCACCACAGGAGTATGTTTGCTACTGCACCACACAGAAGAGCAGAATTCAGCAGAAATGTAAACAAAACTATATTGAAAGTGCATAGGATGGCACTGGCTCTCGTAGTTCTGGCCATACAGCACAAGCTGGCACAAGCTGGACAAAAACCAGGACAAACTGGCACAGGACGACACACGACAGCACAAACCGGCACTGGCCGGCACAGGACGGCACTGGCCGGCACAGGCCGGCACAAACTAATGAAGGTGAACAAACTAATGAAGTAATCTGTTGGTAACACCTATGGATAAAACGAATTAAGGCTCAGGACTTTTCAAAACTCCTCCGAAAGGATATGGTGATCCCAGGAGTGCCTTTGTGCCGTCATTGTGTTGTATGGCAAGAACTACATGTAGGAGTGCCAATGTTATCCTACACACTTTCAATATAGTTTCTGTGTACATTTCTGCTGAATTCTGCTCTTCTGTGTGGTGCAGTAGCAAACATACTCCTGTGGTGGACAGGAGCCTGAACAATACCTTGCACACAGTAACTGGGTGCCTTCGACCCACCCCTAGAATAAGTACCCAGCCTACACAGCCTCGCAGGAAAGCAGTGAATCAAGCTGACTAATCAAGGTGATGAATTGAGCACATCTGTAGGCAATGTCTGTGGATAAAACACATTTATGTTTGGAGAGAACCATATAGCCCATGTGAACCCTTTCAAGCCGGTTGATTATTTCCTATGCCTAAAACCAGGCCGAAGTGACCTTCCATTGGATAAATAACCCTTCCTGAAAATAAAATGTGTGTCACTGAGTTTGGATGGCAGATGAATTGCTGACAGACAGATGCCTTGGCTCATACATCACAGCAGTCCCCATGTTAGGGGAAGCCACATTTCGGAACAAGTGCCAACATTGTCTGACTTTGCGAGGTTAATGTATCCTTTCAGGAAGTTTCATATTGATTTGGTGCTCCCATTCAGCCTGGAATGAGGCTTCCTTGTAAAGGTGGACTCACCATCCCAAACAGGAAGCTCTTCTTACAGACAAAGACCTAATCAGCGATGAACCAGAAGATGTAGTACAACATAGAAGTTTCCATGGAAACCAATCATCTTGACAACATACATGAACAGAACATGTGCCAAATTTTATGAATGTAAGTCAAAGCATGCCGGAGTAATGGAGGTTTGTTTAATCCCTCACACCCCATATGCTAAGGATTATTGGCTCAATAAGGACCCGATAGGGGCTTAAACACTGATCTCCAGAGACAACTTAATCCAAGATTTTCAAATTGATCCTTTGTTTTTCTTACACTAGAGTTGACATATCATATCTAGTTAAAACTTAATGATACATTATCCCTATAGTGTACTACAATAGCTAAAAATAAGAAATATATTTAACCATTTATTCATTTGCGCATAATATTTATCAAAATACAGTGCCCTCTAGAGGTAGTTTCTATGGCAACCAATGATGTCATCCTGACGGCATATACATTAACATTTAATGTGTCAAGTTTTATTAATGTAAGTCAAAGCATGCCGGAGTAATGGAGGTTTGTGTAATCCCCTCCCACCCCAAATGCTAAGGATTCCCGGCTGAATTTGACACGATAAGGGCTAAACAATGAGCTCCAGAGACCCCTTAACAAAATATTTTCAAATTTATTTTTCGTTTTTCTTTACATTACAGATGACACATCCTTGTGAAGTAAAACTTAATGATACTTTATCCCCATAGTGATAACTAGTGTACTACAATGATTAAAAATAAACAATAATTGTATCCATTAATTCATGTGCGTGTGATATGCATCCAAGTGCAGCGCCCTTTAGAGGTAGTTTCCATGACAACCAATAACATCATCTTGACGACTTGTGAATGAACTTTTATTGTGCCAAGTTTGATTAATGTAGGCCAAAGCATGTTCCAGAAATAAAGTTTTATTCAATATATAGTGAAATGGACGTCCAACTAATCTTAATACCATGGGGCTAAAAAAGTGCCCCCAGAGATAGAAAATCCAAAAAACTTCTAAGTTAACACATTTTTGTGGTTACATTAGACATAGACAAACCCATTTAAGGCATAAATTAATTAATTTTTTGTTCTTGGCGGCAACAATAAAAACTAAATGATTTATAATGAGATATTTTTCTGAAAATCCCTATAATTAAAATATGCATAATATACGTGCAATTATAGCGCCCTCTACCGGTCGTTTTCACGAGAACCGATGACGTCATCATGACTGAACATTAATTGTACCAAGTTACATGATAATAGGTGAAGGCATGATGGAGTAATGGCGAGATGTTTGATCTTCTTCCACCCCTAGTGCTAAGAATTATCAGCATAAGCTCATTATACGGGTAAACAATAGTGGGCCAGAACAGATAGTGCAACCCAAAATGTTCAATGTTAACATCTTTTTTCGTGTTTAGGACATCCAAAGGAACAAAAAAATATCGGTGGCGGTGGGTTATGGGGGGGGGGGTGCACGGTAGACCCCTCCAGCCCACAGACTAATTCAATGAAATCCCTTGAATGGTACGGCTGGAGACTGTCTCTATCATTGATAGGATAAAGACATGGGACCAGTCTAATAGTCATGTAGCCTGAAGATATGACATCACGCTTTGAGGCTCATGAAAGACGCCAGATACCAGCCTCTCAGTTTGAGGGAGATTCAACTTTGACCTTGTTTGCAAGCCTCGAATCACTGACATCAGATCTTCGGCAGTTATGTATCCATGCATCGAGCCTGTCTTTATTCTTGATAGGATAAAGACAGAGGACAAATATAACAGCACAATGTACGTTATATTTTCGGAAAAAGTAATTTCAATTTACTACCTGCAACATTTTTTTTTTAAATTACCAAAAAGCAATGCTTCCTGTTTCAGTATCCTATGTTAATTTCTAGTTTAAAACTTTATGAATTTTCATTTTACTTAATATATAATTTAATATAATTTAAACATGCAGACTTGTAGTACAGTACTTTTTCATAAGTATGAGTACGAGTACGTGTACAGAAAATTTGTATGAAAAATTATTACACCAACTCTGCATACATAAATATGCATGCACATATGCATACATGAATATGCATTCACATAATGAAATATTTAAATAATTTAAGCGTACCGTTTGAACAAAACAATATATTGGATACAGATCAAAGCAAGATAGAAACTGGTTTGATCTGAGATGGTACAGCAATGGCAATGTTGGCAAACTGCTTCTACAACAAGTGTAATTACTACCTTTGAACAAAGATATATACATTAAAAAACAAATCTGTGCAAATTTCAGCTTATTAACCTGTGGACTTAATGAGAAAATAGTTAAAATGTAATTTCAGATCTTTTTGTAATCATTTTAATGTGAAATTTAGGAAAGAGTGATTACTCTTTCCTAAATAATTAGTAATTATTTCACTTTTCTCAAAAATGACAGTACCTCAGACAAAATCATTTTTAGTGGAGATTGATAACATCATCAGCTTAACTCCAAGTAAGTTTCAGGTTAGAATTTGACTTTTGACTGTAGTTTATTTTGAATATGATACACACTTCGGCAAAACTACAATATTAATACTTACTTGTTCCTGGTCTTGGCACAGGGATGTGATTTGCCACCAGCACAGATCGTCCCAATCCATGGGGTCCATGGTGAGTGCTCTGACCAAAAGAGTTAATCACACCTGAAAAATGAATGGCAAAATGTTGAGATAACATATCCAGAATGTGTACTAAGGAAAATAAACTCCCCTGGAATTGCTGGTACAAAATATGTTGGCATGCTATTCCTGTGAAGATCACAACTACTTGTATAATTGATAACGCTTGAAACCATTGCTTACCAATGACTGAATGCTCATGTCTTTCAGTCACTAAGGACACTGCATATAATTTGTCAAGATTAGTTTTGGTGATGATAAAAAGGATTATTGCCACATGGCAGAGGTTAAGTTAGCATTTAGCTCTCTTTGGCTTTCAGGACTTGGTGACTACGTTATTTTGTCAGTGCCACTGATACTACCAAGTATAATAATTCTAGGTATCACGGCTGAGAAGTGGCCAGGGCTGTTTTGAATAGGGACAGAACAGGAACCCGAGAATTAGCATAGTGTGTTCATATTGCGGTGTGAGAGGTGAAATTCAAGAATTGACACAAGACCACCGACTGACACAAGATGACCAACAGCAATTTTGAAGACTGTACAGTCTACAATTGTGTGGTAGGTCGTTCCAGACAAGTACCTTACCATATTGTGCAGCATAAGCTCTCTGATCTAAGACTGATGCAGCTTTAGGGAGTTGCTTAGGTCGTCGCATTCCCTCCATGGGCTGTACTGATAGTGCCGACACATCCTCATCACTGCTGAATATATGAATATAAACAATGGTGAATCAGGAAATAATTAGCCAAAACACAGACAGCTGCAAATCAATATCCATTAACCCTAACCCTCCCAAATCCTCCAAAATCATCTTTGCTAAAGTGAAGGATTTTGAAGGATTGAGGTTACATGCTACATGCTCTTTGCTAAAGTGAAGGATTTTGGAGGAGTGAGGTTATTAGGCATACTTTCCTTTCCATGGTACATGTACATCTATGTTTGTTGTAGTGATTGCAAGGTCAGTGCTTGGGTCAGTGGACACTGTTTATTGCTCCATGCATGCAGGGAGGGTCCCTGGCCATGTACATGTATCACAGATTAGAAACACATGTGTGCATACATGTCATGTGCTTGCTTTACTACTAAAGGATTTTGGAGGATTCAGGTTATGTATAAGCAAATGGTCTAGGGAGTTAGGGTTAATGATCAATCAGATTTGCTACACTACTGCTATGTGCCCTCTGCTTATAATAGGTGTAGAATACAATGAAATTACATGAATGTTTGACAAGCTTACATAAATCTTTGTACACATATTATGCACAAACATGTGTTTTTCCTGTTACAATGTAAGATAACAAAAGTGAATGTTTCTTGATCTGTCTGAATAAATGAGTCAAGACACAAGAGAGCAGTGTTTTCAGTCCACCACACTGTGCATTTTTCATTGATTGTGAAAACTTTTTCACAAGATTCTCATGACTTTGGTGGCAGGTTGGTTGATTGACAAAGAGTGAGCACAATCATAGTGGCAGTTTTGTATAGCGTTATCAATATTGTGCGCTTACTTTATAAATTATTGAAATATAACCAAAAAGTAAACTTACTTTGTTGCTTCACCATTGTCTTTGCCGAGTTCCAATAGTTTTCTGTTGAATTCTTTTCTTTGAGCTTTGGTCATTCTGTGGAAGAAAAATGATTGAACTTTCTCTGTAAAACAAGACATTGGACAATATTACAGTATGAACAGTTATGGGTGGTGCTGATAAGAACCTTAGATCATCTTGGTGTCTCAATAAATATCATCCCATCAATGAGAAAGGATCTTGTCAGAGCCACCCATAACTCAAGTGAGACTACTTGCACCTGGTTTCCCACCAAACTTCCTGATTTACTGTTGTTAATAGCACTGGGTGTTAACAGTTAGTTCGCAAAACCGTTTAACCAAAAATTTCACGGTCAATTAACCACCAGTTATAAACCGAAAGTCGGCTACACACAATGTGTATATATTTTCAATAAAAAACCATCAATAAACTTCCTGCAATGAAGGTTTAATAACCAATGCGGCAAAAAAGACCGTCTAGAACAACAAAATGGGCAGCCAATTCTTCCAAAATTATTGGTTGTATTTTTTAAATATTGGGTTCGGTTGGCCGGTTAGCAAACAGTGTCAGTTTCTGTAGGTTAACCATCCCAGCACTAATGTATTATCACTGTATTGCCATTGGAGAAAAGTTCATTTGACTAAATATCTTACCCCACCATGTTGTGTATAACCTCTGGTTTGTCATGCTCTGCATGTCTTCTTTTTGAGCTTGAAGTAGTCCCTTCTAAAAAATAAATAAAATACAGCTTCAATACTACTGTTCTTTTTCATTAAAAGGCAAGATCCTATTGAGGTTTGCTTGCTTATATTGCCATGGAAAAATGTGATTTAAAGAGACAATATCTTCAAGATTAGCATTGCATGGAATCGAAGTACTCGTTTTAGATCAACTCAGTCACTGAAAATAATACTCCATATGATAAGGTCATATTACCGTTGCTGCTGCATAAATGAGCCAGTAAATATCAGTCACTGTGTTCATCTTAAACTAGGACAACAATTCCATGCCCTGTTGACAGTCTGCTCTGATCGTGATGATACTGTCCCTTTAAATCATTGAAGGCCTTTTGTTTTAGACAAATTACCATGAATGACAGTGTACAATGTTTTTCTGATAATGTAAAAAAAAATGGCTTTCCTCTACTAAATGTAGCCACAATAGATATCAATTAGAAGCTTGTATATTGGTCTGCTACAAAATGTTCATACTAAAATAAAGATATTTCATTATTGTTGATTACCATGGCAACCAAAAGTGGAGAATAAAATACGAATTTTTTTCATCTGGACTTCCTACAATGAAAACAACCCCAGGAGTACCCCTGAGAAGTCTATTTAACAGCATTCAATCTGTCCAGCCTTCAATGAGTTGGATAGATAGACACTGTCATTTATATCGCACCTTTTTCCCAAAAAAGCACTTTGGTGCATTTTGCTGTCATTCCAGAAACACAAGGGGCAATCCCCTTCTCTGTCATGATAAGTGTCTTGGGTTCTTTTACATGCATTATACAACACACAGGACCTCCAACTTTACGTCTCATCTGAAGGACCCAGACTCTGATGATATTACAGGGCCCTACAATGCCCCTAGACTAGCCATGCAACTGTGAAAAATTCATGGTCTTCCATCCAAGTTAACATTGCAAATAGAGTGTAAAATAGTTTTTTAAATCTGAAATTGAGATTCATGTATCAATGGATTGAGCAGAAAACTAGCTGTTCATTGGAATGCTATTTTCAATTAAAATCCGACAGTATTCAAATTATATACATGTCATGATTAAGCATATCATCCCATGTGCGATAATTATGCTAATATAAGCGTAGCCTTAGCGTGCACGCATTGCAAAGTGCAGCGTGTTGAAACTGACGCAATGCCGCGTAATGAGAATATTTTTGATATTGTTTTGATATGGAAAATAAAGTGACATGATTCATTCTTCGGTTGGGGTCTGACTGAGAAGGAGACACACACACATATCTATGCTGTAATGCTTTTATGAATCAATAAATGTTGAATCTATTTGATATTTATAATCAACTGGAAGTCTCTAAGTAATACTTCTTGTGAATGTTTGTAACCTCTACGACGGCATCACGAATCCAGTTAACACGAATTCTTTTACTTGCAACTTCACGACAAAGTGAAGCAAGTTAACATTATTTGTACGTCTCCGAAAGCTCACCTTTTAGTAACCCCGACTAAGGATCCCCAACACAACAATACATAAATTCAAATTACACCTGGCAAGTTTCAGTTTATTTCCCCGATGCCAGGTCATAAATATTAACATTTATAGTTTTGAGATTGATAAACAAGCAGGTATGTGTACCCGTGTCCCAGTTCTCTGTGAAGGGTGGCTGAAAGTCATGGTGGTAACTTGGTACAGAAGTGTCACCCTTCAAGTAACTGCCGTCTTGTGCTTGAGCTGAAAACAGACAAAACTTAGTTATTATAAGAATTAATTAGTTTGCTTTAACATCAAAACTGTAAATACATACAGACTGCAGTGCAGTATGGAATTAAATTAATAGGCTAGTGTTATTTTCAGTGAATGTCATCGGAATGTTTTTATAAATACAGGTGTTTTCATAAAAAATACACATGTAGAAATATTACGTGTATATTACCAGAAGTCTATTACCTACATGTATATGAAGTGTGCCATTCATGTACTATCCTATTCCACGGCATAGTACGCCAAGAACAATGCATTTGGGCCATTCGTGATGCATTGTTCCACAGACGGACACACAAGGTCTCTATAAAAAGCAGTGCAGTCTGGGACACTTACCTGGCGTGTGACAGAACTGTATTTCATGCAGCGTTTATCGCGTTCTGTCATTGTTCGCCCCACAGCTGATGGTTCGCCCGCATCTAGTTCAAGATTCCATGTAGTTTTAGGAACTACATGAAGCTTCCCCTGTCAAATGCCTAATCCCATGATACCTTATGGCCAGCCAGGCAGGGTAGCAAAACTCTTAACCATGATTGTCGTGTGTGTGCGAGAGTACAATGCTGTGGTATACACTGTAGATTAGCAGGATGGCACACTTCATGTAGGTATTAGACTTCTGACATTACTAATTTATCATGTGCGATGTGTCATGTATTTCATATTGTATGTTCCAGCTCATGTCTCCCTTACTAGAACTGTGAATTTTGAATTAGGGTAGCCCCTTCCATCTACGCCTTGCTTACCATATGCTATGTCTGGCTCAATTGTACACCTATCAGGGCAATTAGCAACATGGTGTCTTAGTTCAGAGATAGGTACAATATGCCTTGCATTGAATGGGCAGATACTCATGTTGGCTCCTATATGATTCTGGGATTGGAATAGAAAAAACAAACAGCTGTTATTAATATGTCAGGGTACTACACTAAGAAATTGCAGTATGCCAAAAATACACATTTTGAATGTCATTTTGAATTTTGAAAAATAATATGAGGACGCTATTTGAATGAAATTTAAAATCTGGTAAAACTGAGGGCGCTGTTTGGTACCTACTGTTTGGTTGGGGTTGGAAAATTATTCAAGGAATGTGTAAGGCCTGCATGCCCATTGTTAACCTTAAGTATTTATCCTTTGTCAAGGAGCTTTTATGAGTGAGAGATTTTAGATCAGTATTGGGTTGGATCTCCTACTGAGTAGTCATAAATGTAATTTCTGTGAGGTGTTTTGGTTACTGATTGTATGTATACTGGGGTTTTGACCAACAATTGTGCCCTGTGTGGACACAAATAAATTGTGGTTATACTCAAGATCCTGTGTGGATCCTAAAGGTGGTTCTTAGTGGACAAGATAAACCGTGAACAGTAAACCCTGTTCTGTGTGTTCTATGTGAACACCTCCAGAACCTGTAAGACATTAACTCAGCAGAAGGTGAACCCAACACCATGCTCCACTGTGCCGTCCATACTCCATTGGTATTTGGCAACACAGGATAACATTCTCCAAAGCAAATACACATGTACATGTAGTCAAGCACATCCAAGGGTGCAGATAGAGAGAGGTACACAGTCCAGAGACGTGGCGGGCAAGTACTAACCCCCATCCGCCAGGCGAGTGAGTGGTTTAAAAAAAAATTTTTTAAAACAGTGCCACACACAGACCCATGATGAACAATATAGAGATTTTGGTGGTGTGATTGCAGTGTGATTGCAGTGTGATTGCAGTGTGATTGCAGCATCATTACTATAATTATAAAATAACCGTATGTATATTTTTGTTGTATTATTTCAGCAATAAAACCCAATCCCTTGCAAATAGTACACAAAAATATTCGAGATAAAAATATTTTTCCATAATTTGTTTACTAATAATATGAGAACTTCTGTTGTATTTTTTGTAATAATTAAATATCTATGTTCTTTTTGTTTTCCAGCATCCAAAAGGCGCAAAATTGATGACGATTCCGACTCCGATGATTCTGAAGATGATGCGCACCCGAGTTCTCTTGTGAATTCACTTGCAGGCCAACATAAGGCAGTCATATCACCATCGCCACCAGCACTGCCATCGCCACCAGCACCGTCATTGCCATCGCCACCAGCACTGTATCGGCACCAGCACTGGCCAGGTATTCATCACCCCAGGCCTTCATCAGCCCTGACACCAACACCGGCCGAGTCATCGATTATAGGCCGACCATCAACGCCATCAGCAATACCATCGGCACGAGCATCTGCCCCTTCTTCATCGCCTCCATCTCCATCACCCCTATCTCTGTTGCCCCCGGCTCCATCAGCAGATAAATCTTTTGTAAACGACTATTGTTTCCGACACGCGATAATTTGTAAAACATGATGGGAGAGCAGTTCGCTGAGCTAGGTAGGAAAGTGGCGAGGTTGGAGGACCAAGTTAAGCAATAAAACAGTCATATGAGGCGAAACTTTAGATCCCATAGCGTTATAGGGCAGTTGGTGGAATCACAAAGCTGTTCGTGCACAGAACTATCCCACAAGTCTCCAAATTTCATCGCTGGTGACTTGAACTCTAACACAGTAATGACTGGACGAGGCACTAACACCTTGGAACTTTAACGTCGAGTTTACCTAGATGCGTTTTACAAATCATGTAATGGATCTGCCTTGATGTTGAAACTACTTACTGTTTTTTATAGCAAAGAAGAATTAAGTAAAAGATCATTTAATGGGGGGATAGTTGTTGGGAAACAAGGTGTTGGTTATGTAGAAAAGGTAGCTCTAGTTAGAGAATACAGATTTAAAGTTATCATGGATCAGGTAGAGATCGAGTTTCCAGTATGTACAAGTGGGAGTCAACTGTGTCAGTTACGAGAAAGTGTTAATTCTAAATGTAGGAAACTGTCCGGTAAATTTTAATTATATGAAGTCATGATACTTGGCCTTATTATTAATTATTTACAATTATAATTGTAAAAACCATTTAAATTTGATGGTCCAAGGAAACAAATCATGTCTGATGAAAACACATTTTGTTTATTCAAGTGATCAATTAAAGTTAACACTTGCTACAAATATAATTTACTTTTTGTACTTGTTCAAAATTCCAGATGCCTTGCCCTGGTTAATGCACTTTTCTCCCGCAGGACGTCATTTTTGAAGATTTCTAAACATATATTTTCGTAGAACAAACCCTGGAGAATTGCAGATAACAAATCAAATCCACAGAAAACTTGGATATATTCAACACTAAAAACATGGTCCTAGCTGGGTGAGCTTAGATTCTAGATGCAACTGAGCTAACCCTTTGGTTTTATTTTATAGGATAGCTGCAATTTTCTTCCATTAGGTACATCGTCGCCGGATAATTCATAAATACATATATATGTAACAACACAGAGATTTGGAACCAGAAGCTTTCCAAACCAGGAAAGTGCACCGGATTTATTAACAGCTTGGTGAAGACATCAAAGATTTTAACATCGAATGGCCAGGATTCAAGACATTGGCGCAGATTCTGTCCTCCATATTATATAAATAAATCTTTTTCGACATCGGAATGATGTCTGGTAGGGCTGTGCATTTTCGAACAATTTGGCAACCAGATATTCGGATTTTGATTTCGATGGTTGCCGAGGAGATCAAAGTGTGGGTTGGAATTCGAATGATACAGGGGGTACACTCAAACTTCAACTGCAAAGATGATTGGTCACAGCAAGCTTCCCTCAGGAACCCCAAGATGTCCGCCACCATGACCAGAGGGAGGTTCCACCTGTTATCAGAGGTCATTGCCTGCACCAATCCCGCCAAAGGACCACAGATGATTAGGGGCAAGAAAGATCGCTATATGTACATGAAGACACACCCCTTGTACCCTCTTACAACTTTATATCTGGGACACAGTCTCCAAGCTCTGTTTTCAGAACTACAACCCAAGCAAAGAGCTGTCCCAAGATGAGGCGATGATTAAGCACAAGGGGACCAAGGCCAATGTCAAGTGATTTTTATGCCCCTGAAACCGACAAAGTTGGGGTTCAAAGTCTATGCCGTCTGCGAGGCCAGATCGGGGTATCTCCTTCATATGAAAGTTCACTCCGATTTCTGGCCAAAAGATGAAGGACATATCTATGCAGATGATGGAGCCCTTCTTTGGACAGTACCACAAGCTCTACTGCGACAAACTCTACACGTCATCTGGCCTTGCTACCGAGCTGCTGGAAAACAAGACATACATGTGCGGTGCCGTGAAGAGACCAAAGGAACTGCCGGATAACTTCAGCATCAACCCCGAGCTCAACCCTACACGGCACCGCCAAATGCAGCTTTGGGCAGACCATAGCTGCAGCCGTCAGTCCATGGCATGGTGGAAGAAGATCTTTTACTTTCTCATCAACATCGCCCGTGTCAATGCCTGGCTATGTTACAAGGCCAATACCGAGGGAGAGCCAGGCATCATTCCGGTACCCCACCGCATTTTCAATGTGGAGATCGCCGAGGCGCTCATTGCTGGATTTACAGAAGGGACTGCAACATATCAACATATTTCTCTCCCGACAGTGCCGACAGTGAATAGTCCGATCCATCAATACATTAGAATGCCAGTGAAGAAGGCCAAGATCTAGTGCATCTAGTGCCGCAGGAAAGGCAAGACCATGGCCAAAGGACATCCAGTAACAACACGCACTGGATGCGCATCTTGTAACATCTATCTATGCAGGGGGAAATGCTTCTTTGAATTCCACTCAACAGACTTAACATTCCCCCTGATGCCTCTTCACTGGTGGACATTCACCGTTGGCCCTTCACCGATTACAAAAAAGCCTCCAATTACAAAAAAAAGAACAAAAAGTAAAAGAAATAATAAAAAAGGCATGAAAAGAATGCTACCAACCAACCCAACAAAAAAGATAACACCTCCAGTATTTAATTTATTTTGACCATAGTGCTTATATCAGTCCAAAACGGATGATTCATTTTGACCACCCTCAACATCACATGATAGTGCTTTTACCAGTCAAAAATGGTCAAAATATTTTCACGACCATCCACTTTACAAGTACTTTTACTTGTACCAGTTAAAAACAGTCGACTCAATTTGACCATAGTGCCTTTACCAGTCTAAAACGGTCAACTTATTTTGACCACCCTCAACATTGTATGATAGTGCTTTTACCAGTCAAAAACATTTGACTGATTTATGTACTTGCTACACATTAGGTTTGACAGTGTTTGGCCTTTAAGTGCAGTAGATATACACTGGCACGTACTTTGAAATTTTAACTGATTTTGACCCTTGTAGTAGTAGGAGGGTTAATAAATAGTTTGTTGAACTAGCGCTCTCGAGTAAACCTCAACAAAAGCATCATTAAAGGTAATTGTTCCAGGCTTTCTAATTTCTTGCATAAATCCTTAAAGAAAAGGGCAGTCAATGTATTTCCAATGGGTTTCTGATGACCGTTGGAGCCAGCACATGCAAAGTGAGCATGGTTTATGTAGTATTTACAAATGTATCAGCCCATAGCAGGTGGTGGCTGGGGTTAAGATTCATACCTGTTTATTATAATGCTACAGCATGCTTACCTTTCTACATTTCATTACGTGGTAGGGGAACCGTTTGGCAAATACCCTGTGAACTATGTCATAAGGGCAATTGAGGAGCATTTCTGGATCCACATCTGATGTGTTTGGCATGTAAGCAAAATTAGTGACTTTATGTGCCATGATTGCTACTGTTGAATGATTTTCTGTAAGAAAATATAAATTGAAGAAAAGACAAAACAAAAATTGATTTTAAAAATTACTCAGGATAGATGTAAAAACCAAACAAATGAGGTTGAAGTAATAATAAAATTACACTTATAAAGTACAAATATCCACCTATGTAGGCACTCATGGCACGATAATAATGAAAACAGTACAAAAAAACAAGGAAAAAACAATTAAAATTGAACTGTGCTATTGTAAGCAACTTTCATGAGGTGAGTTTTGGGGGTAGTTTTGAAAGGGTTGAAGGATGGACTAGATCGAATATTGACACGAAGAGTGTTCCATAGACATGGGGCAGCAATAAAATGATCTGTTCCCCCAGGACCGATAACATCTTGGTTTGGTCAGAAGATGTTGATTTGCAGAACAAAGTCCAGCTCGACTATATATGGGTGTAAGAAGTATGGCAGTGATGTACCATGTATTGGTATATCATGAACATGAGTTTGTCAACAATTCTAAATTTGATAAGAAGCCAGTGAAGATTAAATAGAGACAGGGTATTATGTGAATAGCATTTACAGTAGAACATGTTATTAGACGTGCTACTGTGATTTGTTTTAACTGAAGACGATTAAGTTGTTCTTGATGAATATCATAAAGAAGTGAGTTGCATGTGTCTAAAGGAGTGGCGGTGATGAAAGCATGCACCAGTTGCCTTGTTGCTTGTTTGTACACAAGTATATGTATGATTTGTCAAGAATTTCAAATTAATTAGTGTCTGCGAAATTCAATCGTTTTAATCCTCCTACAATCAGTGCAATTTTTGAAACAACCCATTCAGGCCACTCCAAGCCATTAGCTGTTGCCAGTGGCCTCCTATGGTAACCCTTCTGTGCACTGTAACACCACTGATATTGCAGGGTAAGGTGGTCTCCCATCCATACATTGCAGGCCATACTAATATGTTCAAACATTTACAGTGGCCTTGGGTGGCACACAGTTGATTTTGTAAGATTACTTGGAAAGGACAGCAGGCTTGTACATGTATGTACTGAAGGTTGCTAAAGAACAGAATTTAGTGGTTGGGAGTGGCTTCAATGTGTAGGAGGGTTAATCAATATTTTTATTTGAGTTTGTACGGGGCGAGATTGTAAGGGGCGAGGTTGTAAGGGGCGAGTTTGCCAGGGGGCGAGTTGACTGGCATCCACTGTATGTATATGTTCTGCACCTTTCCAAACTTTATTTCTTGGTGCTGTTATATTGATTGGTATGAATTAAAAACAATTTTAAATGTTTTTTTTGGTTTCAAGTGGATTATTAATTGTTTATCTAATAATCAAAAAATGACCCCCGAATTTTCCAAGTTTTAACGAAACGTTTGCGACGTACACAAAGGCAGAGAATTTCTATGTACCGTGAAACGCAGTGCAAGCCCCCATCATGCGGTCGGAAAACACACCGAAGGCAATGCTAACATTACGGTGTTATTTTATGAAATAACAGAACAGTTGAGTCAAAGTTCTGATCATTTAAAAAACTCAAAACAAGCGCAGGCATAATGAGAAAGGTTTAATGTTTTTATGTTTGTCTTGCCAGGATATAAAAATCAGACACAATGTTTTTATTAATTCGGAAAATCACGGCATGTTTTCATGCCGTGAACACTGAAACGGTGAGCATGGTGTGAACATGTCGTTGCATGGAAGTGGACTGGGTTATGCATGGGCCATTGGAGTATTACTAAATGGCCACTTACCCTTAGTCTTTCTCGCTTTAAAAAAGCACCTCTCTTCTTTGTTGGAGCCTTCCCAGCCTTCTTACTTAGTGGGAATATCGTTGGAATTGCATCTGGTAGCAGCATGGCCTTATAAGCCGTATCGAACTGGCTGTGAAGGCCCCGTTCAAAGCATGTCTGCTCTAACTTAACTGTGCACTACAAGTCTACATAAGAATGAGTGTTCCGTCGGTCCCGACCACTTCGCTCTGGTCAGCTTCACTTTCGTCATCCAAATTCGTCTGTATTTTGGATCAGACGGAAATCGGTGTAGACTAACACCGTCTTTGGTGGTGTTGCTGCGACACACCTTGATGGCATTATCGAAAATAATAAGCTTCAAACCTGACAGAAAACTTGAGGAAACTTTTTCTCTAGCAACACTTTGCATGCAGTGGTGCACTGTATACATCGCATACTTGGGCAAGTGCTGTGGATCGCGGATCGGGAATCGCCTCAGTGTACGTCACAAATTTTATGTTAATGAGGGGGTATGGGCGTGTCGAAGCGCACCCCCTAAATTTAAAAATTAATATTTTTATGGTATAAACGCGAGGGGAAAAATTTACAAATGACAAATACATGTTCCAGTAATAGTAGGCATACTTTATTGTATACAATTAGGCAGTTTCACACAAACCGCCGATGGTGGCGCTATTTTTGATGCCCTTTTTTCTGTCGAAGTTGTGACCCGCCGAAAGTTCGTTGACGCGCCCGATAGTACACGTGAAAATGCATAGGCGCAATATCGCTAGCGCCTGGTTACACTGATGAGGCTTCAATGTTTTCCTGGATGCCATTTTTATGAGCATTAAATTATTCAGTCGATAAATTATTCAGTCTACCGATGTTCTAGTGTCGATAAATGGATACTACACATCGTGGTTATCTTAATTGGTCAGTCGATGCCAACTGTAACGTTGGCGCAAAAACAGTGCAACTTGTGCAAACTGACCCGACGGCAAATTAAAAAAATCACCGCTATCGGCGATTTGACACGGGGTGTCACGCACGCTGAATCGCGGTGTCACGCACGGGTGGATTTTGGTATTCAATGTAATTTTATTGTTATAAAAGGGGGACATGCTATTACAAGGATACATTGCAGGCAAATTCGGTCACAACTTTTGAAATGAAACTGGCCTCCAAAATGACCAAATATTTAAATCAACAAAAATTCGTAACTTTCCATAGGTTAACCTATCAAGTATCAATACTATCATGACCATTGACCCTTCATTTTCTTTCTAATTGTTTGCTCTATCCAGTGATATGACATTTAAAAGCATTGAAGCAACTTCAAATTTTCATGAAACTGCCCAATACAATGAAAAAAAAAAACTAGGCTATTTCACAGGACCTTTAGGCCAATGAAAGCTGATTACTAGTTTCTCGTCAGCGCCCGCACGTGATTTTGGCCCCGCACCAAAAAATTTCATTATGCCAAAATTTCATTATTTTGCAAAACATTTTTGGGAAAATCCGGAAAATCCGACGCAAACCACTCCCAAGCTAAAAGGAACCATTCCGATTGCGCGGTCGATGTTTTTGCAGCTTAAGCTGTATCATGCAACATACCGGTCGTGCCCACCTTCCATACAGCTGGGCCCATGGGAAGCGCTGATCTGCCTAGCTTCACAGATTTGCGAAAGAAAACCCATGGCATGCAGGGTATATAGTGTACATGCAGCTGGTGCAGCCGCTGAGAGCCGCGGAATGACGTTCACAGGTCACACAAATTGCAACCTCGTTTCCAGATCGCATACTATGTGCCCGGCCTATCCGGTCGTGTATTGTCGCCGATGGGTACGGGTTGGTATTGATCGATCGTTGTCATGCCTTCAAGGTATGTTCATGTCGTTTGCATGCTGATGTTCTACCACAGAGGACCTTGTCTCCGATGATCAGTTCTATCCCCAGTGTAGTGATTGCATTGATGACGGGAAGGACAGGACTAGGCGCAAGTGAAATGGAACAGTAATTTGAAAATGACTGTCACGGTAGACATGTGCATAAAGGTCGTAGCCAGTCCTTCATGTCCTTCTCTTCACAACTCAATAGAACTGATATTGGCATCAAACTCACATTTCTGGGTAAATTTAGAACCTAAATCTGTTTCAAAATGGCAGTTTGTGTATGTGTATGGGTTGCATTTTTCCTTGATGAAAAATAATGAATAATGAATAATGAAAAAAAAAACTCACCAAAATTTGATAAATGGCTGACGAGAAACTAGTAATCAACTTTCATTGGCCTTAACTGTTATTAGGGGTAGAATGTCGTATCCGACCACCACTTTTTCTCACTCATTATAACCAATAATGTAAGCTTACCTGCTCAGTAAGGTGGAGAACATATGGATGATGGTGGACGTATAAGTTACATAATTAATTGCATTACTGTTAGTGTTACTGTTAGTGTTAGGCCTAGCCTAGTCATGCTAGTTCAGGTTAACGTTAGTGCATGCCGTGCATGCAGTGTCAGTGGTGTCAGCATGCAATGTCACCGTCCACCGAGTCTCTCTTACGACTTTATTCTGCCGACTGAGAAAACGTCTTTCAATCCAACGGTATCCATTATCTACAGTTCTCCCAACAATTCTATTGTTAACAAGTACAAATTATGAAACTTGTACAATTTACCTTTGAAACAGTTGGTGTGACTCTGTGAGCGTGAAATTTAAAAACCTGTCTCTCGATTCCTCATCTACACCATGTTAAACATGACGTCAATTCTATCTTCGTCGTAAATATACGTATGTACGTACGTACGCACGCACGTAGGCGTTTGGCCAATGGTGCGGCGGCACAGCATGGAACATAACAGTACACATTTTAGGGGGTAATATTCCAAAGTAATTTTCAATTTTAATGATAAATTTCCCCTTTTTTCAACAAGGTTATTGAATGAGTAATGAAAATAGTGTATGAAATAAAATGGTAAAAGGTTTTTTAATAAAGTTTGTTTATTAAACAAATTAAACAAAAACAAGTAAACAATCACACCTGAGCCCATCTCTTTAAAAAATAATAATACGGCCCATGATCAATCCCAAGTAAAATTATTATATGATGCGCACACCAGACTGAAGCTAGCCGCGAATTGGGCCAGAAAAGCCATCTGCGAATTCGCCGTTGGGAATTCCCAACCGCGAATTCACAGCCGCGAATTCAGAAAAGGGAATGAGCGACACAATTTACTGACGTAGGTGAAATTATTAACAGTTAATTTTACCAATTACCTTTTATTTAATTTTTTTTTATATTAAATAATCATAAAGAACATGTCAATGCCGTCACTTCATTTATGTTAAAGCAGATTTGGCCAACTAATTAGTGTCTAATTAGACTGTGTTTAAAGGGCAAATATTGGAACGTGTCAGCACTTTTTCAGGCCTTTTCTTATTTTTAGTACGAAAAGGGGTTCACTAAAAACAAAATGTACAAAACCTCTCTTATAAATATTAATTTTTATTTGATAATCATGAAGAACATGTCATTGCCCACACTTAATTTCCGTTAAGGCAAATTTGGCCCATTAATTAGTGTCTAATTAGACCGTGTTTAAAGGGAAAATTTTCATATTTGGCTAAAATTTATTCACGCATTTCTTTTTTTCTGCAAAAAGGGGTTCACTAAAACCAAAATGTACCAAACCTCTTTTATAAATATGAATTTTTTATTTGATAATCATAAAGAACATGTCATTGTCCACACTTAATTTCCGTTAAGGCAAATTTGGCCCATTAATTAGTGTCTAATGAGACCGCTCTCCGGGGAAAAAACTTGAATCCTTACCACGATGGGTCTCGAACCCATCTGGGGAATCTTCTGTTTCTACTTCACAGTGAGTTAACCAGTTGAGCCACTTCTTGTGCCCACCACCACCCCCTAAATGCTAATATATAAACCTCAAAGTCTATACTTTAGCACCCTCTATCTGGAAGTCGTCTCATGGAATATGGACTTATGCAATTATTTGAAGCACAACAAGTGGTCTAGTGGATAAGACTCTTGACTAATAAGTGAGAGGTCCTGAGTTCGAGCCCAGCGTTTTGTATTTTTATTCTGACTGATGTCATTCTAATGTTTATATCTAAGGTTTATAATTAAACTCGAACGCATTTGTACCAACTACAGCAAGTGGTGTAGTGGATACTAATGTTGACTTGTAAGCAGGAGATCCTAGGTTCAAACCCACTGTAAATATTTTGTTTTGACTAGGACTGATGTCATTCTAATTAATTAAACTGAAACGCTATTATCTTAAGCGCAGCTAGTGGTCTAGTGGATAAGAGTCTTGACTTGTAAGTAGGAAGTTATAAGTTCGAGTCCAGGATGTCATCGGTTTGAGTTTAGTTTTTTTAATTTTATTCTGACTGATGTCATTCTAATGTTTATGTCTAAGGTTTATAAATAAACTCAAACACAAATATACTAGTGACAGAAATTGGTCCAGTGGATAACACTCTTGGTTTATAAGTAAGAGGTCCTCAGTTCAATCCCAGTGCTTTTTATTTTTATTCTGACTGATGTCATTCTAAGGTTTATATCTAAGGTTCATAATTAAACTCAAACGCATTTGTACCAACTACAGCAAGTGGTCTAGTGGATACTAATGTTGACTTGTAAGCAGGAGGTCCTAGGTTCAAACCCACTGTAAATATTTCTTTTTTGACTAGGACTGATGTCATTCTAATTAATTAAACTGAAACGCTATTATCTTAAGCGCAGCTAGTGGTCTAGTGGATAAGAGTCTTGACTTGTAAGTAGGAAGTTATAAGTTCGAGCCCAGGATGTCATCGGTTTGAGTTTAGTTTTTTTAAATTATTCTGACTGATGTCATTCTAATGTTTATGTCTAAGGTTTATAAATAAACTCAAACACAAATATTCTAATGACAGAAATTGGTCCAGTGGATAACACTATTGGCTTATAACTAGGAGGTCCTGAGTTCAATCCCAGTGCTTTTTATTTTTATTCTGACTGATGTCATTCTAAGGTCCCAATTTCAAGCCCAGTGATTTTTATTTTTATTCTGACTTAGCAGCTCTATGAAATTAAGCCCAGACCTAAATTGTAGCCCGTATAATTATGTGAAAAATATGATTTAATACAAATACCATACTAATTTGTACTTGATGTGAGATACTAATTGTATACCTTATGAGATTCCAACTGTATAATCCATATTACTATTGCAACAAAGTACTTCAACTACACATGTGTAAAGGAGAGAGCGTTACTTGTCAAAAAATATTTTTTTAAAGGTGACCCCAATTTGACCTTTACTTCCTGTCCAAACCGGAAGTCAAAGTTTAATAATGAAAAAAAATCATATCTCAACAACCACAAGAGGTAAATTCACAATTTTTGTACCATTGTACAGATCGTGAATTGTCAAAACAATTTTACACAAAGGTGACCCCAATTTGACCTTTACTTCCTGTCTAAACCGGAAGTCAATGTTTAATATTAAACAAATAATGATGCAAAGTTTCTTTAAAAAACATTATGACATCATCATCACTGCCCTGACAAAACTCGAACACCTATGTGTTTGTAATATCACAAACACTGCCGTCTAGTTTCTTCTTAAAATCATCTCGTGCCCATTGAACAATTAATAAATATAACCAAACTAATTAATTAAAGGAACAAAATTCACAACATTATGAATAGGTACTTATCGTACCTGCTCTCTTCAACATCAAGTTCATAAAAAAGAAATCGCAGTCACTAGGTCTATACTCCCATAACAAAAACATGTTTTTATAACATTTCTCATGTTACCGTAATTCATTTGAGGCCAGAATTGAGCTTCAAATAATTTGTTACCACTAGACAGGGTGGCTGGGATGGCCAGTACTTGTTTACAATTGCTGCAGTGTAATAGCGTGGTCTAATTGATTTACGACCTGGTTTGTCCAGCAGACCAGCAGTCATTGTCTCATGAAATCGATGCCCCTCACTGCAGCCACAACACCAACATTAATTTTGGGTCTAAGAGATGTTTGGTACATTTTGTTTTTAGTGAACCACTTTTCGCACAAAAAATTAGAAAATGCCAGAAAAAGTGTAGACAAATTCAACAATTGTCCCTTTAAACACGGTCTAATTAGACACTAATTAATAGGCCAAATTTGCCTTAACGGAAATTAAGTGTGGACAATGACATGCTCTTTATGATTATCAAATAAAATATTAATATTTCTAAGAGAGGTTTGGTACATTTTGTTTTTAGTGAACCCCTTTTCGTACAAAAAATGAGAAAAGGCCTGAACAAGTGCAGACACCTTCGAATATTTGTCCATTTAAACACGGTCTAATTAGACACTAATTAATGGGCCAAATTTGCCTTAACGGAAATTAAGTGTGGGCAATGAGATGCTCTTTATGATTATCAAATAAAAAAATAATATTTATAAAAGATGTTTGGTACATTTTGTTCAATATGAACCCCTTTTCATACAAAAAGGAGAAAAGGCCTGAAAAAGTGCAGACACCTTCGAATATTTGTCCCTTTAAACACGGTCTAATTAGACACTAATTAATGGGTCAAATTTGCCTTAACGGAAATGAAGGGTGGACAAGGGCATGTTCTTTATGAGTATCAAATAAAATATTAATATTTCTGAGAGATGTTTGGTACATTTTGTTTTTAGTGAACCCCTTTTCGTACAAAAAATGAGAAAAGGCCTGAACAAGTGCAGACACCTTCGAATATTTGTCCATTTAAACACGTTCTAATTAGACACTAATTAATGGGCAAAATTTGCCTTAACGGAAATTAAGTGTGGGCAATGAGATGTTCTTTATGATTATCAAATAAAAAAATAATATTTCTGAGAGATGTTTGGTACATTTTGTTTTTAGTGAACCCCTTCTCGTACAAAAAATGAGAAAAGGCCTGAAAAAGTGCAGACACATTCGAATATTTGTCCTTTTAAACACGGTCTAATTAGACACTAATTAATGGGTCAAATTTGCCTTAACGGAAATTAAGTGTGGGCAATGACATGTTCTTTATGATTATCAAATAAAATATTAATATTTCTGAGAGATGTTTGGTACATTTTGTTTTTAGTGAACCCCTTTTCGTACAAAAAATGAGAAAAGGCCTGAAAAAGTGCAGACACCTTCGAATATTTGTCCCTTTAAACACGGTCTAATTAGACACTAATATTATTAATGGGCCAAATTTGCCTTAACGGAAATTAAGTGTGAGCATAGACATGTTCTTTATGATTATCAAATAAAAAATTAATATTTATACGAGATGTTTGGTACATTTTGTTTTTAGAGAACCCCTTTTTGTACAAAAAAGAAGAAATGCGTGAATAAATTTAGCCACATTCGAAAAATTGTCCATTTAAACACAGTCTAATTAGATGCTAATTAATTGGCCAAATTTGCCTTAACGAAAATTAAGTGTGGGCAATGACATGTTCTTTATGATTATCAAATAAAAAATTAATATTTATAAAAGATGTTTGGTACATTTTGTTTTTAGTGAACCCCTTTTTGTACAAAAAATAAGAAAAGGCCTGAAAAAGTGCAGACACCTTCGAATATTTGTCCCTTTAAACACGGTCTAATTAGACACTAATTAGTGGGCCAAATTTGCTTTAACAGGAATGAAGTGAGGGCATTGACATATTCTTTATGATTATTTAACAAAAAGTACATTTAAATAAAAGGTAATTGGTAAAATTAACTGTTAATAATTTCACCTACGTCAGTAAATTGTGTCGCTCATTCCTTTTCTGGAATTCGCGGCTGTGAATTCGCGGTTGGGAATTCCCAACCGCGAATTCGCGGCTGCCAATTGCGGATGGCTTTTCTGGCCCAATTCGCGGCTAGCTTCAGTCTGGTGATGCGCATGATCTATGAGAATGAAAGGTTCCGCCATAGCGCCAAAGCACGAGGAGGGCGCCCTTTAGTTCGCTGGTACGAAATTTAACTTGCCAAACGTTATTTTATCTGGTAAAGTGACTGGTACTAGTGGTAGTGGTAGACGGTGGGTAGACCTATGGTAAAATTAGCGATTCTTGGCTATTTTTCCTCCAGCTGTACTCCTTAGCTTCCAACAGCGAATATAACGAGGAGGTTTTGATGAGGCAGAGAGTGGTAATTAAGTTTTCCGATCACTTTGTCACTGGTCTCTGATGGGTGCATGGATGGGTATCCATGGCCTGGACGGCGGATGGGGTGAGGTGTGGGGAGTGGAGAAGGGGAGTGGGATTGCAAAGAACTTTGAAATGTGTAATTAACGTTAACATTAGCCTAATTGCTAACATTAAAAATACAGTTAACATTTTGTCAAATACATGGAGATTTCTTTTCATAACCGTCCATGATCATTGATAATGGTTTCAATATACAGGACAAACTCAGGAGAGGAAAATAGTTAAGTAAGGTTTGGAAATGACTGTTGGAAATTTTGAGCAATGAATTTGTGCACATGTATCTTTTGAGATGTTGGCCATTTTGTTGTCTGCTAAAACTAATGTTACATCATAATACATGCATTAACAATACTTTGGTTGTTGGTATGCAACATTCTTTCCAGTAACAGATGATTAAAATAGAAAAACAAGCTCCCTAAACTAGTTCTGTAACTTATGAAAATATTTAAACATTTATCTTTATGTATTATATTTTTATCCATGCAGGTTTTGCTCATGAGGACAAACTGAATGTCCAAGATGCCTCAAGAATTTCATGTAGTTCGTTGCTACGCTTGTCAAGTGTTTCAAGTTCATCAAGTCAAGAAGATTCCTAAATGGCTGTGTAAGATGTGTAGTGAGAAGCAATCTCTTAAAAAGGTAGGATCCTCCAATCAGTATGTCATAGGGGCGGATCAAGGGTATCAGGGGGGGGGGGAAGAGAAATAGCACAAAAAAAAGGGGGGACCAACAAATTTAGGCTTTATTTTAACAATATACAATTGATGGCCACTGTGTGATAGAGGTCTAACCTACAAACAGTGCCCTACATGCAAGTCTGGGGTAGAATGTCATATCCGACCGCCACTTTTTCTCATTAAATATAACCAATAATGTAATCTTACCTATCTAGTAAGGTGGAGAACATATGGATGATGATGGACATATATACTTCAAATTATTCCAGGATATATATTTCATGAAAAATCAGGCATTTTTGGTGTACGATGACTTCCTCAGTCATGTCAGTTTGATCTTGTCAACTCCCCCATAAGTGACCAACACAGTCATTGTACGTGCACAGTGGCAACTATAATACTAATAGGATCCTTCTATTTTCTGAAGGGGAGGATTTTTTTAGAAGGGAAATCAAGTCCGAAAACCATCATAAAAGTGGATTTTAAAGATAGTTTTTGCTTTCTGTACCCCCAAAAATCGATGGAATCATTTTTAACTGGTTAGTGGTTGTAAAAAAAAATCCAAAAAACCCTTAAAAAGTGGCAGTTGGATACGACATTCTTTCCACAGCCTTTCACAGACTTGCTGGCTTTTGTTTGATGTATCTAGTTTGTTTGTGTTGACTGCCATTGTACCACTATCACAAGTTGGTATTTGTGCCTGTTGGATTAGTGTGAGTGTGGGACACATGAATTATATTTGTATGTGTTTGGGGATGCTACGAGTCGTTATTAAATTAATGTCGAGGCGGGAAATTATTACAGTAAGTCCACATTTATTGTGACACTAATAAAACAAGAGAAACTTGTGTTCATATTGGTTATTTTATACATTCGGGAGGATTTACGTGTTTTTACCAAAACATATTTATTATGGGTACCCGGGTATCCAAAGATTTCCAATTTCGGGTATCTGTTTCCTGAAATAACCAAAAACATACAGCCTTACCTGTATGTAAATTTCTTTGAAAGAGTTCGTTTTGTTCTTAACTGTCTTTAGGAGTATGGTCGAGGGACAGGTTCTGAATGCAGACATCACGTACAGAAACTCAACATGGCAGCCTCAGAGACTAGCAATATAGGGCAAGATATACATGTGTGTGACCCAACCAAACAATTCTTTTCCTTCTCAAATGGGAATGAAAGCCAAACCGTGACACCAGAAGATGTGGTTTCAAATTCAGACAAACCCAAGGTACAGTATTTTAAAGGGACAATATCATCACGATCAACAGGGCATGGAATCAGAGTACTCATTTTAGATTAACTCAGTGACTGAAAATAATACTCCACATGATAAGGTCATATTACCGTTGCTGCTGCATAAATGAGCCAGTAAATATCAGTCACTGTGTTCATCTTAAACTAGGACATCGATTCCATGCCCTGTTGAAAGTCTGCCCTTATGGTACCGTACCTTTAATTCTGAATGACCATTTGACTTTGGTAGACCCTTCTGTCAGTATATGTGACATAAAGAGAAACAAACCAAAAATAACTGATTCTACCTTTAAAAAACCCACAAAATTAGCTCAGGAGGGAGATTTGTTTTCCCTTTTTACAAATACAAAACTGCAATTTGTGGACAAGGGAATAATTTTCCATTATGACATGTGGTAAATACAGAAGGGAAATGAAATCCTAAATATGTATTATTGTCCCAATTATCATGGTGAAGGACATGGGTTATTCCACCAGGTTGGGGCAAGATTTGTGATAGGATTTATTAATATTTATTATGACTCCGAATTAACATTATTGTAACTTCCTATTCAAGGCACAGAGATTTCATTCTAATTTGAAGAACAACCGAGAATGTGCACTCTTAATAAGGATAATGAATGGTTCATCTACCTACATAACAAGGACACCATGTCACAAAGCTTGCCCCAACGTGGTAGAATGACCCAAGAATGTGCACTCATAATAAGGATAATGAATGGTTCATCTACCTACGTAACAAGGACACCATGTCACAAAGCTTGCCCCAACCTGGTGGAATGACCCAAGAATGTGCACTCATAATAAGGATAATGAATGGTACATCTACCTACGTAACAAGGACACCATGTCACAAAGCTTGCCCCAACCTGGTGGAATGACCCATATACCAATTTATAAGACTCCCATTGTAATCAAGCAAGTCATATGAGGTCAGTTTCTTACATTTATTGGTCTATACAGGAAGGGAATAGTCAATCCAAATGGAACTCATTCATCGATGAAGTGTGTTTGAATGATGATGAAATATCTGGGAACTCCTTACAAGAAGCTGAATTACACCCTCATCTGGACAGTGCTGAAATAACATTGAGCAGGCCAATAAATCATGGCAGAGGAGGGAGGAAGTATGGTGGATGGAAGAGCGGAAGAAAAAGGAAAAGAGATTTTGACCAGGTTTGAATTTAATAAATATGAGTACAAAAAGAAAGCCGGTAATTATCAGTCACTGTGTTCATCTTAAACTAGGACACCGATTCCATGCCCTGTTGAAAGTCTGCTTTGATCGTGATAATATTGTCCCTTAAGGAGTTATATATTTCAATAATTCATTGCTAATTCAGCTATATACATACGAGATTGGTCAAAGAGACAGTATCGTCATGATCGGAGCAGACTTTCAACAGGGCATGCAATCAGTGTTCTAATTCAAGATGAACACAGTGACTGAAAATTACTGGCTCATTTATGCGGTAATATGACCTTATCATGTGGGGTATTATTTTCAGTCACTGAGTTAATCTAAAATTAACACTTATGTACTCATGTACTGGCTGTGTACAAATCAAAGTCAAATTTGTCACGTTTCGCAACGGACTTCAACCGACCCTATGAATTGCCACTCAAGGTTTTTGTTTAAGGCAATGCTATAAAATACAGACAACTAAGGCAAGAAGAGTGTTGTGACCGTGCGGTCTAGTGCATTGGACTCAAGTTCTGGTATTGTCAGAATGTGGGGTCGAATCCCAGACTGGCTGGTTGTGGCGCTTGTGTCCTTGACCAAGACACTTAACCATAATTGCTTAGTCCTTCAGATAGGACATTAAGCCGTAGATCCCATGTATTAGATTATTAAAGAACCCAGAACATTTATTGTGGAAGAGTAGGGCGTTTACCCCGGTGTTTCTGGTTCACATAGTAAGCGCCCTTGTTTACAGGTTTCCTCAGGCTTCCGAGCTACAGTGCTTAAGTGTGCTTTTGAGGCATCCTTGATTTCATTACCAGAAATGTATCATAATAATCTCAAGTCTACTTAATATTTATTTCTGAATTTATAGGATAAATATACTGATCCTGAAGTGCCAAAGAGTCCACCCGCAAGTCAACAAGATGAATCCCTACACACCAGAGATATTACAGCAGTAGGCTTCAAACATCAAGAAAAAGTCATTCCACATTTGCAATATCCAGCTGTAACCAACAGTACAAGCCAATTCACACACCCTAAAGAAATTGCCAACATCACAAGCATAACTAAGCAATTGGGAGTTTCACCTGGTGAATGGGGAATGAAACCAACGTGGAATCGGAACATGAACAGTGGAACCTTCAGAAAGGCTTCAAGGAAACAAAAAACGGAAACTAGTAGCAAGTGGGGACAATTTCTACATGATGATGATGAAGAGGAGGGAGAGACAGATGTTAAGCGACATCAAGACAACACTTCAATAATTGCCCAAACATTTGAACATTCCCCACAGGCACACCTTAATACCACCTGGACCAGTCCCAAACATCAACTTTTAAATAGTGAACAATTAAAGGAGTTTCCAAACAACCCTGTGCAATTTCTGAAAAGACTTGAAACACAGGACAAAAACTTTGAAATTAAGTCCCATCATAGCAATTCAACTGTGTTGGATGACAGAGAAATTGAAAATAAGAATGGAAGTGATGTTGAAAGGGGAGCAGTACTTACACATACAGGCATGTTCTCATTAGAAGATGAAAACCTTTTTGATGAAGTGTTTAATGATGACTGGTGATCAAAAGGCCAGCAAGTAGCTCTATCAAGTAAAGGGTCAAACCATAAGTTGGGCTAGACCTTTTAAAGTATCTGTCATGTGGGAATCTTTCTCTTTGCCCATGGGTCATTAAATGGAAGTGCTGGGAGTTACCGGTTAGTTAGTTCATTGACCGTTTAACTGAAACTTTCACAGTTTGTTAACTAAAAGTTGGCACCTGATGGCCATCCAGAGACTTTGTGGCCGTAATATACTGCCAAATCTGGGGTGATAAAATTACATCAGTGGAGTTAACTTATTTTTACCATGTTTGTATTGGATGAGCTGCCCAATATGATCATCACTGTTGTAGTTTTTAACACCACAGTTGTTGCAGTGTATAACAGGCTACAACAACCTCACAGAGCTTGCTCATTAACCTGCAGTAAGACCATGGAGGAAGAAAACAGAAGGAGTCACAACGAAGGCATATCAAAGGTTCAATGTCTTTTGCCGCGGTCGTAAAATTTCTAAGCCAGCGCTAATCGTTTAATCCGATTATCGAGGAGAACTACAGCCAGGCTTTCTTTGCACATGCGCATTGCGCGCATTGCTGACGCGTTGTCCTATTGCACTACACGGAAGGCTGGCTCCCGATCCAACTCGACCTACGAATCCAACACTGCAATATCTTCAGTGTACAGCATCGTACATTGTACATATATGAGGATTGAAATGATAAAAAGCTAAACAACACGTCTTTGAATTTGACAATTTGTTGGCTTCCGGAGATCACCGGAAATATCCTTAAAATAAGTTGCTAAAAAGACACTTTATTGTAACATCTGAATGTTATATTTACCGTAAGTCAGCTTCGGATTCGCCAAATTCGACGATCAAAACACCAAAATACTCGGTGGAAAAATCGCTATTAAAGACAATGAACTGCGCAATATAAAAAGCCCGCGAAAAGTAGTGCGCATACGTTTTGTGTTTATTCGTTTGCTACAGATTTCTACCCTCCAATTATGTATGCTGGTCGCGAGCAGGCCGAGCGGCAAAAGACATTGTACACAAGGGGATTATCGCGGTCGTAAAACTGGTAAGCGTAGCGGGCGGCCGTAACGTATTTTCAATAGGCGACTGCGAAGTGCTAATTGGTTATGAGATAAGAGGCTGTAGTTCTCCTCGATAATCGGATTAAACGATTAGCGCTGGCTTGGAAGTTTTACGACCGCGGCAAAAGACATTGAACCTTTGATATGCCTTCGTTGTGACTCCTTCTGTTTTCTTCCTCCATGGTAAGACCAAGTGTCAAACTGTTACTCCCATTCATAAATGCCTCCATCGATTTTGTTGAATAAAGCCAAATAGAAATGGGCAATTTCATGTTTTGGAGACACACGAAACACTTCCAAAGTACGAGCCGTTTTGATAAGCCAGTGTATACCATCCGTTAACCCTAACCACCCTGAATCCATCCCCCTGTTTTGGAGGATTTCGGCGGATTCAGGATATCTCCACATTGAGCATATGGATTCAGGATTTTAATAGTTTTTAACTGCTTGGTCATGTTGGTTGATGTATTTTGATGGATTATAGTTACATGTACTGTACATGTACAGCCAACACTTGTATGTGTTAGATTTTGATGGATTCTATGCAGCAACATATATACGATACAAATTTTCATGTGAGCATGGTATCCTGAATCCGCCAAAATCCGCCAGAAATTTAGTGGTGGATTTTGGTGGATTCAGGATATGTCCAATATCTACACTGGCGGATTCTGATGGATTCAGGACACCAGCATTTTGTGTGTGACAAAAATGGTGGATTTTGGTGGATTCAGGATACTTTCTAGTAAAAATACCCAAGGGGTTAGGGTTAATACACCCCATGTGATTATGTTATGTCCAATCAGATTGTCTAAACTGTCTTGGGCATATATGAATGGATTCTAATAAAATTTGACATTTGGATTTATCTACTTGTTTAGAATTAAATACACATCAAGTCATTAACACCAGCCATTAATAAAATGCAAGTTTCCCCACACTTTAATACAAGTCATTGCATATCAGTTTCACTATGGCTTATAATTCTTCATATTGTATTTGCACATCAGCAAGATCAGATCGGATTTTCAACTGGGCATGGAATCGGTAACTTAGTATAAGATGAACACCGACTTAAAATTACTGGCTCATTTATGCAGCAGCAACACATGTATGACCTTATCATGTGGGGTATTATTGAAGGCACTGACTTAATCTAGCACTCTGATTCCATGCCCTGTTGATCGTGACAATATTACATAACCTCATTTCAATGTGGAATTATCTAGAACAAAAATAGTGGAAAAATGAACATTTATCTGAAATAATATTTGGCTCAAGAGACCCCAAAAAATAGAATTCACAAATTTTAAAAGATAATGTCACCCTCCAATAAAAATTGCAGTTTTGGCCCTAGAAACTGCACCTTTCAAAACCCGTCAGCTAGAGGGTTTCGAAAGGTGTTCCTTGAGAATTTGTTAAATTTTTCGAAAATTATTATTCATGAACTTATATTTTTGAAAGATCACCATAGCATTTCACACAACTCCACCACCACCGAGTAGTCATCAAAACCAACAGCAACTGAGTACTACTCACAGGACTCACTCAACCGATGCAAAAAAAAAAGTCTAACCAAAATACCTACATGTACATGTAGCATGTACCCACTATCAATAACCATACCAAAAATATTTACCATTGTACCCTCAATCCTTTGAGATTCTCCAGAAAACTCACTGGAGCATTTGGGTGGATCCAGACATTGCCAGTTGCTTTCGGCTGTAAAAATTGAATGATATTAAAGGATATGACATGCAATGGAAGGTTTAATGCTGTGGGCCCTATGGTGGTTGTGAAAATAATGATTTAATTTTGAAATAGCACATACAGTCTCAATACGTCATTGTGCCAAAATCATTCCTGTAATCTTTCTCTGAAAGATTTGAAGAGATATGTTTGATGCCATCATCAACTCTAATCCAAGAAAGTTTATCAAGATTACCAATAGTGTACAGGGTCTTTAAATGAAAAGCCAGAAACGCTTCTACCAGTATCCAAGCCTGTTGCTCACCTTATTCCAAATATGCCATTCCCATGTTTAAAAACAGCCTGGTATACTCAAAAAGTACATGTATGACCATGAGAGGATTGTCTGCCTGAGAAATATCTTTTCAAACGGCCATCTTGCTTTGATTTTCCAGCAAGCAATTGTTGGTCCAAATGAATTATTTCTTTTGAGCACAGAAAAAAACTGTTCTGGAATTGATCATGTTTACTCGATGATTGCTGTATGAATAGTCCAATTAGATTTGTAGCAGTGATGTATTTTCTTGTTTTTATTATGGTGTCCTGTGTGACCGAGCCTGTTGAAATATTTGTCCATTGGATTGCAACCTTGCAACCAGGGTCTACCTTGTTTGGTGGTGGGTTGATACTTCTCGAAAAGCCTTAATAAGTCTTCAATGTTATTTAGCTGTGACGACATTTATCATTAATTACTGATCTTATTTTACTGAACGATGTTTTGTTCAAAACTTGACCAGGGAATTCTAGTTCAGCTTGATCCAGTAAAGACATGATCAATCGTCGGTCAAGCTGATCCTTTTGGATCAGTCCATTCTTTGTTACCACTTGAGTGCCTTCATAGTTTGATTTTTTCAGAACGGCAGGCTCAAAGAAATGACCCATCAGCCCCCGTACAAATGTCGAAGCTGTGATACATCGATTGCGAAGCCCAGCATAATCTTCCACTTTCATGGCAACTGGGTTGTAGACAGTACCAGGGCTCATATCCTCATGACGAATAGGAATGTAAACAAATCCATTTAAAACGCTCAACATTGGTAGGGGAATGTCAGGCTTCTGCATCTCACACAGACTGTTGGTGGCTTTTCTCTCCAGTGATTGCGGTTCGGCATGACAGCCCCTTGCTTGTTCGATTTGTCCTTTGACAAGACTATTAGTATTGGAAACACGCTCCATGAGAACACTGGTTTCTTCAGCTTGAATCTCCAACTTGTATATGATGTGCTCTATATCATGTGCTTGTCTCTCCTGCATAGCTGCCTGTCTCATCTGCTCATCCCGAATCTGATGTAATAGCTGCATAACGTTCTGCATGGCTACAGCTGAGCCTTCATTATTAGCAGTGACAGCAACTGGGGTATTGTCTTCATTATTAGCAGTGACAGCAACTGGGGTATTGTCATCCTTGCTGTCCAATGTCGAGTGTGTCTTTGCTGTTGAGAACAAAGGAAAAGGAAAAGAAAACATTCATAAATAGACTGACTGAACTTGAGTCACATTTTAAGTGACACGGAGTTGAGTAACCATATACAATGACTCGGATTCGTTCAATATTAACTGCAGTCAAGGTAAATCTTCTCTAACACTATCTACATTGTCAGCAGCCTCTAGAGGGCACTGACACCAAGTTGTTTGGTGCATTTGTTAAATATTGTTTGTTAAAAGTTATTGAATATGGCTGACGTGTACTTACATGTACATACAAGTAAAGGCATATTGTAAAATCATCTTTCGTGTATTCGGTTGATTTCACTGACAAGTTTATTTTTTCCTGAAAACCATTCTTAAACCCAGCAGAGATTACTCAATGTCACAAGCCACTATGGGTGGCTGATAATTTGTAAGATGTGAACATGCTCAGCTAACTGGACACAATAAATAAATACCTTTTGCAAACTTCTATGATTTATATACAATAATTTAATTCTCAACCATCAAACCCAATACAATTTCTCCATCTCTTATCTGTATCCAAAATTTGAAATATCAAAATCAATTTTCAATTCTCGTTTCTTGTTTCTTAAAATTCCCAAAATCCTCTCAAGTCTCAAAGGGTATTGGAATACATGTACACAAGGTCTCGGAATACACAATTCCCAAAATTCTACAAAGTCCCAAAGTCTCTTCAGTCCAAGCCTCAACTCAAAGTCTAAATTATCTTTTTTATCTCAAATACTTCAAACTTCAAACATCAAATAAATTTTAAAACACTTTAGTTTTCGATTCCTCCAAATTCCAAAAATCAATTCTTCACAAATCGCTACTACTTATAATCGATTCTTGTCTACAACATTTCAATACTTCGATTCTGTAATTATACTTTAATCAACTCCTTGGCATTTGAACTAGTCAAAATTTGTCACAAAATTGGCCTATACTTTTGTTTTTAAAACCAATCTTCTGCTGTGTCCAAATTACAAATCTCGTCTCTATTAAACTATATACCAACACTGTTACATCAGAGAGTGAGGATAAATGTTGCATTTATACATAAATAATTGATTTAATTTTGCCCTACACCGACGTGTGTATAGCACTGTATGCTCAGTGCTTTCCGAGTGTCTGTGAAAAAACTACACAGGCGACTCGGGCGGGATTCGAACCCACGACCTCCTGCTTACTAGTGCAGACGTCTAAACCTCTCAACCACCGAGCTTGCCCGATGACGACTGGCCGGCTAGAATCCTATATAGCAGCGGGTTCCGCGATATATATAGATTGGTGAAATTCTTGCGTCGGGAGATAAACAATTTATTTATCTCCCGACACAAGAATTTCATCAATCTATATACATAAATAATGTTACATGGTAAATTTCACTTCAAATGATGAGTGCAAAGTCTGTTGGGGTCTTGTCAAAATTATTCCAGTATATATTGCGCAAAGGTTTTCCCTGATAACGATATTTTTGAGGGGGTTCACTCGGGTAATTTTATTTTCCTACACATTTTCCCGAGACACAGACAGACTCACCCCCGAGGCTCCCTGCTGAGCGCTCTACAGTTTGACTGGCCAATTAGATCTAGTTTAAACAAAGTTTGGTTGGTTGGATAAGAAGGAGTTCATGTATTTAATCATGTGTGTGTAGCTGCCTAGCTGGGTGCCCAATCCTGTGTGAACATGTCCGAAAATATCCATCACATATCCCCAAGTCCTCTAATTTTATCATCTGGTCTAAGATTCTAAATGTAGTCAAGTAAGGGATGTATTCAATATTGACTCCGCGTAAATCCAGCAGACTCAGTTGATGCTTTTGATGAGGTTTACTCGAGCGCGCACGCAAAAAGTTTTTATTAAATTCCATTATTATTTTCATCCATTTGATGGGCATTATCTTGGTAATATCTTTGCCCAAGTTTTTAGCAAAACCAACCTATTTTCTTTTCCCGATTATTGGTGGTTTTTGAGGCTTCAAATGTCCCAGTTTGTTTTAAAATGCATCATCCCAGGGCCTGCCGGGTCTGATTTTTCAGCTGATCACGGCAGCTGTAATGCGTTCTGCATTTTTCCCAGACTGAATCTGTGTTTTTTCCCCCTAGATCACGGACCAGCCATTACTAAGTTAGCATTACATTTATAATGCTAAACCATTATAAAGAACTGTGTTGTGCTCTTTATTCCTGTATTCATTTTAAACTGTTTTTCTGTACAAGTTCTGTCCACAGGTATCTTCAATGTCATTATCACATTATTTTCATCAACAGTTCTGGTATGGCGGCTTCCAGCAAGAATCCTTTCGATGGTTTATAAACTTGGCATACCGAGCAGAGCTGTCGATTATTCTCCTTGGAATGAATTTATTTATTCTCCAGGCATATTGAAGGGTGTATTAAGGCCAATGAAAATGACATAGTGGCAAACAATCAAAATATAATTAAACAAATATTTACAATTACATATTTTACCGAATATTTTACTGAATTTTACTAAATAAACTAAATAATAAAACTTACATGCAAGCACAAGAATATATTAAATAAATGACTGAGATTAATGGATCAGCAATGACACCGATGATGCAGAGGACCCATCATGCGGGTAATGTTAACACTGCAGAAATAATGTCAAGTGTTTATGATTGTTTCTCTGGTGTAACTCAGTAATGCCTGCTGGGAAACCAGTGTGTTTAATCAAACAATGATTCTCAAGATAATAACTGTGGAGGAGGCCTAAGGTTGCAAGAAAAAATATAAAAACCAAAATTTGTGGGCCGATATGTTTAAGTTTTTTTTATTCTAATTTTAAGTTGCAATTATTTGTTCAGAATAATTATACCAGTGACACTATCCAGCCTTGTCATTCCGGGGGGCAATAGTTTTAAAAGATCGTATTTATTTCTTAAAATGGTAAATTTTGTAAATACTAAATACACATGGGCCAGGGTAGGATGGGGGAGTATATAAGGCAATGTCCCCTATAAAACAGTGCAGAAATGATTACATAATTCTTTTCTGCCAGGAATGATTCCCAGTCACACATTTAAATCTGATGGGGGTTTCCGTTTTACCAATGCAGTCTTTATTGTAATCGCCCACTTCATATAGTTCATTGACGTTTAGCTCTCTGTGCAATGATTTCCGGAACCTCAAAGGGCTGCGATTCTTTTGGAACAACAATGGAGCTGTCAATCGTTCTTTCTGATGGGCAATTTATTTTAAGTTTAAGAAACTTATTTCTCTGCAAGGAATATATTGTAGGAGAATATACACAGGGTATATATTAAAAGAATACAATATTTTATTTATTCAAATGCTGAGGACGATCAGAGCATACTGATCGAAACGTCGAGTTGTACCTCCAGTTCTTTTCAGAACTTATTACTACTCAATTGAGATTCCACATGGTGTCACCGCAATTAGTCTTACTTATTCAAATGCTGTCGGACATTTATAAGAATTTTTTGGGAGGCTATTACCGTTTATTATTGCATTACAATATTTTTCTTTTTGTTTTTTGTTAAAATGTATAATGAGGTATTTGCAATGCTCTGCACTAATTTTGATTTGTTCTCCCACTGAACCCTCATTAAAGCGCAATTTGAAACTGTACGTTTGTTTTCAATATAAATCTTCACATTTTATTTTATTCCGCATCCAACAGCGCAAGCGCAAATAGATAGACTACAGTAAAAATTACATTTAAAAGTTATACAAATAACAATCATCAATGTACATAGTGAGGGAAATCAAATTACAAGACAAAATCAGCTCAAGCGGATTACAAATCAAAGAAACTACACATACAAAAGCAGATAAAACAAAGACTATGGGTATGACCATAGAGGTACGACTAGGAATATTTACTTTGTATAGGGCTAGAGTGGAGTCCTCCCAACCCTAGGTGGGGAGGGGAGAGGAGCTACTTAATTCGATTGATTTAGTTTTACAGACAGAATGTGTGGTGAAATACAGGTTGGTATGGGTAATGGAATTATACAAGACGGTAGTGAATTAGAATTATTGTTTCTGAGCTGCTGATTTCTGGCATTTATGTTTACAAGTACTGTTTATAAGTCGAACAGTTTTACATCCGCCGTCACTGACATTATCGCTGAAACCAGGAAATTGAAGTTTCGCTTGGCGGAATATAGCGTTCATTATCTTTGTGTCTAACTTTGGGATATCTATCAGTTTTTTTGTAACTGAATCTCTAGTTTTGCCAGTGACATTCTTATGTGCTAGATCGCCAGTACTGAACTCCATCCTGACTAAGATGGAGCACATCATTCGTCCCATTGCCTCCGGTTTTGAAGCTGCCCTTGAGACAACTTTCCTTAAGGCGATATTGTAGTCGGTCAGGTCACGCTTTAGCCCGTTCACTCCACCCAACAAGTATGTGTTCTTGGTGGAAGAAATGTACAAAGGAGTAACAGCTTGAGTGGGTCGACGGTGAGTGGTTGATGATGTGCTTCTAGAATGCCAGGATCGTTGACTTGATGAAGGTGTTGAGACGGGAGGAGTGGTCAGCTGGGATTGGGCTACACTTTTCGGTGCCTTTTGACTTGCCATTATTTTTTGCACGTCAGATTTAATCTTTTTTATGTCGGTTTTTATTTCCGAGAGTGTTGACATGATGAAATCAATGGGAAGTTCCGAATTCTCGTTGTCGTTATTGGAACTAGATGCAGTTTCAGTGAAAAAACGCATTGGCTCAACTGCACTACTGTTGTCGGTTGAATCACTTGCAGGTGCGTTGTCCCACTGTTCAGACAAACCTTCCCTGAGCAGAGGCAACTCATCTGCAGATATTTGCAGATGCATATTGGCAATCTCATCTCGGCGTATTCTGCGTTGCACAGAAGAGAGATCTTCATTGTCGCTGCCGTGAACTTCTGTTAAATAAAGAGAGAAACATTCAACAAAATGTTGGAAATGTTACATTTAGCCGGGAAAGAGCGGCTTTCAAGTGACCTTTGGGCACATATTTACAGATCAGTCAGACTTTTTAACAAAAAATTAGCAGTAGGTTTCTGTTAGGATGAATTACTTTTAGTTGTGATTTGACATAAAAAGGTAATTTACACTGAGGATGCGTACGCACCCCCTGGAAAAAAAATACCAAAACAACCCAACCCCCCCCCCAAAAAAAACAAAAACAAAAACAGAAAAGGTCCTTTTTGCCTAATAAAAACAACAAGAGAACATCCAAATAAAGTGGGTGGCTCAAGGTGTGTTTGGTTGTGTAGAAATTTAGACTTCCCCAATTTTAAAATGTAAGTGTCCTTTGTTTTATTATTTACTTGCTTTTATTTATCCCTCAAGTACAGGAAGATAAGGCCAAGTAAAAACAAATACCAGTTGATCGTCCCCGCCCGCATCCTTTTTTGAGGCCGCATCTTTTTTAAATTATTTTTTATACTTGTCCACAAAAAGAGTAAATTTTTCATGTATTTTTACTTGGGTTTAACAAAATACATCAAACATTGTTTAACATGAATATTTTTACTCAACTACTTATTCGATAGCTATAAAAAAAAGTTGGCGGTGATTTCAAACTGAAAAATTGGTGGCCATTTTGAATTTAAATGCTTGGCGGCCATCTTGGAAAAAAATAAAAAATAAAAAAGCCCTCATCCTCCTTTTTGTGAAAAAACCAGGACGATCAACTGGTATTTTTTTTAAACTTGGCCTAACACCACTGTATTGTAAATCAACCATCCTAAGACCCTGGGGGGGGGGGGGAGACAGGAAGTGAGGTCTGTAGGAATGTTTGGATTGCTTACTCGTGGAAGATTATTTCAAGTGAGCAGACCTTATATCAAAGTTCTTGCCCAATGGTATGCAACCATTCCTAATTGTATATTTTATGATTTGTAGAAATATATGTAAGGACTAACTGTTTAACATTCTTTTATGTTTTAGAATAGTTCCTTTTACATCATTACTATAGTCTTGTTGAAGAGCCCTTTTGAACAATCTTTTGTTACTTTGAAGAATCTTTGAGAAGTCTCCATCCTTCATATTATTTTATTTTAACTTTGAAAGAAGATCAAGCTGAACTTTCAAATGATGGAAGTTCTAATCCATTGTTATTTACAAAGAGAAAGTACAATTGAAGTAGCATTTATTATTGCGAGAAATTCTCTTGAGTGTATATTCCAAGTACATGTACCTAAGAATAATCACAATGGGGTAGTTTATTATTAGTAGACACAAGTTAGTAGAATTATTTTAATCAAGTTTCTGTACAGCGCCTGCACTAAGGATGCTTGGGTACAGATCAACAGATTTACAGCACTTGTAAGAACTGTGTGGAGAAGAAAACTCCCTGTGAACAGTGTGTGTACATGTGTACATTTCTCTGTGCATAGTTAATTAGTTATCAAGTCCAGCTGTTCAGGCAGTAGTCCTGAGGGAAGGCAGTGGTACATGTAGGAACTTAGTAAACCCCAGGCATTGTATCTACATGTAAGACAGGAATATTCCGAGTTGTTTCTTCATGATAAGTGCAGGATGTGTATTTAAA
This sequence comes from Zoroaster sp. YZ-2022, assembly GCA_029582265.1. Classification (NCBI taxonomy): domain Eukaryota; kingdom Metazoa; phylum Echinodermata; class Asteroidea; order Forcipulatida; family Zoroasteridae; genus Zoroaster; species Zoroaster sp. YZ-2022. The sequence continues at coordinate 11,986,388 of CM055826.1, forward strand.
TCCGTTTCTAAAGATAAGTTTAACAACTACCCAACATAGCTTTCTTTTTTGGTCCACCTGAAAGTAGTAACGACACCCCCCAATTTAAAATCCTGCATACGGGCATGGACCCTATATTCAAGTAGAAAGTCCATGGTCCTTTCCTGGACCAGTCTACTATAAATATGCGTTTTCTGTAGCTGCCACATTTAGAATTTAAAAAATGATGAGAAATGTAAATAAATAATTACCTGATGAGCCAGTTGGTTCCATCATGGAGGTAGAAAATAGTTGGAAATGTGAAGCTGATTGTCGAATTCTTGGTGCGAATTTGGTGCGGTTAAGAAGGGAAGTCTGAGCTATCCTCACTAGGCCTAAACCCTCACTGGATGTTGTCTTCTAAGAACCACCAATTAACGCCAAGTAAAAAACTAAGTAGCATTACTCTTTTCCCCCGTTGTCATGGGATGGGGGATTTTGCAACTAGTTGATCGTCCGAGCCACAAAACACCACAAATGCCACAAGCGGAATAAGGGGAGACTCCGGAAGGCACTTTGTATTACGCGCAGAATACACCGCGCGATCCGTTTTCTAACGATCTAATACACTACGCAATCCTTTTCTAACCGATTTCCAACAGTCTAAATTCATGAATGGAGGTCCCCTGGACCCTCCTACAGTAGGATGATTGATAGCTAGGGTTGTGAAGGTCAGACAGCTGACCTTTCTTGGCAGCGATACTCAGAGTACTTAGATTTGCGCACACGTGAATGGGCTTAGATTTGTGCATAAATGAACAGGCTTAGATTTGCGCACAAGTGAATGGGTTGAGATTTATGCACAAAACACTGGTTGGTTGTGTAATTAGATGAATCTAGGTCCCCTGGTCACATTCTACAGTAGGATTACTCATAAATTATCTTGATAAGGCCAGCCAGGCTGGCTAGGCGGTGAAATATCAAAGGATTAGATGTTTACACAACTGAATGGGCTTAGATTTGTGCACAACTCAATGGGCTGAGATTTGTACACAAGTCAATGGGCTCTGGCTGGATGCCCAACTTTCCCACGGTGGGGGGTGACCTGAACTGAACTCGATGTTAAAGGTTACTATGGAATGTGAAACTAGAGGTTCTCATTGAGGATTACATGAAGTTTCAGCAGAATTCGCCCAAAGGTTTTTCAGTAATTAAAAAAAGGAAAAAAAGTGCCTTCCGGAATCACCTCTTATGCGGACGCAGGGTTAGTGTTATCCAATGTAAACTAAGAAAATGTGTATTATGTTTATAATTAAACGATAAAAGCTGATAGTGAAGGCTGGCTCTGGTCCGGCTGAGGCAGGATCTGGCCAGCAGGTTGCCGGCGCACTGCCACGAGCCCCCCACGGCAGTGGTAACTTTTCTTGGTGACTTGATTCTCTAATCTCTGGACTAACCGAGAAAAGGCTAACAAGCTTTCAAATCTTTCCGTACCTGCTTTGAGGCCGACATAAAACCCTTATTCTCCTCTCTTCATCTAAAGTTCTTTAGTTGATGTGGCACATCGTTTAGACTAAACCCTATTCCCCTAATAACTCCAATTGTCTTTTTGAAGACGCAGCACATTTTTTGTCTATGCTCGTCTAGTTACAGGGCCTATCCCTGGTTTTAAAATCGTTTCATTTCTTTTTAATTCCTGGATTTGATAATAAAACAGCGTGGTAGTCTTTCTTTGCTATTTTTAACATTTTTGAATATGGTAAATCCTCGGACCAAAGTGGTATCTGACACCATCCCACTCTCTCCCATCCTCACCTATCCATCTGAAACTAGGCTATATACATGCATCAGTTGTCAAATCTTTCACCGCCCATACTGTTATCCTCAAGCATATCTTGTGCCACGCTCAAAACCGAAATATAGCTGTTCTAAATGCAACAAAACTTACGATTCCTTTACACCTGTCTCCTGTCATTTTCCAAAATGTAAACCTAGTTTAAGCCCAGAAATTTCCATGCAAATCTTGTTCTACATGTAAATCGATTTAAAGATTTAAATCTTTTAATACCTACCAAGGACTTAGACTACACACTAAACGAGCCCATGAATCTCAAATCATTCAAGCCAACGGTCCAACCAAAGACCGCTGGTCAGAAGAAGACCTTAACATCCCAATAATACTAGGTTCATAAACCAGGCTCTTTACAGTAAGTTTAAGGACAGGACTATAGAAGCCATTAAAGGCCAAAGAATAAACCAATCATATAGAGACAGTTAATTCCTACCACTTAACCTAGCGCACCTATTTCTGATCTGACCATCAATCACTCTAGTTCAGTAATAACGTTAACTCTGGTTTAACTGCCCCTAATGTAGCCTCTGTATCTAGTATCTCTAGACCACAAAACCATAAATCCTTAGCCGATATTGCAGAGCCAATCTTAGACAGTAACATTGAGCCTAACCATGTTTTAGACAAATCTAGTTTAACCAATCTTGCTTATGACATTGAGCCTAGTGTAGATCATACTCTGGTCTCGCCCATCTCCTCTAATACCGAGGCTATGCTAGTCTCACCCCCAAATCAGTTTGATATAGTATTCAACACCTTCATCAAAGACCAAGCAAGGCCTGCAGACTCTACTATAGACAAAGAATTAGTCGCATTAATTGAAACCAATAGTATACCATCAGAAGGCTCTTAAAACTCACTTGTTTCCTCATTAATTTTGCATCAATTTATGTCTTATTCTATCCTGATTTGTATTTATTATGTCATATTAACTTTTGTAAGCGCCATGAGCCTCTCGGGAATGGCGCATGATAAATACTTGTTGTAATGTACTGTACTGTAATGTAATATACTAAATCTCATCGGCTTAATGGCCCAAAAACGGCCTACAAAAGCAAAACTAAACTACCATCCACTCTTCCAGAAAACGCCTCAAGGAGACAATGTAATCAGATACTATATCCAATTCAACAAGAATTATATCACAAAAACAAACGTACATTTGCTAATCACTTTCTTGACGATGTCCCTCTCGGGGGCCGGCGCCATTTTCTCACACTTTACCAGAATATTTAGTAAAAATCCACTTTCCGATAATCACCCATTCACCATTAAGAATCACAACAAAGACCATCTAATGAGCGACCTACTGCTACCCATTCACCCGGACGAAGTCAGGTACGCCCTCAAGAAAATCGGGGCTGCTGGCCCCGACCGCACTTTCTACAAAGACATCGCCAAGACAGTTTCCCTCCAACTAACCATCCTGTTCATCTTATGGTTCAGTACCCGCAAAATTCCAGATGCCCTCAGATGCCCCCTTTGTCAATTCATTGTTTCTGGTCTCCTGCCTGCGGTGTTGCTTCCATCGGCAAGTTGAGGCATAGCTTCTTTCTAGCAGTACCATGTAAGAGTCACCAAAAAGCTCCCATAAAGAGCTTTTTCCTTCAGTGAAATGACTATTGGGGAAATTCACCAAGTCGGCGGTCCCACTGTTCCTACAAAATACCCGGAGTATGTACCCGTGGTTCAGGAATATCTTGAACACCAAGGATGGGCTGCACATGAGCTGCAGTGATCGACCCAAACCTCAGTTGGAGTGAGTCTCCAACAAATCCACTACCACGCCCTAGAAAATGTGCCAGGTTTGAAAGAGCGTAAAGGGGGTGTAAGCATCAACACCATATCCGGATTGTTCAATCCACTCCTCAACAAAAGAAAATCAGTCCTATATAAAGAGCTAATCCATGCTCACGTATGCACCAGCAAGAACAATGCTTCTAAATCACACGGTTACTCCCACTTTTACCATGTATACGCAAGTGGGTTATGTTTTAGAAATGGCGTCCCGCTTCAAAGATGAAGTGACTTGTTGGTCAGCAGATGACAAAAATAAGTTCAATGTCGGTGGTGTTGGCAATCCAGCTGAGAGGATACAGCCCAAACTTTGCTGGTCATAACTGGTCTATGGGCTTAAAAATCATCCCCTCTGGATACATGCACCTGATAATATATATTGATTGCCTCCTATCTAAAATATTCTCTTAATCCCTCACATAGATTAATTCAATAGTAAGAAAACACTGAAGGCAACTTTCATATGTACATTTATTACATGTATAATTCCAGACTAAAGGGACAAGGTTTGAAACCGATAACAACCGATAAACACACACATCTTTGGAAATCCAGCAACAGATTCAGACCTCTTAATTTTTCATGTTCATGACCTATTGAGACCTCACTGTAAAACCGCAAAACTGCCCTGTGGATACCACCTGCTGTCTTCTAGTAGATAGTGTTCAAAGTCTCTGTGGTTTGTAAACAAATGAGCCCTACAATTAGAAAGGGATTCACTTAACTTCCCCGATAGTTTCTCTGAGAAAATATTGCAATGCAGACAAATCAGTTGTGGGGGAAAAAAATCACTTCGGGGAACTTTTTTCCCACAAGATGTCCCAGAATAATTTTGACAAGGTCATGTGTTCTGTGGAAACTCATTCATTTGTCAATTCTAGGATCACATTGAAATGTTCAAATCAGTAAAGGCTGTCTGATTGTATACAATGTGAACAAACAAAGAACACATCAGCTTCCTTAAGAAGGTTGCCCAAAGACATGTATATGAACTGCTTGAATGTTCTGCAACATGTGTGCCATCCTGTTAGCAATTCAACTACCCAAGGCCTGACCCCACCCCAAAGGAATCTGGCAAAAATTTCCCTCACATGTTCCCAACCATGGCACAATAGAAAATGATACTCCCACAGACAACAGAACAATAGCACTTTACATACCTCTCAATACTGGCCTACATTACTGCTGCCCTCATGGGCCAAGTCTTGGATTCAAAGAGCAGGCGTACTCTGTTAACTATTCATTTATTCAATTTAATGTACTTCAAACCCTAACACCCTAGACCCATTTGCTTACACATAACCTGAATCCTTCCTAACACCCTAGACCCATTTGCTTACACATAACCAGAATCCTTCCTAACTCCCTAGGCCCATTTGCTTACACATAACCTGAATCCTTCCTAACTCCCTAGGCCCATTTGCTTACACCATAGAGAAAGGATGCTTACACATAACCTGAATCCTCCAAAATCCTTCAGTAGTAAAGCAAACACATGACATGTATGCACACATGTGTTTCTAATCTGTGATACATGTACATGGCCAGGGACCCTCCCTGCATGCATGGAGCAATAAACAGTGTCCACTGACCCAAGCACTGACCTTGCAATCACTACAACAAACATGGATGTACATGTACCATGGAAAGGCAAGTATGCCTAATAACCTCAATCCTCCAAAATCCTTCACATTAGCAAAGAAGATTTGAGGATTTGTGAAGGTTAGGGTACTTAAACAAATCAAAATAAAGGTACATATACATGTACATGGAAGTAAAATAAACATACTCTGAGGACTGGTAAGAAAAACATTATGTTTATTTACAAATTTCAAGGTCACTTTGTCAATATTAGAAACACTTCTTTTAAATTAAATAGAGACCATTCACATATTTAAATCATAATGGGCAGAATCACTACACTAAGCAAATATTAGTAATTGAACTTACACCATGTATAAAATTACTTGGAAAGGACAGTGTGGCTTGTATGCAGTAAAAGTTGGTGTAGAATATTTGTAAATAATTACATGTATGGTGGATGGAAGTGGTGTTCATGTGAAGGAGGGTTAAGTCAAGTGGTTTCACACAGAAAGGTATGAGGCCACTGGCAACAACTGCAATAGCTTGGATTGTTTTTAAAATAATATTGATAGGAGTGTCAACATTGCAGGGTAAGGTGGTCTCCCATTGCACACTGCAGGCCATACTAATAATGTTCAAATAACAAGCTGTACCTAGCCTCAGGCTGTGCCCGGTACATGTATCTGGATACCCGACTGAAAATGTTATTACCCGGTTCTATTTTTCGGTTTCAATTACGCCAGGGAAGATATTGTGAGAAAATGAAAAAGTAGGAAAAACGTTTGCCATTTTTATTAGGCATACAATGTATACTAGCCTATAGCGGTTTACCTCTATAGCCATGTATAGCAAGGAAACACTTTTTTTATCTCGGTATTTACAATAAAATGATACACAAGGAAAGTTTCCATGGTCTGAAGTTAGTCGGAACCCACTTTCATGGTAGGATTTTCAAAATCAAAAGGTAGGATTTCCTACAGAAGTAGTTAGAATCTCATGTCTGTACCCGTAAACGACTTCTTAAAATTCCGACTAAACATTTAAGCCACACAAATGGAAGTCTCTGATTTTTTTGTTAACAAAATGTGTGTAGGGAATGCGGATGCTATGAGTCGTTATTAATAATATAGAGACTGAAAATATTACAGTAAGTCCACATTTATTATGACTCCTAAGAGAAACTTGTGTTCATGGATTCTAGGACATGTTATGCATGCGCAATTATGATGAACATGCAAGGCTTTTTTAGTAAACAGCTGTTTGATGGCGGTACGCACTTCAGTACTGTAGACAGTGCGCCACGTCAAAGCTGACGCACGTTTTCACTGTCTACAATATGAACTGAAGCGTGTACCGCTTTCTGTAACCCAAAAAATCGATAGAATTATTTTTTAAATGGTTAGTGGTTGCAAAAAATTTCCAATATTTTTTTAAAAAAAAACCTTAAAAAGTGGCGGTCAGATACGACATTTTTTCCAAGAAAACGAAGATCAACTTCAAAGCACAGATTAATTTGGTTGAGTTGTCTCAGAGGTCGAGTTGTCACAAGGGTTGAATTGTCTCGAAGGTCGAGGTTTTGGATAGAATGTCGTATCCGTCCGCCACTTTTTCTCATTCCATATATAACCAATAATGTAATCTTACCTACATGTACCTCGTAAGGTGGAGAACATATGGATGATGATGGACATATATACTTCAAATTATTTCATGAAAAATCAGGCATTTTTGGTATACGATGACTTCCTCAGTCATGTCAGTCTGATCTTGTCAACTCCCCCATTAGTGCCCAACACGGTCATTGTACATGCGCATTGGCAATGATAATAGGATCCTTAACTATTTTCTGAAGGGGAGGATGTTTTTTAAGAAGGGAAATAAAGTCCAACAACCATCATAAAAGTGGATTTTAAAGATAGTTTTCGCTTTCTGTACCCCCAAAAATCGATAGAATCATTTTTAACTGGTTAGTGGTTGCAAAATAATCCAAAAAACCCTTAAAAAGTGGCAGTCGGATACGACATTCTTTCCGAGGTTTTTGAGGGTCGAGTTGTCACACTGGTCGAGTTGTCTCAAATGTACAGTTTTTGAGGGTTGAGTTGTCATAAGGGTCTAGCCTCATTCTGGGGCCAATACACTGGACTCCATATCCTTGGCCCTTTTGATCTGCTAATTATTACATCCTAAAACTTAGTAATTAGGTAACCTTGCCCAAGCAGACAAGGATAAAGCTTATCGCAAATTAGCAGTTGCAAGGAATCGGATCTGTGGGCACAACAGCGCCACTGCATGCTGCACGGACAAACCAAATATGGGTAGAATTTCGTATCCGACCGCCACTTTTTCTCATTCAATATAACCAATAATGTAATCTTACCTACCCAGTAAGGTGGAGAACATATGGATGATGATGGACATACACTTCAAATTATTCCTGGATATTTATTTCATGAAAACTCGGGCATTTTGGGTATATGATGACTTCCTCACTCATGTCAGTCAGATCTTGTCAACTCACCATTAGTGACCAACACGGGCATTGTACAAGTGCAGTGGCAACTATTAATAGGATCTTTCTATTTTCTGAAGGGGAGGATTTTTTTAGAAGGGAAATAAAGTCCGAAAACCATCACAAAAATGGATTTTAAAGATAGTTTTCGCTTTCTGTACCCCCAAAAATCGATAGAATCATTTTTTAACTGGTTAGTGGTTGCAAAAAAATTCCCCAAAACCCCTTAAAAAGTGGCGGTCGGATACGACATTCTTTCCCCAAATATTGACATCACACAAGCTGCACCAAACAGATGCCCCAAATTGTATCACAGTATGCTTTGCGGCAGTTGCTTCTGTGCTATTTGCGACAAACCTTATATGGAGCGGAGGGAGTCCAGTGTATTGGCCCTTGAATGAGGCTAAGGGCCTACAGGTTGAGTTATCTTGTATGTCGAGTTGTCCCAAGTAAGCCTGCAACGGTTACACGGTTAACCGACCGTTCAAACGGTTACACGGTTACGTTTTTCCGGTTCAGTTAACCTTAATCTATTTTTTTTAAATCGACCCTTCCATTTTTGGAGCGTAGTACGCGAAGAAGACATCAATCAAGTTGCGGGCGAGCAAAAACAAATCCCGATCTTTTGAAGATTAGACCGAGAACGCGGGTGACAAAGTACCAGACGCTTGCTTTGTCTAGAATGCCGCGTGTTTGTAATTGCCCTTTCTCCTTGAATGGCGTCTTTGTTGTTGCATTTCTTAGAAGAAACTGTAGCGCGAGTGGCATTTTGTTACCGCTTAATTTGTCTTCAAACATCAAAGGGTGGACGGCGGAACCGGCATTGAATACCGCTGATCTAGATATAAACAGTCCAGGTGTGCATAAATACTGTGCACGCGCTGGACATGTGCATTCTATAGACAGGTACTAGACAGTACTAGACCACGGTCGTACGTGACGGTATTTGTGAAATTTTCATTCCTGCTTTTGCAATTCCGTAATTTTAATTCATTCGATCTTCCGTGAGTTCCGTGTCAAGAAATTCATAGCGACTTAATCATTTGGAAATATGCCGCGTACGGGAAGTCAAGTCTGGTCATTTTTTGACAAGATAAGTGGAGGCAAGTTTGTGAAGTGCCGTTTATGTAGCATCGAGCTGGCGTTTGGTGGGGCTCTACGAAAATAAAGAATCCTCCATGGTCCATTTAATATCACCCAGCGCCGTTCCTCAACAAAACTCGACCTAAAAATAATCGATCTGGGTCGTAAATAATAATACTAGACACAAAGCATTATTTTCCCACGTGCTCGGGCTTTCGCCAATCTTGACGCATCGTGAGTGGTTAGATTTGGGCATGGTCTAAACCACTTTGGCCAATGGGGTTTGGGCGGACGGATAAACAATGGATATCTTTCACGCGCTACACCTGTGCATCATGATTGGTTCTTTTTGGGCGCGGGCTGTCAACGATGTTGGCTGCGAGCCAATGGGGCTGGGGCTGGGTAATCTCCATACACAATACTTCCCACGTTCGCGTCTGGGCATCATGATTGGTTCTTTTTGGGCGGCTGTCAACGATGTTGGCTGAGAGCCAATGGGGCAGGGGCTAGGTAATCTCCGCACACAATACTTCCCATACGCTCGTCTGTTACGTACATACTTCAGTCTTCAAGAGTGAATTTTGGCATCGTTTGTCGGCGTTGTATAGGGGCAGGGGAATGTTCTTCACCTGTTCTTGATACGTGTATATCATTTTTGTTTGCGATTACGATCTTTAAATTAGCGATGTTTGAACAATATCTGCCGTTCACGTGGTAACAAATAAGATTATGAACAAACTTCCCGAGACTTTTTTTTTCTTTGTTTTTCTTTGAACGTCGGTTACGGTTAACCGTAACCGCAAAACATACGGTTACACGGATAATTTTAAAACCGCAAACTTGCAGGCTTAGTCCCAAGGGTCGAGTAGGCTTTTAGTACGTTAATGTTAGTTCACTTGCATGCCAGTCAACTCGCCCCCTGGCAAACTCGCCCCTTACAATCTCGCCCCTTACAAACTTGCCCCCTGACAAACTCGCCCCCGACAAACTCGCCCCCCCCAACAAACTCGCCCCCTGTAATTTTTTGATGCATCTCACGCACGCTATTGAGACTGGTTTAATATTATTAATTATAAAGGCAGGATGTACGGGGACATAAATATTTTAATGGATTATTAGGCACTATTGAGACTGATTTAGTAAGAGAGAAAATCAAACATAGGGCCTAACAAAAATAATTCAACAGTTACAACTAAATTAGAATACATATACTGAACAAAATTATAAACGCCCCATGTGGCACTTTGAAACTTTTATTAGCCTTAGAGGTTGCAAAATCATACAAAATTCATTTTGTTGTTCAATATGCTACAGATTACTGTCCGTTAGAACACGATAGTGGCGTCTGGCAATCATGGACATGCATGTGGACACGGTGGGGGTCAGGTTGAAACATGGGGCGTTTATATTTTTGCTCAGTGTATAATTATAAAACTAGCTAAACAAAACAGTTATGATTTATACGATGTATACTATATTATGTACATTGTATTATGTATATACTATGAAAAATTTACAAAGTTATTTGTTTGATTTAATTACATTTTAATTATCTGTATTTTGTATTTTGTATGTAATTAATTATTTATTTTTATTATAGGCCCTACTTATTTATTTTACTCAGTATTTTGTTTAGCTAGTTTCCTATTTAATCTATTTAATTGTAACTGTAATTGTAAATGAATTATTTCTTGTAATATTTATTTTCGTTAAATAAAACGTCAACTGAAATGATGTTAGGTAAAACTTGTAGCTTTGCATGGTGAAGAGGATCTGGATCTGGATCTGGATCTGGATTGTTTACTCCGTAAAAGCGGTAAACCGCATCACTACAGTCAGAGTAAGTAAGACTGCGGTGACACCATGTGATTTAATTCTCAATTGAGATAGTAATTAGTTCTGAAAAGAACTGCCTTTATTATAATAATGTTTAATTACTCTCTTATATGAACGTTAAACCAGTCTCAATCAACAGCGTGAACTGCGTTAAAAATTTACTGGGGGCGAGTTTGTAGAGGGCGAGTTTGCGGGGCGAGTTTGCTGAGGCGACTTTGTCAGGGGGCGACTTTGTGAGGGGCGAGTTTGTATCGACAGGGGGCGAGTTTGTAAGGGGCGAGCTTGTAAGGGGCGAGCTTGTAAGGGGCGAGTTTGCCAGGGGGCGAGTTGACTGGCATCCCAGACTTGACTGTCTGTCTTTTTTTTTATAGCGACTTACCATGTCCAAAACTACTGCCGTCGTTTATTTCTTCTTCAGGTTCTGTTTTTATGAACATAGACATATTTCTATCTGTGATAAATTTCTCCGTCAAGGTACTACTACTAGATGAAGCACTAACTGTGTTAACGTTATATTCAAACTCAGCACGGCCTTCAAGCTCATCGCCACATTCCATTTTCACTGCATTCGCCATTACGGTGTACACGTATCTGACTTAGTCACGTCTACGTACGTCTAGTCTCGTCTCAAAACAAGGTCCTGCAGCGCCGCGCACATGGTAATTAATCACAAGTTAGACATTGTAAGCAGTATCGTATCAACGTCGGCTGAGATTGAACGCCCTCTATCGGTGGACCTTAATCAAAGTATCAGTAGAAATAGTACTCAACTAAAAAAACAAAAGCCTGAAAACTCAGATGTCCTTTTTTCACTGTTATTATTTTATCATTATGATTTTAAGCGGTAATTTGTGTGCCCTTTCTACTATAAATCTAATTAAACATTTATGTCACTCTTGCAGACGACATTGTCGATTGCGTTCATTTACAACAGCGCCCTCTTTCAACAAGATTGATTAAAGTTGGTTCACGACAAACTTACTATTGATCAGATGTTGTAATGAATACTTTATTATCGGGTACCACTCATTTTGCGTCATTTCCCCATTACATCACCAATGTTTTGGTTCTGCACTAGGAAATTGCCAGTGGAACAAACAATACACATTAACATTAGTCATTTCGAGTAACTTCAATCTCAGTTGATGATTCTCCTTAAACGAATGGTAATTCTCAGTTTGTAGAATTGTTCTACAACCATGGCAAAACCTGTCACTCGGCAAAATGAGCAGGAGTCGCCAGAAGATAGTGCCATGAAAAAGGTATTTACAAAACTACAAAAATTGCTAACACTGGCGCTGGCTTGTACTTGTAGTAGGGACTACACACAACAAAATTTTGTAAAATAAATTAAGCTGATTTATGTTTAACATGAAAGAGCAGGCGATTCTGAGCTCATAGCCATTTGAATTTTTGAAATCGGACCAGGGGTGACCGAAATATGAATTTTTTACTTGTTTTAATTTAGACAAATTTCGGTTCAATTGTCTTTGGTCAAGCTTGGGGAAAATAAGGATGGTCAAGCCTTGTTTATTGCCAAACAAAAAATTCAGAAAATATTACTAAATATAAAATATAATTATGTTTTAAAATAATAATTAATTGATATCAATACAAAATACAGAAATATAACGGTCCTAATTAAATCAGTAAACAAAATCCACGATCAGAAATCACGCCCACTTTTAATACAGCATTGGGCCATTCAGATGCATCAATCTGTGAAATTGTGCCCACCGCAAGAAACCGCGCCGATTTAGAGATTTAAGCCCGACCATTTCTACCTTTTAAGACATCGTAGAATTCATTTTTCGGGTATTCGTTGAGATTGGAAGCCCCCCTATACCTTAAAAATTGATCTGAAGTTGCTTATCTTTGAGATCTCGTATTTCGGTGAAAAATTATCGAATTTCTTCCGTTGTTTTTCGAAGCGAAAAAGCAAACTCCGATGAACAAAGATGGCGACTGTAAACATTGAAAACGCCCCAGAATGCACCGCGATTGCCAAAACACGATGGGGCTTTCCCAGGGTGAGCTCATATGGGTTTGTACAGGTGCGCGACTTCTGCGCAGACCGCTAAAAACGGGCCCGTGTGTAGTCCCTACTTGTAGTAGATACTGTGCCTGTGGTGACCGCAGCCTATACTATTACTAGTATAGTACTAATAGTACTGTAGTACTAGCCTACCTGACTTTTACAACTTCTGTCATTAACGGACGTTAGTAATAGTAGCGCTGTGATGAATGCCCATGGTAGTCCTTTATGGACAAATATCGATATCGAGCAGGCAGTGTTCTGTGCCCCAGAAAGGTGTCCCAAACATGACAAATGAAATGCTCTTCAAACTCACCTCCAAGATTCTATGCCACCTACCATGCAACCATGGTTGGTGCATTGCCGAAATTTTAGGGACATTTTTTTTTAAGTTTGGAAAAATGCAAAATTGAACTAGTAAACATGGAAACTGCAGGCCTTATGACATTTTTCCAACAATGCATTGCGCGCATACACAATGACCCCCCCCCCCGCTACCACTAAAAAAAAACAAAAAAACCAAAAAAACAGGCAGTATAGCGCCACCTAGCAATTTTTGCATACAACTGTAGTTGTACAACGACTGTTTCATGATTTATCTAAAGAGCGCACTCAAGGTATTAATTGAGCAGACCTGGTTTGTAAGGGCGTGACAAAATTGTATGTTAATGAAACAGTCATTGTACAACCTGTTTTATTTGGTATAAAAATATTATAAAAATATTTTCCAACAATTCTGTTTCAGCCCAAAATAACAACAGTCTCATCTGGAAAAGTTAGGAAAGCTGGGGGAAAGAGGGGACGCAAACCTTCCAAGATTGACCAGAAGGCAAAGTTGGAACGTAGTCGCCAAAGTGCCAGAGACTGTCGAGCTCGTAAGAAACAGAAATACCAGCTATTGGAAGAGATGGTAGCCAATAAAGAGAGGGCTATTTGCGCTTTGAGAGAAGAACTTGAAATGGTACAGTAACATTACAGACTGTCTATGATATATTCATCTTTCCACAAATTGTTTTCTCCTTTTTTATTTAACCCTCCTACACATGGAGGCCACTCTGATCCACAAAATTCTGCTCTTGAGCAACCTTCAGTACATACATGTACAAGCCTGCTGTCCTTTCCAAGTAATCTTACAAAATCAACTGTGTGCCACCCAAGGCCACTGTAAATGTTTGAACATATTAGTATGGCCTGCAATTTATCGATGGGAGACCACTTTACCCTGCAATCTCAGTGGTGTGACAGTGCACAGAAGGGTAACCATAGGAGGCCACTGGCAACAGCTAATGGCTTGGAGTGGCCTGAATGGGTTGTTTAAAAAATTGCACTGATTGTAGGAGGGTTTTTAACCCTAACCACCCTGAATCCATCAAAATCCATCCCCCTGTTTTGGAGGATTTTGGCGGATTCAGGATATCTCCACATTGAGCATATGGCGGACTTTGATGGATTCAGGATTTCAATGGATTATACTTTATAGTTACATGTACTGTACATGTACAGCCAACACTTGTATGTGTTAGATTTTGATGGATTCTATGCAGCAACATACTATACAAATTTTCATGTGAGCATGGTATCCTGAATCCACCAAAATCCGCCAAAAATTTAGTGGTGGATTTTGGCGGATTCAGGATATGTCCAATATCTATACTGGCGGATTCTGATGGATTCAGGACACCAGCATTTTGTGTGTGACAAAAATGGTGGATTTTGGTGGATTCAGGATACTTTCTAGTAAAAATACCCAAGGGGTTAGGGTTAATGAGCAGAAAATTAAAATTACAATATATTTGCATAATTTGGATCAATATACGGTTATTCTTTGTTGTGTTGACCATCCTTTAAGTCACTCTGAATTTTCCTATTATGTTTCAGTATTTTTCTAAAAGATAAAAAACAAAAAATCAAATGGCTGATTTTATTGCAAGCGTTGGAAGTCAGATTGTAACTACATGTATCCTTGCTTTCCAACACTGGAACCCCAGGTTGGAGATTCATTCATGTCTAGATACATGTAAATGTGAGTTGGGTTTCTTAATCCCTTTCTTACCGTGTTTTTCCACTGCAGATGCAATTTAGAGAGGTCATTCTTAAAAATCAGTACTAAAACTAAAGATGTTTTATAATGTACCCTAAAACTCAAGTAATCTTTAATCAATTTATATTCGCAGTACAAGCAGTGGTGTAGAAAAATTGATCATGGCACAATCCCTCCTGAGATCTATGAGACACTTCATTCACCAGATTCAAAACACAACACCGAACTTGGCGACAAAACGTCACCAGCATCAGATATCAAGAGGCCAGTACCATAAAGGCCCAAGTCTTCCTGAACTACAAGAAGTCAGTGATACCAATGGGACAAAAATCCCTCATTCCTGGACTGAGGTGCAGTTTGCCAGATACTATTAGCATTGGGTGTGCTCAGATGAGGCAGAGGGTGCTATTTATTTCTCACACATTTATTATCTATGGAGTGGAGAAATTGCGAGTTCAAATTGAGGAGTACATCATGTTTACTTCATTGTATTTTGCTTGTAATTATTTCAACCACAATAGGGCACTACCAGAAGTCTACATGGCCACTCCTGTACTATACTAGTCCACCACATAGCACTCCAAGAACAATGGATTTGAGCCATTCATGACGTATTGTTCCTCAGACTGATGCACATGTCTCAAAAAGAAGCAGTGCAGTCTGGGAGACTTTCCCGATGTTTGAGAGAACAGTATCTTGCGCGCGCACCTTAGCACGTTCGCCCATTGTTCACCCTACCACAGATGGTTCATCTGCATCTAAATGTTCCATCTAGTTCTAGGAACTAGCTTCGCGCGTCAAGTCATGATGCCTAACAGCAGACCGGGCAGGGTAGCAAAACTTGTAACCGTGCTACTTGTATTTGGAGTACAACACTGTGGTGTGGATTACAGCAGGCTGGCACACTTCACGTAGGTAATAGACTTCTGACACTACATATGTACAGTACACCGAATGTGTACGGTAGGTTTGTTACGGGTATGTCCAAGATGTAAGTATTATGGAACTTATATGTACATGGTTTTGTATAAAGTGTGAATAGGAATAATCCTTATATCATTGAGTGGTGTATAATTTATCTCTGCAATCAACTTAATGGCATCTTTGGTGTGTATTCATAAAAAGTCTCTGGTTTGTGGTCATAGGTTGGCTTCAAATTTTTTTTTGGGGGGGGGTAATCTTTTGTATTAATTGATACATGTAAACGTGATTATTAGAATCAGACAAAATTTCCCAGACACAAAGTATAGTGGCTAAGAGAGGCCGCACAAATCGAGCAAACGTTCATACTCCATGTGAAAAAGTCATTTTAAAAAACCAGCGTGGCAGAACTCCAATCGATCCCGAAATTTTGGCTGTAATAGGATATTGTTTCATATAAAAAAAAATTAAAATGCTGATGTTGCACATGTATGAGATGATGCGCAGGGACCAGAGACTTTTTTGGGAGGGCCTTATGTAAATACCTCATTTTGGGGTAAAAGCCAGAGTTTTGAGACTGCCGTTTTAAAAACAAATGCCGACTTAAATTCGCATTTTGTGGGAGGGTTAGTTAAAGTACCTTATATCACTCATAGCAGACTGGGCATGGAATCGATGTCCTTGTTAAGATGAACACAGTGACTGAAAATTACTGGCTCATTTATGCATCAGCAATGGTAATATGACATCATGTGGGTATTATTTTCAGTCACTGAGTTAATCTAAAACTAGCACTCCAATTCCATGCCCTGTTGATCACGACAGCCTTGAGAAGTTAGTATGCCGTAGTGCACAAGGTCAGAGTTTATAGAAGGATGTAATTAAGGACATTGGTATGTAGAAAGGATTCAAAAATATACAGTGGGTGAAATCAAAATGGAAAAGTTGCTTTAGAGGGACAGTATCGTCACTATCAGAACAGACTTTCGACGGGGAATTTTATAATCAGTGTCCTAGTTCAAGATGAACACAGTGACTGAAAATATTACCCTGTAATTCATTGTGTGTTTCTAAATGTCTGGCACAGTGGTTTGTTCATTTTTCAAAAACTTGGACTGGGGTTCATATCTAACCAAGGTCCATGGCATTTCCTTCCTTGTTCCATCACAAACAAAGAAATCTTAGGTTGATCATCGTTTTGTTAACAATTTTAAAATAGTATTTATTGTGAAATTTTATTTCAGCATACTTGTTAACCAGTTCGCATCGGGAATAAAAAAGTTTTTCCGAACCCCCGTGGCGGGTTTATTTTTACTGCACAGACACGACCAATGGTGCTCACCAGAGCATGACCGGGGAGACCGCGTCTTCCACCGTATGCTTATGGCTCGTCGACTGGGAATCTATACAAAATTCCCGAGAATCCTGTGGCATGTTTAGACGCTGTCCCAAAAAAAATGTGCGTGTATACACGGCCTCCGACGCGAACTGGTTAAAACTGTAGATATTCAAAACTTTTAAACAAGTATTTATGAAATAAACAACACGGCTTTCCCATATTATTTTATTAAGTATCCAAAACACTTTTAAAGCATACAAGTATCTAAATAAAAATAAATGACTTATATTCATTAAAACTTGTTTTTGTTTCAAACAAGGGGTGAATTTGTGTACATGGTTTA
Source organism: Zoroaster sp. YZ-2022 (assembly GCA_029582265.1). Classification (NCBI taxonomy): domain Eukaryota; kingdom Metazoa; phylum Echinodermata; class Asteroidea; order Forcipulatida; family Zoroasteridae; genus Zoroaster; species Zoroaster sp. YZ-2022. The sequence continues at coordinate 12,003,686 of CM055826.1, forward strand.
CAATTTTTAAAAGTCATCAAATTGTGTAAATTTTATTTTAAAAAACGAGGATTTCTTAAAATTACCAGATCATGTGAAAAATTATGAATATTGATTTAATTCTGGAAAAATATATACGTATACATGTATATTTTAATATTAAAAAATGATAGGGTTTGAACAGCATTCAATCTGACATTGATCTTAAAATGGAATGCTGTGTAGAGTACAATGTATGTACATGAAACCTAACGTTGCCACCCAATAGATCATTAAAAAGAAGCCACAATGACAGGTACTTACAGTTTGCAGGTTTTAAAATATGATTTGATATTTTGTGTCGGGAACAATCAAAGGCTGGCCACATTTATTTTGATATTACCTACAGAGATGTAATATTAAATATGTATTGATGCATACATAATGCATGAAATGTCAAGGACCTCAATAAGTCACCTAGTTCACCCCCAATAAAGCTAGATAAATACTACAACCACCTGTAGACCCACAAAAAAAGTCTGGTTTCTAGGCATAGGTCAACTTCGAAATGAGTGCGGAGATGCACTTTTTTTTGGTAATCCGGTGTTTTTTTGGCCAACAGGGAAATATGTGATAATGTATTCGCAGGTACCAAATTTCCCATTATACAAAGTATGGTGGCTAAGAAAGGCCTCACCAATCGGGCAAACGTTCATATCTGAAAAAGTCATTTAAAACACAGCACGGTAGAATTTTGGCTGCAATTGGACATCGTTTTATAGTAAAGAAGCATGCTCTACCAAGTACATATAGAAATGTCTAGTTTGTAAACTTTCAGCTGAAAGTAATAACTAAAACACTTGTTAATTTTCTTAACATTTATTGTCCCACTACCAAGTAATAATTGTAAAAACAGTATAACTTGATTATAGTTGCTTACGTACATTTCAAATCAACTTATCTACTTCTACCTTCCAATATTCAAATTAAACATTACTTAAATTGTTTTAAATCCATACAAAATTATTCAAACTTGTATTTTATCAAAAACACATTACATGTGTATTTGCTGCCAAAATATTCATATGTTCCATTAATTGAATACAGATTTCATTCTCAGTTACATGTACTTCAATGCCAAGCGCCCTCTAGTGACGACAATGAACCTTCATTATACAGCAGCCATGTTGGGTTTTCTAATACATTAGGCCGTATCCGGAATGATGGCTTTGACTATGGCTAGATCACTGTTTCTTCCTATACTTCATCATTACCACTGCAACCAATAGCCATAGCCATAGCCATAGCCAAAAATGCCTATTAAAGACACAGCCATAGTTTATGGCGATAGTTTATGTTCGAGTAGCTTCCCCGGGTCGACGCAGCTCTGACTCTGACATCATTGCCGGAGCTTACCTGGGTCAGCCTCAAGTAACCTGCTCATCTCTTAAACAAATAATTTGTGAGTTGAGACTGTTCTTGTACTAAAAGACATGTTTTGTACGAACCCGAGTAGTAATACAGATGCTTGTTCAATTAGGTTATGCTCGGGGCTCACCTATGTGACATACTTGGGGTACCTCGGGGAAGCTACTCGAATGTACCCAATGTGAGGCCTTATGTTTCAACACAGACTGGTGCTTTTCAAAATTGCTTTTTTACAAATGTAATTTTCCTTTGATGGTTAGAGAACCAAACAAACATTTATGCAGTACATGTGATAAAGATTGGTTTAATTATAATTTCCATGTACTTCTATTATATAGATATGCCACTGGTAAAGCGCCCTCTAGAGGACAATATTGACATTAAGAATTCTATCAAGTTTTTAATAAGTATTTCAGTAATCTATAAATGTTTTTTGTACCCACCACCAGATAAAGCTATTTAAATGAGATGCCTTGCCTGTGATTGTGCCTGCATATAAAAAGAAAAACAAAATGAAAGATCAAATAAAATTCTAGTTCGGAACCCTAAAAGCAAATTGAATATTGAAGCTCTACCAGAGGAGGTTGAGAACAGATGTTTGCATCTATGCAAAGGGGATATCAAATTAGAATCTCTACAAGAGAGAAGAGCTAAGAAGTTTTCTCTATCCTCTATTGGTAGTTATTTTTTGTAGTGTTGTGACAGTTTAAATTTGCTAAGTGGCTAACCAAAACCAATATTTAAAAATACGACAAACAATTTTGGAAGAATAAGCCGCCCATTTTGTTGTTCTAGACTTTCTTTTTTGTCGAATTGGCTATTAAACAATCATTGCGGGAAGTTTATGATTGAAAATTTACACACATTTTGCCATTTGCCGATGATCTAAATTTGTGTGGCTGTCAGGTGCTGACTTTCGGTTAACCGACCGTGAAAGATTTGGTTAAACGGTTAGCGAACTAACCAGTAACTCCCAGCACTAACTTTTTGATAATATAATTACCATATTGATGGAGTACCTTCTTCACTCCTCAGTAAAAGTTGTAGCGTTTGCTTCGGGGACGAATGGCAACCTGGTTAGGTCCCTGTGTACAGAACAAGACAACATGTATCAACAATGGAGGGTAAAGTTCGATTTCAAATTGTCCCGAGGACAATCAGAGCATACTGATCAAAACGTCGAGTTGTAACCTCCAGTTCTTTTCAGAACTAGTTACTCCTCAATAGAGACTTTCAGATGGTGTCACCGCAATTAGTCTTACTTAATAACAATACACAATTCTTATAAAGCGCATATATAATAATAATAATAATAATGTGGACTTATATAGCGCACGTATCCACCAAACTGGTGCTCAAGGCGCACTATATTATTACCCCTGCTCATCAGGCTCATAAATCATTCCTGAAACCATCTCAGCTCCCTGGGGAGTATACAGCTCAATTGCTGCCATTACAGCGCATATAGGGCTAATCAAACACAACAACCAACTCTGCCCTCACAGATAGCCATTTACCCCTGGGTGGAGAGAAGCAATTATGGTAAAGTGTCTTGCTCAAGGACACAAGCACCATGGTCGCGGTTGGGATTCGAACCCACATTCTGATGACTCAGCCATCAGAACACAAATCCGATGCACCAAACCGCTCGACCATGGCACTCCATATCCTAGTGACTAGATCAAGGTGCTGTACAAAATGAAAAGAAAACTCTAAATAGATCACAACAATTTATTCTTAAGCTGTTTCCTGAAGGTTGAGATTGAAGTGGATTGGTGGATTTGCGTGGGGAGGTTGTTCTCTAGTCTGGGACCAGTGTAACTGAAGGCCTCATGGCCAGATGATTTTGAACTTGTTGGTGTGATGAGTGTTGTGTTGTCAGTGAGTCTGCGCAGTCTGCTGTCATGTTGGTAAACTGTTACAAGTTCCTGGTGGTAATTGGGGCCACAGAGTTAAGGAATTTCAAAATGAGGAGAACTTTAAATCTGATGTGCAGACTCACTGATATGTTGGCAGCTATGCATATGGGACATACAAGATTGGGGTTATGTGATCAAATTTTGTTCAAATCACTTCCCAAAAAATGTAAATAACAATGAAACAGATATCATCATCATAGTTCAGCTGCTGTGAAGACGACCACAACTTTTTTCCCATGTTGTTTTCTGTCTTGATCAGTTTCAGATCCGATAGCTGGAGAAATCCCTTCCGAATCTCCAAGCAGTTTATGGATGTAGTACAGAAATGTTTTTGCTAGGCGAACTCAACGTTTGGTGCCATGAGATGGTGTGAAATTGATTAAATACCAAACCTTACACGGTCACTTCATCAAACAGACTGTTGTATGTCCCACATGCAGTTTAAGTTAGCACCTCCTAAAACCGTTTCCAAAACACTGTCAAAATCTTACCGTTACATAGACCTCTCCATCTGGTGAGAATGATGGCCCATCAGATGGGTAGGACTCATTGTCAATATGCAAGACAGGAGCTACAGGAGGGGGTAAGGCAGGGATATAAGGACGCTCCTGCAAGAGATAAATGAGAAATATTGCATAACTGTTGGCCTTTTGACATGCCAGCCTCTCGAAAAAAATCTGATCAAGGCAACAGGATATAAAACATGTTGTAATGGCCAGAATATATATATATTTTTCAAGACGAGTAGTGACTTTGTGTCATTTTTTTAAAACTGATGAGGGCGCTATTTTTCCTAAGATTTTGCTCATCGTTAACAGTATCATCGTGTAGTTTTGTACCACAAATTCCGTCAATATTATCATCTAAACCTTTGTCAACTCAGCAAAGTAAGTTTCTAACTTCGCTAAAATTACTTATAGCTAATTTATAATGCCTTTAGAGTCATATAATGTATTCCTTGTGGAATGTTATTTAGTGATTTTTTTTTGTTCGTTTCCAGTTGAACCATCATTGTCATTCGCCATTTGTATCGTCACTCAAGTGCCCAAATAAGTCAGACATTTTATCGGTCTTATAATCAAGTATTTGAGGCAAGGAAAATAAATAAAGTACTTGAACAAGATGTAAGAACAATCTGGATCTGGTGTGTATCAACTAACCCTAACTCCCTAGGCCCATTTGCTTACACATAGCCTGAATCCTCTAAAATCCTTCCGTAGTAAAGCAAGCACATGACATGTAAGCACACATGTGTTTCTAATCTGTGATACATGTACATGGCCAGGGACCCTGCATGCATGGAGCAATAAACAGTGTCCACTGACCCAAGCACTGACCTTGCAATCACTACAACAAACATGGATGTACATGTACCATGGAAAGGCAAGTATGCCTAATAACCTCAATCCTCTAAAATCCTTCACTTTAGCAAAGAGCATGTAGCATGTAACCTCAATCCTTCAAAATCCTTCACTTTAGCAAAGAGGATTTTGGAGGATTTGGGAAGGTTATATATGGACTTGTCAAAAGACTGTAGTTTGGAGGCTACACGTGTATAAAAAGAATAATGCTAGTCAAGCTTATTGAATATTGAGAATTTTATGCATAGACTACATGCAGCTGTTCAATAAATGTGATTGGTCAATAAGGTATTTGATTGCCAGCTGTCAATAGACCATTAAGCCCTGCCCATTGGCGGATCCAGGGGGGGGGGGCTAAGGGGCTGTAGCCCCCCTAAAATAGTAAGAAAAAGAAGAAAAAAATTTAAAAGGAGAGAAAAAGAGAGAGAGAGAGAGAGGGAGGGGAGAACGCACTCCCATTCCCTCACTCTGCTTTGTTTTTCTGTTCTCTCCCTTTGATTATTTCATTGTAATTTTTGTAGTACTGAAAAATAATTGATTTTGATTCTCCGCCCCCCCCTAAAAAATGTTCTGGATTCGCCACATGCTGCCCACTACGTATTGACCAATCACAGCCACAATTACGAGTCCAAAAGTCTGACATGTTAAAATAACTGTATCACGTCGATGACAAACATCAACGAGATGCCATTATAAGAACGGTGACTTGCCGATTGAGAGGCGAGGTTCACATTGTACCCACATGTGTGGTTGCTAGGCAGTTACTATGGTGGGCAGGGCTTAATGAATCGGTCTATTGGACAATTGTTAATTATACAAATCATTTAAATGAAACCAATTCTACAAACACAAACTGCATTCTCTGTAAACCTGATTAAGCTTGGGCGATAAGACGATAATATCGAATATCGCGATATCTTTTTTATTAAATTACGGTATCGAGAACCTTTTGAATTTATTGAGATATTGTCAAATTGCTATTTAAAAGAAAAAAAAAAATTGTGAGGCAAGTCAGAAATTCCATGGAATAATAAATAATAATAATAATATGTGGACTTATATAGCGCACGTATCCACCAACTAAGTGGTGCTCAAGGCGCATTCTTTTTTACGTGCATTACACAACACACGGGACCTACGGCTTTACGTCCCATCCGAAGGACGAAGCAATTATGGTTAAGTACCTTGCTCAAGGACACAAGTGTCACGACCGGGGCTCGAACCCACACCCTGCTGCTAGCAACAGCAGAACTTGAGTTCGGTGCCCTAGACCGCTCGGCCACGACACTCGACAAACAAAATTTGGACAGTGTTTTCAGCTTTTGGAAGTGAGAAACAAAATCGAAGTACTTCAGAAGTACATACAACACAATGAATTTGTGATTTATTGTGACACCTGTAGAGGGGTATATACCTGTGGTTATCGGCTCTAAAGCAATCATGCATGAATGAAAAAACATAATCGTGATACTATCAAAAATCACGATATATGTTTGCCGATATATTATTGGGTGTCAACGAGTGTACACATATTCTCCATGTGTACACATGTATGTAAAGCCATGTTTTTTTTAATTACTTGGATTATGGATTTTTTTCTGCTGAATTTGGGTGGGTAATGAAAATAAAATAAAATAAAAAACCTAAGAATACTTGGTGGCGGGCCTGTAATCCAAGTTATTAAAAACAAAATGGCTTAAGCCATGTGTTCCTACTCCATGTTATGCAGAAGTCCTTATAACCAATACCATAAAGCTTACCCTTGGTCGTGGCAACATGAATATATCCATAGATGAAGCAACGCTAGCCTCATCATCAAGAATATGGAATGGTCGCTCCATCGGGTACTGCTCAACATGCTTCACAGGCCTTTGGAACATAAACATGCAGCAACAGAGGGCAGCAAAGAGTAGGATGAGAAGGAGGACTCCGCCCCCAATGATGGCTGCTATGGCAAGTGGAGTCAATTCTGTAAGATAATTATAGAAAACCACACCTCATAAACAATGTGGTATAGTTGATGAATATTCATGAGGATGGTAGTTGATGAATATTCATGAGGATGGATAGTTGATGAATATTCATGATGAATATTCATGATGAATAGTTGATGAATATAAGTGATCGTGGACTGTTCATGAATATTCAGGATTGCAGAATGGTGATGAGTATCCATGTGGAGATCGTGTTTGTTTATCGGTAAAAGTATAACTGTAATCTTAGACACTAATACTGTCATGAACAACAAATAATATAATTTTAGTGTTCCAGGATATTGAAGATCACGATAAAAAATTATCAAAAGAAAAGTTACAGATTGATGAAATTCTTGCGTCGGGTTATAAACAATTGATTTGATTTTATCCTTACCCCGACGTACATGTATGTATGAAGCACTGCATACTCAGTGTCTGTGAAAAACATGTACATCATCGGGCAAAGTTAAGACGTCTGCACTACAGTAAGCAGGAGATCATTGCTTCAAATCCCACCCGAGTCGCCTGTGGAGTTTTTCACAGACACTCAGAAAGCACCGAGTATTCAGTGCTTCATACATACTTTGGTGTAAGGGCAATATCAAATCAAAAGACATTTTTACCTTTATTTTACATTTGTTTTGTCTAGTCTATTTGTTTGTTTTACTCCCCCTGTCTGATTGCTTGTCTTTCACTAATCTCATAATCTCTTCCAGCCAAAATCTCATGGTAGCTGTATGCTTTCATTGTGTAAATTTATCCTTTTTTTGTCTGGTCCCAGGACCAATCTCCAACTCTGCTTTTTGTACCTGACTAACTTCTGCTCCCTCTTGTATGAATGTATGTTTGTATTCCGTCTCAGTTTGCCTTTGAGAAACGTAAGGCCAAAAAATACTATTTTGCAAAAGTCCTTTATGCTGTTCATGAATAATTAATGTTTATCCTTGAATAATAAATCAGACAGTTGATTGGCCAGTTCTTGATTGTTTTAATGATTTAATTCCAGGTCACTGCCTAAAAAGACACCGTTTCAAGTGATGATTAAAATGACAGCATTCTTTGACCAAAAATATGCAAAAACAGCTTAAATGATGACAGCCCTATTAATAGTAAAAAAAAAATATTATTCAAAGAAAACAAGAAATATGTACCAAGAGTTGAACCCGTTGTCTCACAGTTGGTTCCAGTGTAACCGACGGGGCATCTGCAAAGGAAAGGTTCTAAAATGTTACAAATTAATAATGTCTGACAAATAATTGTCAAGATATTGGCCAGTGTTTTTGTTCTTATCTTTTGGTTCACCTCTGTGATGGGAGAAACCATCATGTACTCTTTTCACCAAAGATTATTTTCTTGTTTTAATTTGTTGGTATATTTCTGATCCTGTATTCCTGATAGCATCAACAAGTCAAATCAATTAATAATAATAATAATAATGTGGACTTATATAGCGCACGTATCCACCAAACTAGTGCTCAAGGCGCATTATATTATTACCCCTGCTCATCAGGCTTATAAATCATTCCTGAAACCATCTCAGCTCCCTGGGGAGTATACAGCTCAATTGCTGCCATTACAGCGCATATAGGGCTAATCAAACACACCAACCAACTCTGCTCTCACAGGTAGCCATTTACCCCTGGGTGGAGAGAAGCAATTATGGTAAAGGGTCTTGCACAAGGACACAAGCACCATGGTCGCGGTTGGGATTCGAACCCACATTCTGACGACTCAGCCATCAGAACACAAATCCAATGCACCAAACCGCTCGACCATGGCACTCCAATTATCATTATGATATAACTCTCACACAGTTCCTTAGTATTTGTCATCTTCTAGTTTTGCCATTGTGCCTTCACTCCATTATGCCTTTGATACATGTACATTAGAATGTTCCATCTTAAACACATAATTTCACAGGGACAATTATAAATCGGATCACATTTAAATCGGACCAACCTCTTCCCCAATACTTTCGAGCAGTATTGATCCCAAAATTGATCTAGACCCTGGTTAGACAGTTGCAATCCGATAAACAAACTTAAAACAAAATAGGTCAAATTGTTCCAGTAGAAAAACTCCTTATACTCTTTGGTAAGACCAGCCAGCTGTTTATAAACATATCAGTAATGGCATGATATTTGGAAGGAGGGGAGTGGGAGGTTTTGATGCATGTTTTGTGTGTAAGATAGTAGTATACTATCTTACACACGTTTCTACATAGGAACGCTCTGTCTTTGAAGCGAAGGCGAATTGGCAAAACTAGTGGTTGGCATGTGATCTATGTGTGCTATATAAAAATAATTATATTACCCAGTAACATATGAATATCTGAAACTATTGTAGTGGGCTTCTACTTGTGCAATAAATTGGTTGAGATATTACCTTGTGATGTATTTATTCCCATTTTACTCCCCCCAAAAAAGTCTCCAGTTTCTGTGCGCATCGCCTCAAACCCGCGCATCTGCATTTTTAGTTTTCTTTTTTTCCTATGTCCAAATGCAGCCAAAATTGCTGGATCGATTGGAATTCTGTCGCACTGTGTTTTAAATGTTTGCAATGTGGTCTGGTTCCAATAACTGGGTATACATGTATCATGCATTTCATTAGTTGGGAAAAAAAATTACCAACAAATGTTGAAGCCGACCTATGACCAGAAACCAGAGACTTTTTTCGGGGCCTAAGGCATTTAATATTTGTAAACTTACGTGCAGACATTTGTGTAAGTGTCATCAACTGTGCATGTCCCACCATTTACACACTCTGTAGACGGACACAGCTCTGGAGAAAATATCATAATTTTAAAGAGTGTTTATTCCAAAAGAATAACCCATACGACCCTAGGTCATACACTGTGAACAACTTCACCCTGAAAATACCCTGAAAATCTGTTTTGCCTTGAAATAACAGTTCACCGTAATTTCACGGCGTCTCTTCCTCTCAGATATTGGCAATAATGTTCAGTGATTTCAAGGCAAATTCACAGCACTCTTGAGAATTAATGAGCTGCCCCAAAACTGCCACGAGAAGTTCATGGCATTTTCACAGCATTTTCACAGCAAAGGAATCCCAAGAGTATTTCATGGAGTTTTGTCGTCGTGAAATTGCTGTGAACTATTTATTTCACGGTAAAATTGATTTTCAGGGCATTTTCAGGGTAAAGTTATTCATAGTGATACAACCTTATGTCTAGAACCCTAGGTCATTTCCCAGGTCATACACCCCCTAGGTCATACAACAAATTTGGATTTTAATTTCATTCTCTTTTTCTCTGGTCCCAGGACCAGTACAGTACTCTACTTATTGTAACCTCTTGTTGTGTTCATTTCACACCCTGACTAATTTCTTCCCACTCGTGTTTAAGTTCCATTTAGCCTTTGAGAAAGAACCTGCTTGGTTTGCAACGTAAGACCAATAACTACTATTTTGCATTCGTGCTCTGTTTATTATGTATACTTTTATAATATCTGAAATGAAGTTACATCTGGTCTTACTCATGTCTTTGTATGTCCTGTCTTTGTTTTGTATAATGTTATATTGATTGTGTTTTGTCTGTCCATAGGGAAGGGTACAAAAGCTCTGCTTCTCCCATTTTCCCTACATGTTAATATTTTTTTTTTTGGGGGGGGGGGGGTTTAATTAACCCTCCTACTATATCTGCACTTTAGTGGCAAGTAGCTATAGAGGTCAAAACCAGTCAACTGCCTGTTTTTGACTGTTGACCCAAATATGCACACAGGGGCATTTTTGACTGGTTTTTACTGTCATTTTGACCACCCTCAACAATACAAGACATCGCTTTTACCAGTCAAAAACAGTCGACTCATTTTGACCTGTAAATGTACTTACTACACGTAAGGTTTAACAGTGTTCGACTTTTCAATGCATTAGATATACCATGGCAAGTATATCAACATTTTGACAGATATTGACCCTTGCAGTCATAATTGGTAATTGACAACTGACTCTCCTACTATAGCTGCATTTTCGTGGCAAGTAGCTATAGTGGTGAAAACCAGACAACTGTTTGGACTGTTGACCCAAATGTGCACACAGGGGCATTTTTGACTGTTTTTTACTGTCATTTTTACCACCCTCAACAATACAAGACATTGCTTTTACCAGTCAAAAAACCCAACTCATTTTGTCATGTAAGTGCACTTGGCAAGTATATCAACCGGAGGGTTAAAGTATAGCTTTGTTGCATCTATCTTATTATAGGTATTGGAATAATGAATTTATTTCTTTACAATGTTGGCATGACATAAATGTTTGTAAATAATAAACCTTGTAGGACCCACCTTGGTTGGAAGTGGTAGGCACTTGATCAAAATACAGTCCTGTTGCGAGTCCAAGTTCTCCAACAGAATTGAGGTTGCCGTTAAATAGATTCACGATTGCTACTTCAGTTGTTGATGATGACCCATCAAACACAAGAATTGTGTCCGTAATAACACTGCCAGTGCGAAAGTCAACTACCACAGAGATCATGAAGTCAAAGCTTTTCAAGTAAACTTTGTCAATCTAGGCAGAAAGGAACAAGAATTTTGATGCTAAAATGCTGAATGTTTTTTTCAGATTATAGGCTTAGAAATAGAAAGGTTTCTCAACACAATGTGACAAAAACAAAAAAAGGAGAATTTTTCTTCAGAATTAACAAACAAACTTAGAGGTGCAAAACACTAAAGGAATAAAAGTTTGTTGCGCCGTCTTTACTGGTTTTGGGCGTGGTCATGGGTTATAAGAAGCAAGCAGAATGTGATGTCCTTATCGCATCTGACCACGCACAAAACATGTCACTAACCCGCAGTACTAGTAAAGACGAGATTTCGTTTCCAAAATGTTTAAAAAAATATAATTTTTGTTAAAACCAAATAGAAATGGGCAAATACACGTTTTGGGGATACACAATACACTTTCAAAGTACATGAGTCAGGGTTATGCAATCGATCTTCGTCACTCTGATTGGTTCAAATGTGCATTGTGCTTCACACGCCAGCTGTTACAACAGCTGGCACAAACGCTGTGCTCTGATTTTGCAGATAAGCCATGTTTTTACCATCTGTTAATACACCCCATAAATGAGCCAGTAATTTTCAGTCACTGTGTTCATCTTAAACTAGGACACCGATTCCATGCCCTGTTGAAAGTCTACTCTGATCGTGACGATATTGCCCCTCTGGTTCATAATTCATGCACAGCAAATGTTGTATCACAGCAAATGATTTGTACAAGTTGTAATGAGAAATTGACTGATCAATACCAGAACCTGTTAACCAGTTCGGTGCGGATGACGAGTTATCTCGCGAGAAAAAATGTTGCCCAGTCGCGGATGACGAGTTAACTCGCGAAATTTGCATATGAATTGCCATTACCTCTAGCGTACGTATTGTGTATGGGATTCAATCGCAGTTGCATTGCTGGGTACCAGGGTATCTCTAGTTTTATTTACAAGCAGCAGGTGGCGCTATTGGACTTTTGTGGACACAATATCGAGGTCGCTTCAGCGGCGATCGAGATGACATAAACAAAATGGCGGCCTCCATGATGAAGCGCTCTTTCACAGACACTGAACTTCTAGGCTTATTTGTATCATCAGGCACGTCAAATTCCGATTCATCGAACTCAGAGGCAAATATAGATGACTTTGCCGACAGGTCAAGCAATAGTAGTAACTCTTCGGATCCAGATACTAGTGAAAACAGCGGGGACACGTACACGGAAGTTAATTCTGCTATACCCATACTAGGGAATATTGCAATAGAAACAGGCATTATGCTGATGCCCAGGCCCCTCATCCCCCTCTGCTTCCCAAAATGACATGTGAGCATAATGAAGAGGGCTATAAATAAGGTATGGATTTTATTTATTTCACAGAGCTTTTTATTTCCGGAAATTGTCATAAATATTAAAATTATGCCAGCAATTGTAGTACATGTAGTATGCTACTTTTTGAAAATTTTTTTTTTTTTAAATATCCCGCGTGGAGGTGTTTTTTGGCGAAAATTTATCCCGCACCGAACTGGTTAATAAGAGCCAAGACAACTGAAGACGGATTCAACTGTGAGTCTCTATGGAAGGAATTCAAATGAAACATACTTCAGAATGGAAGCGACCAGCCAGTCCCTTATACACACTGGATGTAGTAACATCATAATTATTCAGGAAAGGTGGATTGTTATTAATCCCATCCAGTCCTACTAGCCTAGTGGTAAGCTTGAATTCACGAACATCTGGGAAAAATAAAAATCATATTCAAAAGTAATCTTATAAATCAGAAAAAAATCCACCCAATAAATCTTACAAGCTACATGTATATAAAGAACTTATGACAAATCTACAATCATGGTGATCAAAACAAGGCAGGGGGGAAATTCCCTCACCCCGCCCCACCCTTTGACCCCAGCTGGATCTACAAATACATCCCCTGCTCCCCCACCCCAATTCAGGTTCCAATTCACCTATACTTCATGGTGTCCCATGGTCGAGCGGTTTAGTGCATCGGATTTGTGTTCTGGTGGCCGAGTCGTCAGAATGTGGGTTCAAATTCTGTCCGTGACCGTGGTACTTGTGTCCTTGAGCAAGACACTTTACCATAATTGCTTCTCTCCACCCAGGAGTAAATGGGTACCTGTGAGGGCAGAGTTGGTTGTTGTGTTTGATTAGCCCATATGCGCTGAAATGGCAGCAATTGAGCTGTATACTCCCCAGGGAGCTGAGATGGTTTCAGGAATGATTTATGCGCCTGATGAGCAGGGGTAATAATGTACAGCGCTCTGATACCTTGTTTAAGAGCGCTTTAAAATGCCCGACACGGGAGAATTACTCTACGAAAAGCTAGCAGTAACACGCGAAAAACATGTCCGAAAGAGAGGAGAGTTATCCATGAAACGCAGCGCAAGCCCCATCATGCGGTCGGAACACACACCGAAGGCAATGCTAACATTACAGTGTTATTTTATGAAATAACAGAAACAGTTGAGTCAAAGTTCTGATCATTTAAAAAAACTCAAAACAAGCGCAGGCATAATGAGAAAGGGTTAATGTTTTTATGTTTGTCTTGCCAGGATATAAAATCAGACACGATGTTTTTATTAATGCAGAAAATACTGAGTAGCTTAATACTTACTTAGATTGAAAGTGCCAGGTACAACAATGTTATTGGTGGCAAATTGGAGAGAGTTTGTGCCTTGTAACTCGTCATAGAATGCCTTCTCAATCTGCTTGGATGTATGACGACCATCTCGAGTAAAGTGGAGCTGAAAATTCACTTTAGGGTTCCCACCATCGAATGTATGAGAGAGGATGTTGATACCGGCAAACTGTGAGCCAATGGCGGATGAACCACGAAAAAGCCTGTCCATCTGTTGGTTAATAATGAAGTCGACCAAAACAAAATGTTTAAACAAGAATACTGAAAAAGGAGTCTTTCCTCCTGAAAAAATCTAAGTTCATCAGAAGGCTTGAGATCTGTATAAACCATCTTATGCTTGTTTGTAGAGGTAGTCCATTTCACCAGAATTCAGCTAACATTGTAAGCACACCTTCTTTTCTGGTAATAAGGCCAAACGAAATAAATGTGTTTCCAATAACATGGCCACAAAAATGAATGGTATGTAGGTAGGGATTTTTTCAAAATATTTTTATAGGGATTTACTGCATGCACTTGTACTATACATATATATTCACAGGGGCGGAGTGAAGACATTTTCTTTGGGGGATTTGGAAGCTAATTTGCCGACTGACCTCAGTGGCAAAGCCAGGCAAATTTATTTGGGTAAATTTACCGACAGAAAACTAATATGAACAGACAAGTGTACTTGTTTTTCCCCCAAAATGGACAATCTCTAAAACGGTTCTTTCCATGATTAAAATACAATGTATTACAAAGTAAAAACAATTGATAACAAACAACTCTGCAAATCTTCAGTGCTTAGAAACACGATACATTTGCAGTCGGCAAACCCATAGCTTTAGGTTTGCTGACTGAAAATTTATTCTGGACCAACCCTTGTTCTAGTACCTTTGATGCTTCATTTGTCGACTGAGGCTCTAAATGGCGACTGAGAAAAATTATTGGGGTGTCACCCCCTACGGCCATGCATATGCATATATACATACGTGTGTATATGATGTGTATGTATGTACAATGTTTCAAAATACATTTTAAACAAATTTGATCATGAAATGAATTGGCTTGTTTTCTTTATTCTTTTGTATATCTACTACTCAAAACAATTTAGGCAACGCCGGAATAATCTCAGTTAAAGCAAGATCATTTATTTCAGATAAACACAATGTTTCACAGAATTGATGAGAAACAACTGCACAATGAAACAGATGATAAAGGATGCATGTAGTGATTACACATTTCATGACATGACTACTGAAAGAGAGAGGGGGTTACAAATGAAAATCCCGGTTCATGGAACATTTCAAACCTATTTGATGTTAAAAATCCAGTGTTCCCTAAACTGTTTTGAGTAGTATATAATACTGTATTTAAAAAATATTTAAAAAATTCAAAATTCAAAACTCTTTTCCCCTCCCCCCCCAAAAAAAATTAATAAAAAATTCCTGACTATACCTTTCGTGAATATTATTGGGTCAGTCTGGTTACCGGAAACACACCATTTTTTTGTTTGGCCTAACCAATGCACCCATGCAAATGGTGATAAGTCAATTATTCCATACTTACATCATCAGCTAGCTCACTTAGTAGCTGAGTAGCGCTCGTAGTTGAAAACTGTCCAGCCACTCCTCTGATGTGTGTTAATGTAACAGAGCCTTTAGGAGACCACACAGATGTTGCTACAAAGGAAATAGAAGGAAATGTAACATTTCAGTACATATGCACAGTTTGTAAATGCAGTCATAAATATCTGCCTACTGTTATCTGTGAAGGGCGCCCTCTTTTGATTGGTTTGAACTCACACTCACGCAAGCACATTGTTTTAGGCAGACATCTTTACGTGTTAGTTATTTAGGCTGAAGTTATGTGTCAACTTTTCCCTATCAGCTCATCCGATTCTGAGAAACTTTCAAAAGGATTCAAGGAGCTTTTACTGTAATGGCAGCATTCGCTTTCTTAACTGCCACTAAGGTCGCAACCAATTAACCCTCCTATAGGTTTAACAATCAAAGACACTGAAATTTGTATGTCTCTCTTAACCCATTGACTTTGTGCAGTGCACTCAAGGAGGTCAAACCAAAACCAAGTACATACACAGCTCTGTGTGACTCTGGTTTGACCTATTGGCAATGCAACCAAAAATACTCAAGTGAGTGTCTGTGAGTGCCGTGCTGACTGGGCCAAATTTCAGCCTGGGCATAGGAGGGTTAATTTAAACTCAAGATTAGAATGACAAAGATCTCGACAAAAGCTTGGTGGTGTATTGGTCATGTTCCTTTGTTTCTTCCATACACAACCTTATATCCAAAGCTTTGTGAAAACTAACAAAATTGACAAATGGAGAATATACATCTAAGTCTACAACAACATTAGTTAATATCAAATACACTGATTATTTCCTAATCATAAAGGCTTAATTAATTATCTAAAAATATCTTTAACCACACTGAAAAAGAGTTATATGAACTTTGACAAATATACTTCCATGTATCCCATTGAAAGTTACTCAGCATTGGATGAGCTGATGGGGAAAGCCAATCAAAAGAGGGCGCCCTTCACAGATTACAGTAAGCAGATATTTATGACTGTATTTACACAGTTGCTGACTGCTTATTCAGTATTCCTAGGTCTATCCTGTTTGTAAGTTGATACGTAATATGCACACGCATTTGTAGTACGTCAAAAGTAATTCTTGTAGCATTAAATGCAAGTCCCGAGCTTTCTAATATCTTGTGTAAATCCTTTAAGAAAAGTGCAGTCAATGCATTTCCATTGTGGTTTATGTTGGAATTAAATTTCACTTATGAACAGGAGATACATGCATCACCACAGGGTGAGAATTGGAAAATAAGGTTGTCCAAATTTGCTATTCTTTGAAAAGCAGGGTGTCCAATTTTTTTTTTACAATACTTTTTGGCATGTGTATTACAACTAACACAAGGTGTTTGTTTTAGCAAAGAGGGCGTCAAAAAGACACCCACAGGTACCACAAGATTCTTCTTATAAAGCGCTGGTCAGCAGAAAGTCATGGGGTTAAGTCCAACTAAAGTGGCCTTTGGATTTGTTTACAGAGAATACGGTTCAGAGCTACATTAGGCCAAAAATGTCTCCAGTTTCTAGTCACAGGTCAGCTTCAAAATCAGTGCAGTGTTTTTTTTTTTGGTAATCTTTTGTCTTATTTAAGTGATACATGTTAATGTGTGTACATGGTTATTGGAACCAGACCAAATGTCCCAGCATACACAAAGTATGGTGGCTAATACACAAATTAGGCATACATTCATACTCATATGTCAACAAGTTTTTTTAAACACAGTGCGGCAGAACTCCAATCAATCCAATGGCTGCAACAAAACAAAGAAAAATAAATAAAAAAATAATTTAAAAAATGCCAACACGCTGGTCTGAGGTGAAGCACATGGAGACCAGACACTGGACACTTTTGTAGCAACATTTCCATAAATTAAATTAAGAGATAAATTTGCAGAACAGAAAGAGTCATTCTGCCTCGAGTTGGGATCCCTTTCCTTAATTGTTTTACCTCCTGTCACCTGCACAGCAGTCTGACAGTTTGAGACAGATCTCATTGATCCATCCGTCGCCGTGTACTGAACCACTGTATTCCCGACAGGAAACAGATTGGATGAAATTGAGTTGCTGACAGTCTTAGTGATTGTTGGAGCCACTCCAGAGTTATCCGTAGCAACTGGATCAGGAACAATCACCTGTAGGGGAGCGGTACGGTCTGAGACAACATAATGGATGATGGTTCTACCACAGCCTGACGTCCATTGTGGTGGTTCAACATCTGCAATTAATACCAAGATACAATTTCAAATTATTCTATGCACAAATTCTTTGAAAACAATCTCTATAATGGAGGATTAGAAACCTAAGCCTACAGATATTACGACAAGTAAGCCTAAGTGATTGACTTGGGCAAAAAAAAAATAAGAGCCACCACACAAACCTTTTGCAATAAATCTTTATTTCAGTGAATATTTGCCCACTAACAGGCCAGACAGATGACTTCATAAAGGATAAGGAAAGACTGTTTGCAGTGACACCATGTAGAAATTCTCTTTTGAGTAGTATATTTCTGAAAAGAACTGGTTGCATGGTTATAAACTAAACGTTTTGATCAATATGTTCTGATTGAGGTGTGATGTCACAGATCACATCATTTATATAATCTCTTAGGAAAAGTAACCACATGCTTTAATCAGAGGATAGAAGAATCTCAATAGCAAATCGTAGTGTGCCCAGAAGAAGGACATAACGAAAGTGTGACTAGCAAAAGGTCGTAAGCAATTAATGTGCAAAATTGTGTTTCAAGAAAACTGAGTGTGTAAGTTTGGTCGTTTTTCTGCTATTTATAAGTCATTGTAGGAAAGTTAAATTCCGCATGGGAATGGAAAAACATGTCTTGGGAGTAATTCTAGCAACAAATATATAACAGTTATGCCCTACTTGTTTTTCAAAGGAGCCATTTAATTGCTTATGACCTTCTGCTGGGACAAAAAGTTGTACTTTGTGTGCCCGGTCATAAGAACCTTACGACTTTCTTCCGGGCACACAACGAAATATGATCTTACCGGTAACAGTGACAGTGAATGTACATATTCCCTCATTGCCAGCCTCATCAGTAGCTCGATACTGTACAATGTTTGTCCCGATTGGGAATGCAAATGGAGAAGTGTGTGACTCGAACTGTATGACTATACCACGGTTGTCTGTTACAGTTGGTACAGTCCAACTGTAGGTTGCGGTAGGTAGTCCTGTATTTGTAGTTAAGGATGTTGAAGTAGGACAGACACTCCATACAGGTATTTCTGAATCTGGGACATATGCTGCAATTAACCAAATCATTACAAATGTATCAATTGATTGGTTATATCATTGGGCAGAATCATCAGTAGATTAAAACCTCAACTACCCCAAATCCTTCTCCTGGTTTTGCTGGATTCAGTACTCCACAGTATAGCCCAGCGAATAGAGCATGTAGCCATGTGTACCAAATCCATCAAACTCCACCGGCTGCTTTTGTTGGATTCAGGACTGTGTATAGCCAAGCCATGGATACTTTGCATTTGCTACTGTACCAATTCCATCAAAGTCCAACAATTGGGGTACCTTTTTACCGCATGTTGATGGATTTTGACAGATTTGGGATGGTTCCTAGCAAAAAAAAAAGACTAGGGAGTAGGGTTAAAATGGGGGGGGGGAGGGGGGGAGGGGGGGTTGAGAGCATATTCTCCTCCCATTATTTGATCACCATGCAGGAACATCTTATGTGTACCCCTTCCCTTTTT
The DNA here is from genome assembly GCA_029582265.1 of Zoroaster sp. YZ-2022. Lineage (NCBI taxonomy): Eukaryota > Metazoa > Echinodermata > Asteroidea > Forcipulatida > Zoroasteridae > Zoroaster > Zoroaster sp. YZ-2022. Next base: position 12,022,772 of record CM055826.1, read on the forward strand.
GTATTAAACGTCCCTGCACCTAGGTTAACCCACACCCCTCTCTTTATCAACCCCAGATACTGCTCCATTGAGTGTTCAATCCCCACCCTTCCATAAACTAGTTACCTGATGACCACATCAATATTTTTCATTGACATATTTCACCAAAAAACGATAACCTATTGGAAAATATGTTTTATTTTGTATTTCTCAACAAGTTGTATCAGAGTAATTTTGGTTAATTTAAAGTTAGTAATGCAGAATTTTGGAAATAAAAATCAAAAAGGTGCTTTTTGGTATGTCATATTAAAGGGACAATATCGACACGATCAAAGCAGGCTTTCAACAGGACATGGAATCGGTATCCTAGTTTAAGATGAATACAGTGACTGGAAATTACTGGCTCATTTATGCAGCAGCAATGGTAATTTTAACCTTATCATATGGAGTATTATTTTCAGTCACCGAGTTAATCTAAAACTAGCACTCCAATTCCATGCCCTGTTGATCATGATGATATTGTCCATTTAGGAAAAGTTAGTTCAAGACATGGTAATGAGTGTCTAAAAACCATGGTTTAATGGCAAGATGTCAGCAATAATGTGGTCTCGCCAATGAGTGGCAACAATTACGATCAAATCCATTTACTTTTAATAACTAAGCAAATGGCTGTTATTATTGACCCTAAACAATCTGAATGTAACAAATCACAACGAATGTAAAAATCTGTTGGATCTTGTTGAAGAGAGCAGCAAATAAAATATTGTTTGTTCTTGCTGATAGATCTTGTTGAACAAGGTAGGACTTTACACTTGGAAAAACTGATGGATGTTGCTGCATTGAGCAGGGTGTCTAGCCAGTTATTGAAGGGGGTTTGGGCAGCTACACACAAGGACAACTGATGGATGTTGCTGCATTGAGCAGGGTGTCTAGCCAGTTACTGAAGGGGGTTTGGGCAGCTTCACACAAGGACAACTGATGGATGTTGCTGCATTGAGCAGGGTGTCTAGCCAGTTACTGAAGGGGGTTTGGGCAGCTTCACACAAGGACAACTGATGGATGTTGCTGCATTGAGCAGGGTGTCTAGCCAGTTACTGAAGGGGGTTTGGGCAGCTACACACAAGGACAACTGATGGATGTTGCTGCATTGAGCAGGGTGTCTAGCCAGTTATTGAAGGGGGTTTGGGCAGCTTCACACAAGGACAACTGATGGATGTTGCTGCATTGAGCAGGGTGTCTAGCCAGTTATTGAAGGGGGTTTGGGCAGCTACACACAAGGACAACTGATGGATGTTGCTGCATTGAGCCAGTTATTGAAGGGGGTTTGGGCAGCTACACACAAGGACAACTGATGGATGTTGCTGCATTGAGCAGGGTGTCTAGCCAGTTATTGAAGGGGGTTTGGGCAGCTACACACAAGGACAACTGATGGATGTTGTTGCATTGAGCAGGGTGTCTAGCCAGTTATTGAAGGGGGTTTGGGCAGCTACACACAAGGACAACTGATGGATGTTGCTGCATTGAGCAGGGTGTCTAGCCAGTTACTGAAGGGGGTTTGGGCAGCTACACACAAGGACAACTGATGGATGTTGCTGCATTGAGCAGGGTGTCTAGCCAGTTACTAAAGGGAGTTTGGGCAGCTTCACACAAGGACAACTGATGGATGTTGCTGCATTGAGCAGGGTGTCTAGCCAGTTACTGAAGGGGGTTTGGGCAGCTTCACACTAGGACAACTGATGGATGTTGCTGCATTGAGCAGGGTGTCTAGCCGGTTACTAAAGGGGGTTTGGGCAGCTTCACACTAGGACAACTGATGGATGTTGCTGCATTGAGCAGGGTGTCTAGCCGGTTACTAAAGGGGGTTTGGGCAGCTTCACACTAGGACAACTGATGGATGTTGCTGCATTGAGCAGGGTGTCTAGCCGGTTACTAAAGGGGGTTTGGGCAGCTACACACTAGGACAACTGATGGATGTTGTTGCATTGAGCAGGGTGTCTAGCCAGTTATTGAAGGGGGTTAGGGCAGCTACACACTTGGATAACTGATGGATGTTGTTGCATTGAGCAGGGTGTCCAGCCAGTTATTGAAGGGGGTTAGGGCAGCTACACACTTGGACAACTGATGGATGTTGCTGCATTGAGCAGGGTGTCTAGCCAGTTATTGAAGGGGGTTAGGGCAGCTACACACTTGGATAACTGATGGATGTTGTTGCATTGAGCAGGGTGTCCAGCCAGTTATTGAAGGGGGTTAGGGCAGCTACACACTTGGATAACTGATGGATGTTGTTGCATTGAGCAGGGTGTCCAGCCAGTTATTGAAGGGGGTTAGGGCAGCTTCACACTAGGACAACTGATGGATGTTGTTGCATTGGGCAGGGTGTCTAGCCAGTTATTGAAGGGGGTTTGGGCAGCTTCACACTAGGACAACTGATGGATGTTGTTGCATTGAGCAGGGCGTCTAGCCAGTTATTGAAGGGGGTTTGGGCAGCTTCACACTAGGACAACTGATGGATGTTGTTGCATTGAGCAGGGTGTCTAGCCAGTTACTGAAGGGGGTTAGGGCAGCTTCACACATGGACAACTGATGGATGTTGTTGTATTGAGCAGGGTGTCTAGCCAGTTATTGAAGGGGGTTTGGGCAGCTTCACACTAGGACAAATGACGGATGTTGTTGCATTGGGCAGGGTGTCTAGCCAGTTACTGAAGGGGGTTTGGGCAGCTTCACACATGGACAACTGATGGATGTTGTTGCATTGAGCAGGGTGTCTAGCCAGTTATTGAAGGGGGTTTGGGCAGCTTCACACTAGGACAACTGATGGATGTTGTTGTATTGAGCAGGGTGTCTAGCCAGTTATTGAAGGGGGTTTGGGCTGCTTCACACTTGGACAACCGATGGATGTTGTTGCATTGAGCAGGGTGTCTAGCCAGTTATTGAAGGGGGTTAGGGCAGCTTCACACTTGGACAACCGATGGATGTTGTTGCATTGAGCAGGGTGTCTAGCCAGTTATTGAAGGGGGTTAGGGCAGCTTCACACTCGGACAACTGATGGATGTTGTTGCACTGAGCAGGGTGTCTAGCCAGTTATTGAAGGGGGTTAGGGCAGCTTCACACTTGGACAACTGATGGATGTTGTTGCATTGAGCAGGGTGTCCAGCCAGTTATTGAAGGGGGTTTGGGCAGCTACACACAAGGACAACTGATGGATGTTGTTGCATTGGGCAGGGTGTCTAGCCAGTTACTAAAGGGGGTTAGGGCAGCTTCACACTTGGACAACTGATGGATGTTGCTGCATTGAGCAGGGTGTCTAGCCAGTTACTAAAGGGGGTTAGGGCAGCTTCACACTTGGACAACTGATGGATGTTGTTGCATTGAGCAGGGTGTCTAGCCAGTTATTGAAGGGGGTTAGGGCAGCTTCACACTTGGACAACTGATGGATGTTGTTGCATTGAGCAGGGTGTCTAGCCAGTTATTGAAGGGGGTTAGGGCAGCTACACACTAGGACAACTGATGGATGTTGTTGCATTGAGCAGGGTGTCTAGCCAGTTATTGAAGGGGGTTAGGGCAGCTACACACTAGGACAACTGATGGATGTTGTTGCATTGAGCAGGGTGTCTAGCCAGTTATTGAAGGGGGTTAGGGCAGCTACACACTTGGACAACTGATGGATGTTGTTGCACTGAGCAGGGTGTCTAGCCAGTTATTGAAGGGGGTTTGGGCAGCTTCACACTTGGACAACTGATGGATGTTGTTGCATTGAGCAGGGTGTCTAGCCAGTTATTGAAGGGGGTTTGGGCAGCTACACACTTGGACAACTGATGGATGTTGCTGCACTGAGCAGGGTGTCTAGCCAGTTATTGAAGGGGGTTAGGGCAGCTTCACACTTGGACAACTGACGGATGTTGTTGCATTGAGCAGGGTGTCTAGCCAGTTATTGAAGGGGGTTAGGGCAGCTACACACTAGGACAACTGATGGATGTTGTTGCATTGAGCAGGGTGTCTAGCCAGTTATTGAAGGGGGTTAGGGCAGCTACACACTAGGACAACTGATGGATGTTGTTGCATTGAGCAGGATGTCTAGCCAGTTACTAAAGGGGGTTTGGGCAGCTTCACACTAGGACAACTGATGGATGTTGTTGTATTGAGCAGGGTGTCTAGCCAGTTATTGAAGGGGGTTAGGGCAGCTTCACACTTGGACAACTGATGGATGTTGTTGTATTGAGCAGGGTGTCTAGCCAGTTATTGAAGGGGGTTTGGGCAGCTTCACACTAGGACAACTGACGGATGTTGTTGTATTGAGCAGGGTGTCTATAGCCAGTTATTGAAGGGGGTTAGGGCAGCTTCACACTAGGACAACTGATGGATGTTGTTGTATTGAGCAGGGTGTCTAGCCAGTTATTGAAGGGGGTTTGGGCAGCTTCACACTAGGACAACTGATGGATGTTGTTGCACTGAGCAGGGTGTCTAGCCAGTTATTGAAGGGGGTTAGGGCAGCTTCACACTTGGACAACTGATGGATGTTGCTGTATTGAGCAGGGTGTCTAGCCAGTTACTGAAGGGGGTTTGGGCAGCTTCACACTAGGACAACTGATGGATGTTGCTGCATTGAGCAGGGTGTCCAGCCAGTTATTGAAGGGGGTTAGGGCAGCTACACACTTGGACAACTGACGGATGTTGCTGCATTGAGCAGGGTGTCTAGCCAGTTACTAAAGGGGGTTTGGGCAGCTTCACACTTGGACAACTGATGGATGTTGCTGCATTGAATCTAGCCAGTTATTGAAGGGGGGTTTAGGGTTGGACTTCTTGTCTATAATATACTTACGACCGACTGTGACAGTGAAGTTGCATGTGTCTATATTTCCGGAGACATCTGTTGCTGTTATTGTCACTGTGTATGTTCCTGCAGTGAATAACCCTGGGTTCCTACTACTGGTGACAACAGGTGCCACACCAGTATTATCCGTTGCTGTGGGATTTGTCCATTGGACATCTACGGAGGTTTGTGATAAGCCAAGGGTGTAAGTTTGTGAGTTAGGACAAGTACCTAGCACAGGCTCTTGTGCATCTGTAGTAAAAAAAAGGAAAAAAGCAAATACAATAAGAAATACTCATAGAAGATAATCTTCATGTTACAAATTGGGTATATCTATAGAAAATTGTAGCCTTAGAAATTGCTTCATTTGCTGTGGTACTCTTTGTTATCGTCGTATCAGTGCAACAAGGTTGTATCTAAAACAAAATGCAACAAATTTGCATACATTATTAAAATAACTGAGTGCAACAACGTTGTGTCTTCTTCCGTAGGTTTTGCGTGTTCATCCCAGGACTTTGTAAAAAGCTACAACCTTGTTGCACTGAGCAAAACGTTACATTCCTTGTCGTAGTAATTAGTTCTGAAAAGAACTGGAGGTACAACTCGACATTTCGATCAGTATGCTCTGATCGTCCTCAGGAGAATCAGAGCACACTGATTGAAACGTCGAGTTGTACCTCCAGTTCTTTTCAGAACTAATTACTACTCAATTGAGAATTTCACATGGTGTCACCGCAATTAGTCTTACTTATCCTCCTCACCATGCAAAGCTACAAGTTTTACCTATTCCTTGTCGTACTGATTGTTTTAAAGGGACAACGATCAGACTAGAGTTTCAGTAGGGCATGGAATCGGTGTCATAGTTTGAGATGAACACAGATTTTTACATGAAATGTTGTCATATGTAGTAAAATCAGCTTGAGCATGACATCTTTATTCATTTTTTCCGCAAGATCATAAAATGACGGGTGCTCATCAGTAATTTTAACCTTTCAATAATGAAGCATGCTAGTGATATTTTTCATCAGACATTTCTGGAATTTGTCAAACCTTACCTATCACCGTGACAACAAAACTACAAATCTCAACATTCCCCGACTCATCCGTGGCAGTATATTCAACAAGGTGGACACTGATAGGTAGGTTACGTCCTGGCTCAAGGGACTTGGTCAGTATAAGGGAGTTAGGACTAAGATCGTCGGTAACTGACGGCTCGGGCCAGGTCACATTGGCATAATTAACACCAGGCTCTGCATTGATCGTGAAATCAGGCAATTCTGTCGGGGAACATCCAATGTATACTGGCGACTGATCCACTGTAAAAAACAAATTAAAAACAAAAAAATTATATGATTATCTGATGAGGGAATCAAACTTGTTCAGCTCAAAATTGGCCAACAGCTGATGTATAATACATGACATGACCAATTGGCCTGGCCAACAGCTGATGTATAATACATGACATGACCAATTGGCCTGTCCAACAGCTGATGTATAATACATGACATGACCAGGGTTCCAATTGGCCTGTCCAACAGCTGATGTATAATACATGACATGACCAGGGTTCCAATTGGCCTGTCCAACAGCTGATGTATAATACATGACATGACCAGGGTTCCAATTGGCCTGTCCAACAGCTGATGTATAATACATGACATGACCAATTGGCCTGTCCAACAGCTGATGTATAATACATGACATGACCAGGGTTCCAATTGGCCTGTCCAACAGCTGATGTATAATACATGACATGACCAATTGGCCTGTCCAACAGCTGATGTATAATACATGACATGACCAATTGGCCTGTCCAACAGCTGATGTATAATACATGACATGACCAGGGTTCCAATTGGCCTGTCCAACAGCTGATGTATAATACATGACATGACCAATTGGCCTGTCCAACAGCTGATGTATAATACATGACATGACCAGGGTTCCAATTGGCCTGTCCAACAGCTGATGTATAATACATGACATGACCAGGGTTCCAATTGGCCTGTCCAACAGCTGATGTATAATACATGACATGACCAATTGGCCTGTCCAACAGCTGATGTATAATACATGACATGACCAGGGTTCCAATTGGCCTGTCCAACAGCTGATGTATAATACATGACATGACCAATTGGCCTGTCCAACAGCTGATGTATAATACATGACATGACCAATTGGCCTGTCCAACAGCTGATGTATAATACATGACATGACCAGGGTTCCAATTGGCCTGTCCAACAGCTGATGTATAATACATGACATGACCAATTGGCCTGTCCAACAGCTGATGTATAATACATGACATGACCAGGGTTCCAATTGGCCTGTCCAACAGCTGATGTATAATACATGACATGACCAATTGGCCTGTCCAACAGCTGATGTATAATACATGACATGACCAGGGTTCCAATTGGCCTGTCCAACAGCTGATGTATAATACATGACATGACCAATTGGCCTGTCCAACAGCTGATGTATAATACATGACATGACCAATTGGCCTGTCCAACAGCTGATGTATAATACATGACATGACCAGGGTTCCAATTGGCCTGTCCAACAGCTGATGTATAATACATGACATGACCAATTGGCCTGTCCAACAGCTGATGTATAATACATGACATGACCGGGGTTCCAATTGGCCTGTCCAACAGCTGATGTATAATACATGACATGACCAGGGTTCCAATTGGCCTGTCCAACAGCTGATGTATAATACATGACATGACCAGGGTTCCAATTGGCCTGTCCAACAGCTGATGTATAATACATGACATGACCAATTGGCCTGTCCAACAGCTGATGTATAATACATGACATGACCAGGGTTCCAATTGGCCTGTCCAACAGCTGATGTATAATACATGACATGACCAATTGGCCTGTCCAACAGCTGATGTATAATACATGACATGACCAATTGGCCTGTCCAACAGCTGATGTATAATACATGACATGACCAGGGTTCCAATTGGCCTGTCCAACAGCTGATGTATAATACATGACATGACCAATTGGCCTGTCCAACAGCTGATGTATAATACATGACATGACCAATTGGCCTGTCCAACAGCTGATGTATAATACATGACATGACCAGGGTTCCAATTGGCCTGTCCAACAGCTGATGTATAATACATGACATGACCAATTGGCCTGTCCAACAGCTGATGTATAATACATGACATGACACGGGTTCCAATTGGCCTGTCCAACAGCTGATGTATAATACATGACATGACCAGGGTTCCAATTGGCCTGTCCAACAGCTGATGTATAATACATGACATGACCAGGGTTCCAATTGGCCTGTCCAACAGCTGATGTATAATACATGACATGACCAATTGGCCTGTCCAACAGCTGATGTATAATACATGACATGACCAGGGTTCCAATTGGCCTGTCCAACAGCTGATGTATAATACATGACATGACCAATTGGCCTGTCCAACAGCTGATGTATAATACATGACATGACCGGGTTCCAATTGGCCTGTCCAACAGCTGATGTATAATACATGACATGACCAGGGTTCCAATTGGCCTGTCCAACAGCTGATGTATAATACATGACATGACCAGGGTTCCAATTGGCCTGTCCAACAGCTGATGTATAATACATGACATGACCAATTGGCCTGTCCAACAGCTGATGTATAATACATGACATGACCAGGGTTCCAATTGGCCTGTCCAACAGCTGATGTATAATACATGACATGACCAGGGTTCCAATTGGCCTGTCCAACAGCTGATGTATAATACATGACATGACCAATTGGCCTGTCCAACAGCTGATGTATAATACATGACATGACCAGGGTTCCAATTGGCCTGTCCAACAGCTGATGTATAATACATGACATGACCAATTGGCCTGTCCAACAGCTGATGTATAATACATGACATGACCAATTGGCCTGTCCAACAGCTGATGTATAATACATGACATGACCAATTGGCCTGTCCAACAGCTGATGTATAATACATGACATGACCAATTGGCCTGTCCAACAGCTGATGTATAATACATGACATGACCAGGGTTCCAATTGGCCTGTCCAACAGCTGATGTATAATACATGACATGACCAATTGGCCTGTCCAACAGCTGATGTATAATACATGACATGACCAGGGTTCCAATTGGCCTGTCCAACAGCTGATGTATAATACATGACATGACCAATTGGCCTGTCCAACAGCTGATGTATAATACATGACATGACCAGGGTTCCAATTGGCCTGTCCAACAGCTGATGTATAATACATGACATGACCAATTGGCCTGTCCAACAGCTGATGTATAATACATGACATGACCAGGGTTCCAATTGGCCTGTCCAACAGCTGATGTATAATACATGACATGACCAATTGGCCTGTCCAACAGCTGATGTATAATACATGACATGACCAATTGGCCTGTCCAACAGCTGATGTATAATACATGACATGACCAATTGGCCTGTCCAACAGCTGATGTATAATACATGACATGACCAATTGGCCTGTCCAACAGCTGATGTATAATACATGACATGACCAATTGGCCTGTCCAACAGCTGATGTATAATACATGACATGACCAATTGGCCTGTCCAACAGCTGATGTATAATACATGACATGACCAATTGGCCTGTCCAACAGCTGATGTATAATACATGACATGACCAATTGGCCTGTCCAACAGCTGATGTATAATACATGACATGACCAATTGGCCTGTCCAACAGCTGATGTATAATACATGACATGACCAATTGGCCTGTCCAACAGCTGATGTATAATACATGACATGACAAATTGGCCTGTCCAACAGCTGATGTATAATACATGACATGACCAGGGTTCCAATTGGCCTGTCCAACAGCTGATGTATAATACATGACATGACCAGGGTTCCAATTGGCCTGTCCAACAGCTGATGTATAATACATGACATGACCAGGGTTCCAATTGGCCTGTCCAACAGCTGATGTATAATACATGACATGACCAGGGTTCCAATTGGCCTGTCCAACAGCTGATGTATAATACATGACATGACAAATTGGCCTGTCCAACAGCTGATGTATAATACATGACATGACCAGGGTTCCAATTGGCCTGTCCAACAGCTGATGTATAATACATGACATGACCAATTGGCCTGTCCAACAGCTGATGTATAATACATGACATGACCAGGGTTCCAATTGGCCTGTCCAACAGCTGATGTATAATACATGACATGACCAGGGTTCCAATTGGCCTGTCCAACAGCTGATGTATAATACATGACATGACCAATTGGCCTGTCCAACAGCTGATGTATAATACATGACATGACCAATTGGCCTGTCCAACAGCTGATGTATAATACATGACATGACCAATTGGCCTGTCCAACAGCTGATGTATAATACATGACATGACCAGGGTTCCAATTGGCCTGTCCAACAGCTGATGTATAATACATGACATGACCAGGGTTCCAATTGGCCTGTCCAACAGCTGATGTATAATACATGACATGACCAGGGTTCCAATTGGCCTGTCCAACAGCTGATGTATAATACATGACATGACCAATTGGCCTGTCCAACAGCTGATGTATAATACATGACATGACCAGGGTTCCAATTGGCCTGTCCAACAGCTGATGTATAATACATGACATGACCAGGGTTCAATTGGCCTGTCAACAGCTGATGTATAATACATGACATGACCAGGGTTCCAATTGGCCTGTCCAACAGCTGATGTATAATACATGACATGACCAGGGTTCCATTTGGCCTGTCCAACAGCTGATGTATAATACATGACATGACCAGGGTTCCAATTGGCCTGTCCAACAGCTGATGTATAATACATGACATGACCAGGGTTCCAATTGGCCTGTCCAACAGCTGATGTATAATACATGACATGACCAATTGGCCTGTCCAACAGCTGATGTATAATACATGACATGACCAGGGTTCCAATTGGCCTGTCCAACAGCTGATGTATAATACATGACATGACCAGGGTTCCAATTGGCCTGTCCAACAGCTGATGTATAATACATGACATGACCAGGGTTCCAATTGGCCTGTCCAACAGCTGATGTATAATACATGACATGACCAGGGTTCCAATTGGCCTGTCCAACAGCTGATGTATAATACATGACATGACCAGGGTTCCAATTGGCCTGTCCAACAGCTGATGTATAATACATGACATGACCAGGGTTCCAATTGGCCTGTCCAACAGCTGATGTATAATACATGACATGACCAGGGTTCCAATTGGCCTGTCCAACAGCTGATGTATAATACATGACATGACCAGGGTTCCAATTGGCCTGTGGTCTGCTGACCAAATGCCAGTTAAAACGACGGTGGAATAGTCAAAACCCCTCTCCTAGGAGTTCAGCGGGCTAGTCAAAATAACAAAGACTGCACTAGTTCTTTTTATTTTATATTTACACATTTTATTCCACTAGGCCATCATTGTGAAATTCAAAGAAATATTCTCTCATAAACAAGGAATTATCGACATGAAAGGTCTTTGTGCTACCTCAAAAATACTGACAATTGTGGACTATCAAGAGGAACCTTATAAAAATTAAACACTTGTAGACCAGTGAAAATGCATGCAGAATTGTTAAAAGTCAAACTTACTGGTCCGGCCAACCAACTCAATTCAGCCAGCCAGCCAGCCAGCCAGATACCTGACCAAAACAGTCATTACCCGGTTCCATTTTTCGGTTCCAATTACCCGTAAACGACTTTTTAAAATTCAGACTTAACATTAATTGAGCGGTGCGAACAAAAATTTAAAAAACAAAGACGTGACTCTTGAAAAACAAAAATGTGACTCTTGAACAACGTAATGTTTACACTTTTACAGACAATTATCTTTAAATTCAAGAGATTGCACTCCAATAAAGAAAAGATCGATTTAAGTATGGTATCCTCTGTATTATAAAAGTCAATTTGTTATCATTTACAGTACATGTATTTGTACACCACCGGAGGCATGTTTTCAAGGAAAATAAAAACGGGTATCCGGAGTTTCCTGATTTCGGGTATCCGGTTCCAAAAATATCCGAAAACGCACAGCCCTAACAGCCAGCCAGCCTTAACAGCCAGCCAGCCCTAACAGACAGCCAGCCCTAACAGACAGCCAGCCAGCCCTAACAGACAGCCAGCCAGCCCTAACAGCCAGCCAGCCCTAACAGCCAGCCAGCCCTAACAGACAGCCAGCCAGCCCTAACAGCCAGCCAGCCCTAACAGCCAGCCAGCCCTAACAGCCAGCCCAGCCATCCCAATAAATCAACATAAAATTAATACTCACCATTAACTGCCACAGTAAACTCACAAGTTTGTATGTTATTGAAATTATCAGTGGCCGTATACATCACAGCCTGAGTAATGCCAGCATTTACAATGGCTCCATTGGCTAGCCCTATAGGCCCAACTTGTGTCAGTGATCCAGAGTTATCTACAGCTGTGGGCTCTTCCCAGGACACACTCCTTGATGTCTCCCCTGCCTTGACGTAGAAGACCAGGGCTGGTCCAGGACAGGTAATAAACGTAGGAGCCAGATTATCAACTGTGAAAAACAATAAAGAAGAAATGTTGGGAACAATATTTTATTTATTCATATTTGATCAAAAGAAAATCAAATATAGGCATAATATCCTACTAGTCAGTGTTCTTCCCACAGTGGTCGGTACCGGAAACCCTGACCGGCACTCAGGATCCTGCAACCACCACTGGTAAAAATTTGTTTTCCCCCTAACCACCACTCATTTTCCAACTTGCCTATTTCCTTTCACAGATTATCAATAAAAGATGACAGATGTTGTCTTTACCAGTAAAAATTTAAGCATTTGTATAATAGATAGCTCGAAATAATGCTGCCGCGCCCGCCCGCCCTGCCCCCCCCATATTTTCCCCCAGGATTGCTCTGAGAGGTATTATTTATGCAAAATTAATAATAAAAATTATCAACAATGGATGGAATCAATAACATTTAAATAATTCATTAACATATGGTCAATCACAATGCAATCAATTTCCACCATGGTGTCCTTGTTATGTATGTACATGTACCATTCATTATCCTTATTATGAGTGCACATTCTTGGGTCATTCCACCAGGTTGGGGCAAGTTTTGTAACATGGTGTCCTTGTTACGTAGGTAGATGTACCATTCATTATCCTTATTATGAGTGCACATTCTTGGGTCATTCCACCAGGTTTGGGGCAAGCTTTGTGACATGGTGCCCCAAAATGGTGGAATGTATGTTACTGTGCAGGTCAAATACTTGTCTTTTTATGCAGATGGTGTGACCAAGTGTTCAGAATGCCTAAAGGGTGGAACACGGGTGTGATTTGACAAAGGTAAAACAATCCTGAAAATGGGTAGCAGGCATGGGTCTCCCTTTGGTCTAGAGGACAAAGCCCCCTGAACCTCCTGGATGTTTAATTTTTGGAGGATTTACAGACTCTTCACATCCCCACTAACATGAGGTTTGGACTAGAGGTTTGGACACAATACAGGCTACTTCTTTCTTTCCTTGGTGGCTACTTCTCTTCAAAAAAATTGTGAACAATCCTGAGAAAACACAGGTCTGGTAGAAGGATAGCTTTAATACGAGAGAAGATTTGGACTAATTACCTTTCACAGTTACCCGAAAGGAACATGTGACAGTATTTCCAGCGACATCAGTTCCTGTATAGACGACATCGTATTCACCCAAATTGTAGAAGTCTCCATTGGTGTGCGTACCCACAAGGTTTAAATCTTGCATAGAGTTGTCTGTGATGGTAATTGTGGGCCAAGTCACCACTGCCCCGGTAGCAGATGCAGCTACATACATTGTGATATCTGCTGGGCAGTTTAAGATACTGGGGTTTTCATCGTCTGCTGTGTCTGTAAAACAAACAAGTTGGGATTCTTTAATTAAGGGTGCATTGTTAACATTGGGGGGGGGAGGGGGGGGGTTCATGTAATCATGCACCATGAAGCCACTGTGATATGGGGTCAAGGAACCTTGGAAGCTTCAGAACAGATGTTCTCCAGTGTTGCAGTCGGAGAATGGATGCATACAAAGATGTATACTGCCCAGATATGCCACTGCGTTGGCTAAAAAAAACCTGAAATTGATTATCATTGTGACAAATACTCGCCTGTGTGGCGAACGCATCGCATAACGTGGCGATGTATCGACTGGGGTGCAGCTCATTAATTTTAGCCTTTCTGGGCCTTATGGAAGGCTCTCCTGTCAACTTCTACACAGAATAAATGTTACATTTATGAAAATGTCAGCAACAAATTTATTTTTAACCTTACGCAACTCAATTGTCTTCAAACTGTCCGTTCTTTGAATTGTCCCGAGAGAATGGCCTCCTCTTCCTCACTCCATGCTTTGACAGAATTTCTGAAACCAAGTTTCAATGCACGTTATCGCTTCAGCATACATGTACATGTGGTTAGACAACTCGTCCTGCCGGTAATGCTGAGTATTTGATATGAAGACTGCGATCCGGAAACCACCGGCGCATGAAATCATAGACTTGATTTCAAGGCTGTGTGATAACACCACTACAGCATACATACGAGGCGGACCAGGGTTCATCATGTGCCTAGAATTACATACATACGTAGTCGGCAGGGCGTTGGCGGGATAAGCCTCGAAATCAATGCTACTGCGTTACTGCTGCGCGCTGCTGGCGGAATGCGTCGAGCTCTGAGGCGAAAAAAAATATAAAACATTTCCGTTTCATTTTTTTTCCTCCGGTCTTTTTATGAATGGACGGCCGGAAAAAAAAAGGATTTTGGGGAGATAACCGGAATTCCGGTTTAAACCGGAAAATTGGCATCTCTGACTGCCTTCAGGCACCTCAAGACAGGATTCCTTTCAGCATAGGGTCAGTATGGGGGGGTCCACTTAATGGACTTTATTAAGGTGCAGCCATCGTGATTGTCATCCACACAAATCCATTCAACGATGGCTTATCTATTAGTTAATGGCATACATGCCTGAAAGGGACAATATCACAATCGAAGCAGACTTTCAACAGGGCATTGAATCAGTGTGCTACTTTAAGATAAACACAGTGACTGAAAATTACTGGCTCATTTATTCAGCAGCAACAACAACATAACCATAGGTAAAACTTGTAGCTTTGCATGGTGAAGAGGATAAGTAAGACTAATTGCGGTGACACCATGTGAAATTCTCTACTGAGTGGTGATTAATTCTGCAAAGAACTGGAGGTTACAACTTACTTTATCATGTGAAGTATTATTTTCAGTCACTGACTTAATCTAAAACGAGCACTCTGATTCCATGTCCTGTTGATTGGGACGAAATTGTCAAGCTTTATCATACCTTTCACATCCACATTAAATGAGCACATCTTAGCCGCTCCATTCTCAAAATATGCAACACATGTGATTGTGTTGAGTCCCGTGAAAAAAAGATCGCCCTTTGTTCTACCACAGACTGATGTAACACTGCCGAGGTTTGTGGGATAGAGAGGATCATCCCATGTGACAGCCATTGATTCTGTTCCAAGTGGTAATGTTATCATAACATCATCAGGACAGGTAATGGTGGGAACAGTGCTAACTGCTGGCTCTGTAAAAATAATAAAATCAACTAACAGTTTGGATAAGAATTGGTGATGATAAGAATCACAATATAAACTCACAACAAGAGATAACTTTCAAATGATATTTCCATACATGTATGTCTACTACTTTAACCCTAACCACCCTGAATCCATCAAAATCCATCCCCCTGTATTGGAAGATTTTGGCGGATTCAGGATACCTCCACATTGAGCATGTGGCGGATTTTGATGGATTCAGGATTTCAATAGTTTTTAACTGCTTGGTCATGTTGGTTGATGGATTATAGTTACATGTACTGTATATGTTAGATTTTGATGGATTCTATGCAGCAACAAATTTTCATGTGAGCATGGTATCCTGAATCCGCCAAAATCCACCAAAAATTTAGTGGTGGATTTTGGCGGATTCAGGATATGTCCAATATCTACACTGGCGGATTCTGATGGATTCAGGACACCAGCATTTTGTGTGTGACAAAATTGGTGGATTCAGGATACTTTCTAGTAAAAATACCCAAGGGGTTAGGGTTAATATTCATTCACATAAGTATTCATGGCAACCAGGTTCCTAAATTACATTTTCCGACGCAACAATTCCATCAATAAAGAAATGCATGCTATGTTATCAAATGTTTACAGTTTTAAATAATTTGACTTAATAATAATGATGCACTATACTGTACTCCTTCACTCGTAATTTCACATTTCTTCCCCGTTAATTTGGTAATATCCAAATAAAAATAAAAATAATAATCGAGACAATAAAAATCATATATCGATAATATGACTTTCAACAACAACAAAAACAACAAAAAATGATATTGTAATCCTACTACAACTGCAGTGGACAAAGGAACTACATGGTGAATCTAAAAAACAATTTTTAAAAAATAAAAAATAAACGAACCTTGTACAAAGATATCAAATGCACAGAAGGAATCATTGGCAGTGTTTTTGAATGTATATTTTACAGTGGTGCGGCCAATATCAAACTGATCCCCTGAACTCTTAGTTGAGCTTATCTGTACTCCTACTGTACTGGCTAAGCCTGGTTCCGTCCACGTGACTGATACTTGTGTCTGGCCTAGGGGTGCAGTAGCATACTTATCCGTAGGGCAAGACTGTATGACTGGGGAACCATTGTCTACATAGGAGAAAAACAAACAATTATACAAGACAATTGTTAACATCATCATCGGGCAAGATCGGTGGTCAAGAGGTTAAGACGTCTGTACTAGTATGCAGGAGGTTGTGGGTTTGAGTCCCGCCTGAGTCGCCTGTGAAGTTTTTTACACAGACGCTCGGAAAGCATTCGGTGAAGGGCATATAGGGGGTAATTTTAGGGTTATAAGTACAAATCACATGTTTGTAATATCATGTGAATGATACAACGCACTGTGATTTCCAACTAACTTGTTAAGGCCAAAGAAAAGTCACCGGTTTCTGGTCATAGGTTGGCTTCAAAATCAGTGTATGGTGATGAACTTTTTTTTTCTTAAATTTTGTTTGCAAACTGGTGACATACATGATACATGTATATTTTAGTGGTTACTGAGACCAGACCAAAGTTTTCATACATAAAATATGGTGGCTAAGAGAGGCCTCACAAATTGGGCAAATGTTCATACCCCTATGTGGAAAAGTTGTTTAAATCACAGCGTGGCAGAATTCCAATCGATCCAGCAATTTTGGCTGCAATTGGACATCATAACAAAAACAAAGAAAATTGAAAATGCCAACAGGTGGGTCTGAGGCAACACGAGTGAGACCAGACACCAGAGACATTTTTTTGGCTTATGTACACAACCCAGCAACCCATGATGACATTTACCTTCTATGGTAATTTGAAATGTACATAACTCAATCTCAGTACTATCCCTGGCAGTGTATGTCACTGTTGTGTCCTCATAGTAATATCGTCCTGGTAAATGATCTCGTGTAAGAGTGTACGTCTCGTCGCTTGTGACAGTCGGAGAAACCCAGTAAACCAATGCAGAGCGTGTTGCTCGAACAGGCGACACTGGACAATTCATGATCACTGTACGAAATGAAACAATTTTTACAAATGTTAATGGACAATAAGTGTGGAATGAACAGAACCTGCCAGTCATTTAACGCAGTTCCTATGGCTATTGTTATGCAACCTTTGGAATATGTTAATATGCCAACAAAATAATATAGTGCATATTCTTGGTGTTTTTACAGGTGTGTGTGACTTGACAAATCATTAAAAATGGGTAGCGGGCCTGGGTCTCCCTTTGGTCTAGAGGACAAAGCCCCCTGAACCTCCTGGATGTTTAATATTGGAGGATTTACAGATTCTTCACATCCCCACAAACAAGAAACTAGAGGTTTGGACACAATACAGGCTACTTCTCTTCTTTCAAGAAAATTTAAGGCAAAAAAATCCTGAATTCAGGAAAAATTCTGTGTTATTATTATTACATTTATTGGTAATTAAACCAAGGATTTCTCAATAGTCCTATAGCATTGTAGAAACATGAAGAGAAGACAATGAAATAATGTTCAGCTTTTGAGAAATCATTACTCAAATTCTTTTGGATTATATTTAAGAGACAATATCGCCAATATCAGAACAAACCTTTGTCAGGGCATTGATTTGGTGTCCTACTTATAATACCACATGAGTGCACACTAACCTAGATAACAGGGTGCGATATGATCATATCACCTTGGCTGTTGCAAAAATAACGAGCCAGGTAGTCATGACATTATATTTCTGCAGCACCCACAGTAATATGATCTTATCGCGCCCTGTTATCTAGGCAAGCAAGTGCTAGTTGGGGCATTACACTGATTCAATACTCTGTTGAAAGTCTGCTGTGATCACGACAATATTGTCTCTTTTTGACACTTGAGACAGACCCATCAACAGTTAAAGCTTAATATCACCATGGAGGAAGGAAGTTTTCCTTCCTCCATGATATCACTTGGTTGAAATCGTCATCGGTCAAGCTCGGTCGTCAAAAGGTTAAGACATCTGCACTAGTAATCAGGAGGTCGTGGGTACGAATCCCACGATAAAAAATAAAAGTTTTAAATACTGAAATTTCACGAAAATTACCGATTTCACAATAGTAAACTTTATGCCAAAAGTGTCTGCTTGGGCAAGCTTACCTTATCACAAAATTTTAGATTGTAATAATTAGCAGATCAAAAGTTTTAAAATGTGGGGCTAGGGCCAATATGGAGGTTGGAGGGCCACCTCCATGGTCCTAGTACAAGAATGGGGCTATCACTCAGTATCACTGAGTTAATCTATAAAAAAAAGTAACTAAGTACTACTACTAACACGTTAGCATTCTGTCCATTTTTAAGAGACCGAGCTTTCCGATTGCGAAGGCAAATCATTACACATGTTACAACACCGAGTAATAATAACAACCTTAATTGTATAAAACCCTAGACATACCTCGCGATTTGCTTGAAAGAAAACGCTAAATCTAAACGTCGTTTCAAATCGGATTAAATAGCCCTTATTTCGCGGTCATGTAGCAGTCAGTGCGCCCTCAATAGTTTACTATCTTGCGTCGAGTTGTGTGTGTGAGAGATCGATGATTGATTGCGTGCTAAGACTTTTCGGCTTCACACGTGCACCCAGAGAAAACATAATTATGATTAGATTTTTACGAATTCAAAATGAGATTAAAAAACGTAAAATGTCAACCGATCCATCGGAAAATATAATACTTGCAAGTCAGAACTTCTAATTTATAGATTCTGTCGGTCCAGTCGACCGTGCAATTGTGCAATCTCCAGTCCAAGTAGGCCTAAGTACGTTTTTGCATGGCCCCATCCGTGTGTTTCGGGTTTATTTCCCGCCGTGCGTGGCCAAGCCTGTGTACCATCCGATTGATCCACTGTAGGCAGTAGCATACATGGACAGTCAACATCTTGTGATCAATCCACACCTGATACTACCTACCTTCATGTCAATACATGAACATTAATCTTGGTCATAAGTGTACTGTAACTCAATCACTGCAGTGGAACTAGAGGATGCCACAGTCATTACAAGTACACTGACCGTTCAATAAAAATAATGTATCATGCATATGCGCATGGAGCTATGCGGGACTTCCGGACCGGATAGGCCCTACGTACATTTTTAGGGAACAGACGTACGGTACGGTATGAGCTCGTGCAAGAGTGCGCACGCACACGTTCCATTAGACTCGGGAACAAGTCGTTAGACAGTCGTGTTTTGTCTGTAGGCGCTGCTGTATATACCAGCGCGGAACGCTGTTGAAGCTAGCGGCAACTAAACTCAGCTAATTATCAACTTGATTTTAACGTTCCATGAATGACGTGATTTCTCACAACCACATGTACGTAGACAGCTTGCTGCATGATCGGCTGCCGATGTGTTGTTAGCGCTTGTCAAATGTTTGGAATTTTTAAAGAAAGCTCTACAGAACACGGGATTGAACCTCAAGTTCAATGCATTTTTATTTTCCAACTTCAAATTTATTCTTGTGAAAGTGAGCTACAGGGTTTTTAATACTAAACAAACTATTTAATAAAACCACTTTAAAACATGTTCAATGTCTTGTCTAACATGTTTATTTCATTATTGTGTGTTTGAACAGTGGAAAACCAATGGTTGTTCGAAATTTAAAAAAGAATGGCGGCCATCTTGAAAATAAAAAATAAAAAACAAAAACCTCCCGCTTCCTTTTTTTTCAGAAACCCGGACGCTAAACATGTTTTTTTTGTACTTGGCCTTATGAATGATCCATTCATCAAGAAGCGGACCCGATCTGAATTATGAGGGAATTGTAAAACCAACGCAAGCCAGTCTTCCCTACCGGGCCATACGCAAGGGTACGGAAGCGTATTTAGGACATGGCAGAAAAAATTCCCGGATTACTATTTCGCCCGGGTGGATTACTATTTCGCCCGGGCGAAATAGGTTTACTGTAGTCCTGTGGTCCATGCCGGTATGTGGTCATCACTGTGATTAATCAGTGTAAAAATCTCATTATTTCCCTTTGCCCAAGTCCAAGGCGAAAATACAGGGTAATCATTATTATGACACAGTTGACACTATTTCGCCCGGGCGGATTACTAATTCGCCCGGGCTAAATAGTAATCCGCCCGGGCGGATTAGTAATTCGCCCGGAATTTTTTTTTCTGCCATGTCCTAAATACGCTTCCGTACAAGGGGTTTTTTCACAAACAATTTGAAACTTTTGGTAAATAAAGATGATGGCCCCACGTGTCCCATAAAATGTAAATATCTACGGACCAGCAATATAAATTGCTGGCAATATTATTCACCGATGTAGTTGGAACTGAAGTACTTTACTCAAGAACATTCCAAGAATTGGTGTAAACGGTAGATACAAAATTGGTTAATTGACAGAAACATTAAAGTGCCGACAATTCAAACCAGTTGCCTGATTTCATTCCGTAATATGATCACGACGGATTTTAGGCAAATGCTTTCCCCACATTTTGGCCGCATGCAGGTGCTCATGTAACACTATCAATCCAATATTAATTTTTGAAGCTTTCTGGTCGTTATAAAAATACAAACATTAATAAAATTGACTCAATAAAATCACAAAAGCTCACGCAGAGCAGGCGTTGCCCTTATTTTTTCTTGTTCACTAGCCGGCCGGACCAGTAAGGTTTACTTTGAGCTATTTCGCATGCATTTTCACTGGTTTTATAAGGTTCCACATAGTGGTACGAAATTGTCAATTATTACTATTATTATTTTCAAGAACTTATCCTCTTCCAAATTACAATTGTTTTGAACAAGGGCATTCCCATTCAAGAATTGACAGAATATATCTTTGAATTTCACGATGCTAGCATATTTGAAAATGATGAAATTATGGCCCAGTGAATGGTGTAGGCCTAATGTGTGTAAAAAAATAATAAAATAATTTTAAAAATATTAAAAAACACTCGGTACAAGGAGATGGCTTGACTAGTCAGCCGCCGTTTTAACTGGCATTTTGGCCAGCAGATCAGATCACTGGCAAATTCAAACCCTGCAGAGCCTCCTGAATGCAAACTTTTTCCCGTTCCCTTAAATTATTATTTAAAAAAACAGTCAGTAATTTTTTCTTGCAAAAGTGAGATTCATTGTTAATTGTATTGTAGACCAATATTTTTGGGCGGTATATTTTTGGCGGCGTTAGGCCAATAATAACGTAGGCATACGGTGCTTTCATTTCTCAATGGAAATTCCGATTGCTGGATATATGTACAGACGTGGTGCTGATTTACCACACAAAAAGATCAATAAAATTCCATTTTTGAAGTTAAGCCAGAATATTAAATGAAATGATACAACAATCAATAATCTAACAAATCTATAGTAAGGGAATAAAAGACCTGTTAATGACCTGTTTTCGGCGTGGTCATGGGCGATAATGACCGAGCCAAAGCTCGTTCCGATTTTGTTTCCAAAATGTAAATATCATAATTTTGTTGAATAAAGCCAATTACAGAAATAGGCAAATTCACGTTTTGGGGACACGCGAAACACTTTCAAAGGACATGAGTCAGACGCTTGATGCGAAACAATCTTCGTTACTCTGATTGGTTCAAATCCACGTAGCACAAAACATGCTGCTCTGATTTTGATAAGCCATGTCTTTACCATCCGTTAATACACCCACGTGCTTACGTTTTCTTCAATCAGATTACCAGATATTCGCTCGATCCTTTTGTCATATATCGTTCGATGTCTAAGCCAATGCATCAAAATTATGTTCGAGTTCCAAGCCACAACTAGGGCTATACTGTGAAAACGAACAGACCTTAACATTTGTCAACGAAAATTTCAGACCTCGCATATTCTGTCGACGTAATGTATACAAGGTTTATCAATTTTGACGGCCATTTATTAGAAACGATTTGACTATTGTGTTATTATGCCATAGCTTCCCCGCGATACGTAACAGACTACGCCCTGTATAGCAAACGAGACAGCCCCACATATACAGCCTATATAGTACATACACTCGATGGTGCAAATGTTTACGTTTCTTGCCCAAGGTAGACATTTTTGTATAACAGAAATGAAAACTTGAAAAAATTACAAAAATAGGAAAACAAAATGAGATAAAACAACATAGTAACAACCATTATGTTTTGTCTATCTACAAAGCATACACATGAATAGTAAATCAACAGTGGAATGACGACCTTAAAAAATTCAACTCTGAGTCATAAACCAACCTTCAAAAAATGATTCGAGAATTCTTCACGGGCCAATGAACAATAAACACAAAACGGGCGTATAGAAGAGAATGCGTTGTTCAAGTTCGGTCATCTAACAATAATTTCAATAACAAAAACAAAATTTGGGCTCGATAGGGCAACTATGACGTTATAATGCTTTCTTTAAAAAAGATGAGGGGAAAAAGACAAAATACGTCTAAAAAGTTTTAAAGATGTATAAGATGTCATTGCCGATAGAACAGTTAATCGAACTTGAGATGTATATACATACACTTCTGTTTTAAATTTCAAATGGGATAGTTCACAAAACAATTTACAAAAATAATGTTGCCCTACACCGACGTGTTTTCGGTGTTTTCCGAAGCAACGTTAAAGATGTAGTCCTATTAACTGTATTTTTGGGGAAAGGAAACCACGTGGTTTAGAAATAACATTACACAAAGATGTGTAAGATGACATGAAATATTCCTGCCATCAGAATTGTTAATTAAATCGAAAGATGTACACTTTTTAATTAAACTTTCAAATGAGAAATTTCACAAAACCGTTGACCGTCACGATTAGGGCATGGAATCTGTGTCCTAGTTTAAGGTGAACACAGTGACTGAAAATAACTGGCTCATTTAGACAGCAGAAACAGTAATATGACCTTATCATGTGGGGTATAATTTTGTCACTGGGTTAATCTAAAACTAGCACTACGATTCCATGCCCTGTTGATCGTGATATTGCCCCTTTAAAGACTGTAGGCCTATCACCTGTGTTTTTCACTAATTAACTGGCATTTTTCATTTTCATCAGAATATTGCTATTATTAAGTAACTTGGGGAAAGGACAACACATGGTTTAAAATGACGCATTACACAAAATAATCGATAGAAGCATATGGTTTTATAGCAGTGGCACAGCCAGGATTTTCAGAGAGGGGGGTGCAAATGAACCGACAAATTATGTCAATCAGAAATACCAAGTTTGTGAATTTACCGACAGACACTATTTTACCAACAAACTGACGTTGTTAGACTTTCACTTTATAGTTGACACAAAACTACCATTGATTCAAATTCGTGAAATTTCTGAATAAGAACGCAATTTTATAATATAAAACTGGGGGAAATTAGGCAACACTTTTGTTAATCTCAATTCTCAAAAGAAACAAATCATGATGAACTTTTTAAATGAAACTTACTGTAAAAAAATGTTTGAAAATTTTTTCTCTAAATGAAATTAATAAAAAAGTTTCTTGACCAAGTTTTCGAAATAAATACCTACAAATCTTAATTATATATTTAACAACACAAAGAAATATATAGGTTGGTTTGTGTTTATATTTTGTTAATCTTTTGAAGGAAATGTCCAACATTAATTGGTAATTTCCAGATTATCAAATAAAACGAATTATCGATGTTAAACTGGTACTATAGTTTCAATTATACTGAAAACTTATTTTGTCTGAAATAATTTAACTTTAGAGAAAACAAGTTTTCATCGTTTTCTTCAAAACGGACATTTTACCAAAAGTGCATACTCGCTTTAAAGCTGGAATAAATAATATAGTATGCTATCAACTCATCAACAAACCTATTTAACATTTTCATACGAAAACTTCCCAACCACCACAAAAAGAACTCATTTTATATGTGCATATTACAGACCAAAAACTTGATGTCAGGTCCGACCAATTTGCATGGCCAGAAGTGTGGTCCGATTGGCGCTTTATGACGATTTGTTCACGTTATTGGTTACAGTAGGCCTATAATAGTATCGGGTACGTCCATCACCTCCAACACCTTGCGCCGAGGAGAAACGGATGCACATTTCCCATGAGCGTCGATCGCTCGTCCCCCACCGATCTACGCCCATGCACTTTCCACTTGGTTACGATCGTATTCCCATAAGCAATTAGGCGTCAACCACTGTACTCTTCGCTCAAAATATCACTGACTGACTGAGTAAATTAGAAATTACAGAATAACATAAAACGGAAAAACTCACACAGTTCAGTAATAAACAAGTTAGATCGACTTACTCAAATTGTTGCCCTGAACACACTGTATTATGAGAAACAACGCCAGTACGATCTTCACAGAGGAAACCATGCTTCCTCTCAGCGTCATGATGTCTTCAGAGGATCAAAAACTTGGTTTAAATGATAGAAATCCTCGTTTTTCTAAACTCAAAACATCAAATTTGGAAATCGAAAGCAGTGCGTAGTTTTTGCTGAACTCTGCTTTAGTTGTACGCAATGGTTGTGTTCGGTTGTGTTACCTACTATAGTGTAAATGGGTTTGGGACCATGAATAACAGGTACATATATTTTGGGCATGGAATGGCTAACAGGGTGTGGATCTATTGTGGTGCATTGGAGCGGAACAGAGAGAGAGGGCTGTTTGTTGAAATCGTCCTCGACTTTCTTCACATCATTGTCTGTGATCAACCGACCATCAAAGGCTTGCTAAACTCGCCGTAAGTCCTCTTATTAAAAACATAGTTCCATGTTTAAAGGGACAATATCGTCACGATCACAGCAGACTTTCAACAGGGCATGGAATCTGTGTCCTACTTTAAGATGAACACAGTGACTGAAAACAATACTACCTTATCACGTGGAGTATTATTTTCAGTCACTGAGATAAATCTAAACCTAGCACTCTGATTCCATGCCCTATTGATCGTGACAATATTGTCCCTTTAAAGTCCCCAAAACATAAAATATTTATCAATAAACTTTATCACAAAGCAGCCATACTTATTTTCTCATGCACTTTCTCATTACATTTTAAAGATGGTGATTTAATTGTTCTCCTTATATGTAAAAAGAGAGATAAAATTCTACATTAAATATGTTTCAAATTTTGAATCCTGTATTATTACATACATGTATTTCCACAACTTCATGTCTTGAACACGGTGATTAATACTAATAGTAAACAAAACTAAACAATTGCAATGGATAAGCCACAACCAAGAGGAAGCTTATATATGATGACCATGAACTGAAAAACAATTTTGTGGGAGATAGGGAAGAATTTAATTCAATACATATTTATTCCCATAGTCTCTACCAGACTCTTAAATTATAAATTAAAAATGTATTGCCCATGCTTTTGTTGTTATGGTTATTTAGGTGTTCGGGTATGTACCCGAAACACCTATTGTTTTTTGTACGTTTTTTTATTTTTTTTTATACTTCTTCTCCCCGACGTCTGTCCACAAAAAAACACATACTTGCAAACTTCACATGAACTTGAAACTTGGCATGTACTTAGAACTTAACAAGTAGATGAAACTCGAGTTGTGAGTGACCCCAATTTGACCTTACTTCCTGTCCAAACCGGAAGTCAAAGTTTAATATTTAAAAAAATCATATCTCAACAACCACAACAGGTAAATTGACATTTTTTGCACCATTGTATAGATTGTTAATTGTCGAAAAATATTTACAAAAACATGACCCCAATTTGACCTTACTTCCTGTCCAAACCGGAAGTCAAAGTTTAACATTTAAAAAAATCATATCTCAACAACCACAAGAGGTAAATTCAGATTTTTTGCACCATTGTACAGATTGTTAATTGTCAAAAATATTTACAAAAACATGACCCCAATTTGACCTTTACTTCCTGTCCAAACCGGAAGTCAAAGTTTAATATTAAAAACTATCATATCTCAACAACCACAAGAGGTAAATTCACAATTTTTGTACCATTGTACAGATCGTGAATTATCGTGAATTGTCCAAAAATATTTACAAAAAGGTGACCCCAATTTGACCTTACTTCCTGTCCAAACCGGAAGTCAAAGTTTAATATTTAAAAAAATCATATCTCAACAACCACAAGAGGTAAATTTACATTTTTGCACCATTGTATATATTGTTAATTGTCGAAAATTATTTACACAAAGGT
This sequence comes from Zoroaster sp. YZ-2022, assembly GCA_029582265.1. Lineage (NCBI taxonomy): Eukaryota > Metazoa > Echinodermata > Asteroidea > Forcipulatida > Zoroasteridae > Zoroaster > Zoroaster sp. YZ-2022. Next base: position 12,049,325 of record CM055826.1, read on the forward strand.
GTCCCCAATTTGACCTTACTTCCTGTCCAAACCGGAAGTCAAGGTTTAATATTTAAAAAAATCATATCTCAACAACCACAAGAGGTAAATTCACAAATTTTGTACCATTGTACAGATCGCTAATTGTCAAAATATATTTACAAAAAGATGACCCCAATTTGACCTTACTTCCTGTCCAAACCGGAAGTCAAAGTTTAATATTTAAAAAGATCATATCTCAGCAACCACAAGAGGTAAATTAAAAAATTTTGCACCATTGTACAGATCGTTAATTGTCACAAAATATTTAAACAAAGTTGACCCCAATTTGACCTTACATCCTCCCGAACACCTAGAGTTTGTGTCGAAACAAACTCTGAATCTCTAGTTTTTACTGTTTTACTGAAAATTGTTTTTCATCAAAACATTGCTATTAAAATTCAAATTCAGTTCAGTCCAAAGACTAAACGTATTCGGTTTACATCAGATAAGGCCTAGCAAAAAGCATCCGGTGCAGTGACAGTTTTTTTGTTTTTTTGTTTTGTTTTGTACACGCGTTTCTTGAATCCAGACCAATTTCCCATATACAAAGTATGGTGTCTAAGAGAGGCCTCACAAATTGGGCAAATGTTCATACCCCTATATGAAAAAGTAGCATTCCAATTGATCCAGCAATTTTGGCTGCAATTGGACATCGTTTCATAGCCAAAAAAAACCAAGAAAATTAAAAATGCCAACGCACGGGTGACGCGCACGGAGACCAGAAACCGGAGACTTTGTTTTAGCCTAACAGTAAATATGTCCTGAAATGAATGCACTTTGGGTCCTGTCATAAGGTACAGTTAAATCAACCTTTGGACAGTTATTTTGTAAAATATCTCACTTCAATGTATTTGAAATGAGATTATTACATGGTGCTACCTGAAACCTACTATCAGTGACTGAAAAAATTATCCCACATGATTTAAGGTCATATAACCGTTGTTTCTGCATATATGAGCCAGTAATTTCCAGTCACTGTGTTTTTTCACTAGGACACTGATTCCATGCCATGTTGAAAGTCTGCTCTGATCGTGACAATACTGAACCTTTAATTCAAACAGAGCAAACTCACTTGTAGAAGCAGTTTCGCCAATATCAGCAATGATGTACCTTCCCTTTAGTATAATTTTGGAAATTTTCCCCATAAAGTAATGTAGAATCTCTGCTTTTAGTGTCTTCTAGCTAAGAATATGTTGTTACTTGGCAGTTGGTGATTTTTCTCCTCAATTCTCCAAAAAAAAGTTGAACAATGAATCAATTCTATCATTTTTGATACTGATAATTATCCAGTAAATGGCACAGGCTAAGAATAGGAAATGACATTCTCTTAAAGTGTTTGGTTTCATAATACAGCCGATGATGTGCCAACAGCGAAAAATGTCACAGATTTGTCCAGTATTTTATACTGCAGTGTCCTATCCGGTTGGTTCCGGTTTGGTCTGGTTCCATCTGGATCCCTCCTCCTGATGGTAAGCTGAAAACAGGAAAAAGAAATCCATATCATCAAAAAGGCAAGACTTGTATGACTTGTGACGCATTCTTCAGTAAAATTTTTTATGTTCAAGTTTTAAGTGCCACTTTAAAAAAAAAATTAAAAAAACCCTGGTTTCTGGTCTCCACACACATCACCTGAGACCCACGCATAAGCATTTTTAGTTTTCTTTTTTTTGCTATGAAATGATGTCCAATTGCAGCCAAAATTGCTGGATCGATTGGAATTCTGCCGTGCTGTGTTCTAAATGACTTTTTCACATAGGGGTATGAACGTTTGCCTGATTTGTGCAGCCTCTCTTAGCCACCATACTTTGTGTATGTGGAATTTGGTCTGGATCCAAGAAACGCGTATACAAAAACAATTTAACAAAACAAAAAAATTACCAAAAAAAGAAAAACCTGTCACTGCACTAGATACTTTTTGTTAGGCCTTATCTGATGTAAACCGAATATCTTTAGTCTTTGGAGTTTTTGTTTGGTCAATTGTTGGAAATAAAACTGAACTGAATTTTAATTTTAATTAAATGGAGTGTACACCATTGATAAGATGTTTGTAAATGCACCATATTTTCTAAGCTTCAAACGATATGAACAGAAACTAATCTGTGAAAATTGTGGCTTATATCGCTGTGTCATTTTAGGAGAAATTAGTGAAAAGACATTCAGATTATTGTAATCATTCTAATGTGAAAACTGATCACCAGCCTGTAATAAATTTCAGATTTGATTTGGTCGGTGTTAGGCCAAAATCAATTGTTTATCACCTGACACAAGAATTTCATCAATTCATAAATATCGCAGAACCCGATGCTATATAGGATTCTAGCCAGCCAATCGTCATTGGGCAAGCTTGGTGGTCGAGAGGTTAGGACGTCTGCACTAGTAGGCAGGAGGTTGTGGGTTTGAATCCCGCCCGAGTCGTCTGTAGAGGTTTATTCTGCAGACACTTGGGAAAACACTGAGTATTCGCCTCGTGCATATCGTAGCCCTCTAGTGGTGAAATGTACTTCAGCTGCGAGCTGCGGAATTTACACGGTTCCATTTACAACCTCCTTACTGTACAAACACAGCAGTACGGTCGCGGCGTCGCTTGAATTATTAAATAAAGTTATTTTATATGCAAACCGTAAATTCTCACCACCTTCTTATCCACTACCTTCCAAATGCCATAACCTTTGCTATGTTTTTTAACCTCTCGCTGCACTTTTTCTACCTGCAAAAGGGAGATCTCAGCAGTCATTTTGTTAGGAATTTTCAAAAGTGAAAACTCTTCCCTGGTGCACGGTAATCGTTAATACTAGAATGAAGCCAATAGCACACCCGAACCGAACGGTTGTCAGTGATAACTTTTCTACGTCACAGCCATAGTTACGATTGCCAAACTAGTGCAAAATACAACAGAAAAACTTTAACCCTAACGATCCCCATCCAGCCAAACTCCAACACCAGGGATTGTTGGAGTTTGATGGGTTGAGTACTGTGTACTTCTGATATGGCATGTGTAAAGTGTTGGAATATGGCTGGATGAGTACTGTATGTGTGCAGTAACAGTGTTGGATTTTGATTGAGTGAGGACGGTGGTTCTACTAGCATGCAACATTGTTGGAATTTGAGTGGAGAGAGTGTGTGTATGCAACCTGCTGTAATAAACAACTGATAAAGGCAAATATTGTACTTAGGTATGCTTGGCATTGTGTCTAACATCATACAACTAGAACCTACCATTTATTCCATAGGGTGTTTTAGTTTTTGTATAGTTAAGTTTTTTTAGCATGAAAACAATTGTTGGATTATGATGGGTTGAGTACTGTGTGACTCCAGTGTTCAAACTTTACTTTGGGCCATGTGTCCCCACTCGATCAAAATCCAACAGCTAAGGGCCTGTTGGAGTTTGACGGGTTGAGTACTGTTATGGCAAGTGGACTGTTGGAGTTGGATGGGTTGAGTACTGTAAACCAGCAACAGTCAACCATGGTGTTGGGATTTGATAGGTTGAGGAAGGTTTCTAGTAAAAATGCTTAGGGAGTTAGGGTTAAACCTTGTTTTGAATACTTTAATTAGTAAAAACACTGATAAAATCAACATTTGACCAAGATGTATTCCTCTTAAATACCTCCTGCGTAAAAATGTTTAATTTGGGGCATAAGCTCTTGCTAATCATGTTTGAAATTGTTTCTCACTAATGGCTGTCCATACAAAATGGCCCAATGCTTACAATACAAAATGCCCTTGGAAAACCCTGTATTGAATGATGGCGTCCTCATATGGCCATGGACGGGGCGAATACAGTGCTGTAAGGGAAAAATCATATCAATTGCTTATCACCAAGTTTTCTTGAAAATTACAACATGTCAAAAAGAATATCTTCTCAGAATGTTTGGTGTCATTTGTGGAAAGTAACCAATGGTGAACACCCCTTCAAATATGGAATTGACTCATTAGAGTACATTGTTTCATGATGGTCTTACCTGCCCATGAATATCCTTTGAGAAGCCACTACCTAAGCCTTGAACTTGTAGAAGACAATGACATTGGTGTCTGAGCTGTGTTATTAGAGATGTGTTGGCGTCGTCATCAACATCAGCATCGCAGTGGACAAGGCATACTATGGTTGCATCAGGCTGACACAGGGAAATAGTTAATAAATATTGACTAACTACAGGCAGCGACAGGGACATAGTTAATAAATATAGACCGACTATAAGCAGAGACAGGGAAATAGTTGATAAATATTGACTGACTATAGGCAGAGACAAGGAAATAGTTGATAAATATTGACTGACTATAGGCAGAGACAAGGAAATAGTTGATAAATATTGACTGACTATAGGCAGAGACAAGGAAATAGTTGATAAATATTGAATGACTATATAGGCAGAGACCAGGAAATAGTTGATAAATATTGACTGACTATAGGGTGAGACACGGAAATAGTTAATAAATACTGACTGACTACAGGCAGAGACAAGGAAATAGTTGATAAATATTGACTGACTATAGGCAGAGACAAGGAAATAGTTGATAAATATTGACTGACTATAGGCAGAGACAAGGAAATAGTTGATAAATATTGACTGACTATAGGCAGAGACAAGGAAATAGTTGATAAATATTGACTGACTATAGGCAGAGACAAGGAAATAGTTGATAAATATTGACTGACTATAGGCAGAGACAAGGAAATAGTTAATAAATATAGACCGACTATAAGCAGAGACAGGGAAATAGTTGATAAATATTGACTGACTATAGGCAGAGACAAGGAAATAGTTGATAAATATTGACTGACTATAGGCAGAGACAAGGAAATAGTTGATAAATATTGACTGACTATAGGCAGAGACAAGGAAATAGTTGATAAATATTGACTGACTATAGGCAGAGACAAGGAAATAGTTGATAAATATTGACTGACTATAGGCAGAGACAAGGAAATAGTTGATAAATATTGACTGACTATAGGCAGAGACAAGGAAATAGTTGATAAATATTGACTGACTATAGGCAGAGACAAGGAAATAGTTAATAAATATAGACCGACTATAAGCAGAGACAGGGAAATAGTTGATAAATATTGACTGACTATAGGCAGAGACAAGGAAATAGTTGATAAATATTGACTGACTATAGGCAGAGACAAGGAAATAGTTGATAAATATTGACTGACTATAGGCAGAGACAAGGAAATAGTTGATAAATATTGACTGACTATAGGCAGAGACAAGGAAATAGTTGATAAATATTGACTGACTATAGGCAGAGACAAGGAAATAGTTGATAAATATTGACTGACTATAGGCAGAGACAAGGAAATAGTTGATAAATATTGACTGACTATAGGCAGAGACAAGGAAATAGTTAATAAATATAGACCGACTATAAGCAGAGACAGGGAAATAGTTGATAAATATTGACTGACTATAGGCAGAGACAAGGAAATAGTTGATAAATATTGACTGACTATAGGCAGAGACAAGGAAATAGTTGATAAATATTGACTGACTATAGGCAGAGACCAGGAAATAGTTGATAAATATTGAATGACTATAGGCAGAGACCAGGAAATAGTTGATAAATATTGACTGACTATAGGGTGAGACATGGAAATAGTTAATAAATACTGACTGACTACAGGCAGCGACAGGGACATAGTTAATAAATATAGACCGACTATAAGCAGAGACAGGGAAATAGTTGATAAATATTGACTGACTATAGGCAGAGACAAGGAAATAGTTGATAAATATTGACTGACTATAGGCAGAGACAAGGAAATAGTTGATAAATATTGACTGACTATAGGCAGAGACAAGGAAATAGTTGATAAATATTGACTGACTATAGGCAGAGACAAGGAAATAGTTGATAAATATTGACTGACTATAGGCAGAGACAAGGAAATAGTTAATAAATATAGACCGACTATAAGCAGAGACAGGGAAATAGTTGATAAATATTGACTGACTATAGGCAGAGACAAGGAAATAGTTGATAAATATTGACTGACTATAGGCAGAGACAAGGAAATAGTTGATAAATATTGACTGACTATAGGCAGAGACCAGGAAATAGTTGATAAATATTGAATGACTATAGGCAGAGACCAGGAAATAGTTGATAAATATTGACTGACTATAGGGTGAGACACGGAAATAGTTAATAAATACTGACTGACTACAGGCAGAGACAGGAAAATAGTTAATAAATATTGACTGACTACAGGCAGAGACAGGGAAATAGTTAATAAATATAGACCGACTATAAGCAGAGACAGGGAAATAGTTGATAAATATTAACTGACTATAGGCAGAGACAGGGAAATAGTTGATAAATATTAACTGACTATAGGCAGAGACAGGGAACAAACTGAATACACTGAGCTACATGCATACTAATTATTTACCACTTACCTGGGAGGTCTGACAGTAGTGTACAAATTGCATCACTTGCTGAACACTCAATCCTAAAGAGATGAGCACACTTAGGTCATCAATTAAAATCAATTTGCTTCCACCATTCTTTTGATGTTGTTCTTGAGATGATGAAGTTTGGATGATTTTGTATAAAGGTTGGATTGTAGCTTTGTTGTCTCTGCATAATATAAGTGGAATAGTAAAATACAAGCTTCATTAACATCAGAGGTCTATTACCTACGTGAAGTGTGCCAGCCTGCTGTAATTCATATCACAACATTGTACTCCAATTGCGCGCACGCACAACTAGCATAGTTAAGAGTTTTGCTACACTGCCCGGCCTGTCGTAAGGCATCATGGGATTAGGCATTTGACAGGAGAAGTTCCTGGAACTAGGTGCAATCTTAAACTAGATGCAGGCGAACCATCAGTTGTGGGGCAAATGCGGTAAACACTAAGGTGAGTGTGTGAGATATAGTTCTCTCACACACCGGTAAGTCTCCAAGACTGCCTGTTTCTTTTTGCGACCTTGCGCGTCAGTGTGTGGAACAATATCATGAACGGCCCAAATCCATTGTTCTTTGAGTACTATGCCATGAATTAGGTGAGTATATGAGTGGCACACTTCGTGTAGATTATAGACTTCTGGTATCATGTATTTCATGGCAAGCAACACTGTGAATGTTTACAAGTGCAATTGTTTAAATTGTGCATACTTTGATCTCCACATTATATCATGAGTGCCATGGTCGAGTGGTTTAGTGCATCGGATTTGTGTTCTGATGGCTGAGTCGTCAGAATGTGGGTTCGAATCCCAACTGCGACCATGGTGCTTGTGTCCTTGAGCAAGACACTTTACCACAATTGCTTCTCTCCACCCAGGGGTAAATGGGTACCTGTGAGGGCAGAGTTGGTTGTTGTGTCTGATTAGCCCTATATGCGCTGTAATGACAGCAATTGAGCTGTATACTCCCCAGGGAGCTGAGATGGTTTCAGGAATGATTTATGAGCCTGATGAGCAGGGGTAATAATATAATGTGCCTTGAGCACCAGTTTGGTGGATACGTGCGCTATATAAGTCCACATTATTATTATTATTATTATGACTGTACAACAAATACTGATGCCTTACTTTAAATTACCAGAATAATGGGTTTATCTGACATTTAATACAAGTATAGTGTTGTGTTATGCATAATGCATAATTGATAGCACTTACTTAAGACATTGTAATATCACTGGCTTGTCATTCCCACTGTCATCTAAACCAGCATTCATCAGCTCATGTGAGAATTCTAAACCATTGATGAAAGTTAATTGACCATTTTCTCTTGCAGTGGTGAGATTAACTCCCTAAGGGAAAAACACAGAGTGAGGGCAGTGTTTACATTTTGTTTTGAGTGCAAATGTATTTCAAGAGACAATATATTCATTATCAACAGGGCATGGAATCGCAGTGCGAGTTTTAGAATATCTCAGTGACTGAAAATAATATGCACATGATAAGGTCATATTACCGTTGCTGCTGCATAAATGAGGCAGTAATTTTCAGTCACTGTGTTCATCTTAAATCAGGATACTGATTCAATGCCCTGTTGAAAGTCTGCTCTGTAATGATGTTGTCCCTTTAGCCCACAGGTGCATAACGAGAGATTATTAACATGGTATCAGTATGAACCTTATCTATTTATCACTCACCACAATTCAAAGCTTTAAGTCTTAGGCCAAAAAAAAAAAGTCTCCAGTTTCTGGTCATCGGTCCGCTTCAAAATCGGTGCGGTGACGCATTTTTTTTTTCCCGGCCATCTTTTTTTTTTTGCCAACAGGAAATACGTGATATATTATATATGCGGGGACCAAATTTCCCATATATACAAAGTATGGTGGCCCCTATACGAAAAAGTCGTTTAAAGCACAGCACGGCAGAATTCCAATCGATCCAGCAATTATGGCTGTAATTGGACATCGTTTCATAGCCAAAAAAAAAGAAAATTAAAAATGCCCACGCACAGGTCTGAGGCGACGCACGCGGAGACCAGAAACCAGGAGACTTTTGTGGGGGGTCTTATGTGTAGTAATAATAATAGTACTTATTTTATTTCATTAATAATGCCCAGTATATGTACTTATTGATAAACAAATCAATCTGTGAGATTTATCAGCATGTTTCTGAGAGAACTCACAAGTGCTGATTATGGAAGGATAATAATAATAATAATAATAATAATAATAATAATAATAATAATAATAATAATAATAATAATAATAATAATAATAATAATAATAATAATAATAATAATGTATAGATTTATATAGCGCACGTATCCACCAACAAAGTGGCGCTCAAGGCGCATTATATTATTATCCCTGCTCATAAGGCTCATAAGGCTCATAAATCATTCCTGAAACCATCTCAGCTCCCTGGGGAGTATACGGCTCAATTGCTGCCATTTCTAGCGCATAGAGAGCAAACCATCTCTGCCTTCACAGGTACCCATTTAACCCCTGGGTGGAGAGAAGCAATTATGGTTAAGTGTCTTGCTCAAGGACACAGGTGTCACGGCCGGGGCTCGAACCCACACTCTGCTGCTGGCAACACCAGAACTTGAGTTCAGTGCGCTAGACCACTCGGCCACGACAATCCAATTTTCGTGCATTATACAACACACGGGACCTACGGCTTTACGTCCCATCCGAAGGACGAAGCAATTATGGTTAAGTACCTTGCTCAAGGATACAAGTGTCACGACCGGGGCTCGAACCCACACCCTGCTGCTGGCAACACCAGAACTTGAGTTCGGTGCGCTAGACCGCTCGGCCACGACACTCCATGTTGTCTTTAGCAGACAGTATTGTCCATAAATTGACAGATGGCAAATTAATGATCAGCTCCATCAAAATCAGCATTTAACTGGTAATTCACATAATACCAAAAAGTATGTAGCTGTTCCAGGTGTAAAGTGACATTTTCATTATATAAAGGGAATTTTTTTCTAGTGAATTCTTGAAATCACAAAAGCAATGTTTTTAAATCCTTACCCCCTAAATATTTTCACTAGAAATCCTCCTGAATCCACCAAAATCAATCGACATGCATTATGAAGTCATCCATCCAGTTGTTGGACTTTGATGGAATTGGTACAGTGGAAAATTATGCAAGATCCATGGCTTGGCTATACCATGGAGGAAGAAAGAGTCTCTTTCTTCCTCCATGGCTATACACAGTACTGAATCCACCAAAATCAGGCAAAACCAGGAGGTGGGGTTGTTATGGTTAAAGTAACCCTCCTTAAATAGATGAATGCAGGGAAACGAATAAGGTGTGATTACTCAGAACAGCCCATGGGATTTATTCCTATAGCAGGTCTCGTTTAGGAAATTCAATCTTTGTTTTGCCTTTTTCTCTCAAATGATAGCACTTCTGACAATGTAGCCACCAGTGAACAGTCACAATGCAGTGTTACTCAGATACTGTGGGGGACAAGTCTAATATGGAATTTGTTCAGGGAGAGATTATAAAACAAGCCTGGGAAAGTCACTCACCAGCTTCTGTGCTACAGCATTATAATGACTGAAGGACTGGGCCAAGGCTAAGAAACAAACATTGTGGTCACCTGAATAAGAAATACAAACCAGAAATGTTTATATGATTTCTTACCCCTAACCCCCTAGGTATTCTGGCTAGGAATCTTCCTGAATCCTCCAAACATGCCCTTATCCTTAAAATTCACTACGCATTTTCGTTGATCTTTTATATTCATCACTTATGGCCTGTACTTCTTGCCAGGTAATAATTTTGTCCCATTTGAAGAGGTGAAAGTACCAGTTTCTAAAAGTGCTGAATTTTTTGCAGGACATGGCCGGGGTGGTTAGGGTTAAACTAGGAAACCGATTCCATGTCCTGTTGAATGTCTGCTCTGATTGTGACAACATTGTACCTTTAACCCTAACCACCCTGAATCCATCAAAATCCATCCCCCTGTTTTGGAGGATTTCGGCGGATAATAATAATAATAATAATAATAATAATGTGTGGATTTATATAGCGCACGTATCCACCAACTAAGTGGTGCTCAAGGCGCATTATATTATTATCCCTGCTCATAAGGCTCATAAGGCTCATAAATCATTCCTGAAACCATCTCAGCTCCCTGGGGAGTATACAGCTCAATTGCTGCCATTTCTAGCGCATATAGAGCAAACCAACTCTGCCTTCACAGGTACCCATTTAACCCCTGGGTGGAGAGAAGCAATTATGATTAAGTGTCTTGCTCAAGGACACAAGTGTCACGGCCGTGATTCGAACCCACATTATGTTGCTAACACCAGAACTTGAATCCGGTAAGCTAGACCGCTCGGCCACGACACCCCATATTCAGGATATCTCCACATTGAGCTTATGGCGGAATTTGATGGATTCAGGATTTCAATAGTTTTTAACTGCTTGGTCATGTTGGTTGATGTATTTTGATGGATTATAGTTACATGTACTGTACACGTACAGCCAACACTTGTATGTGTTAGATTTTGATGGATTCTATGCAGCAACATACTATACAAATTTTTATGTGAGCATGGTATCCTGAATCCGCCAAAATCCGCCAGAAATTTAGTGGTGGATTTTGGTGGATTCAGGATATGTCCAATATCTACACTGGCGGATTCTGATGGATTCAGGACACCAGCATTTTGTGTGTGACAAAAATGGTGGATTTTGGTGGATTCAGGATACTTTCTAGTAAAAATACCCAAGGGGTTAGGGTTAAGATTAACTGTTATGCCATAACTAACCTGTTTCATTACTGAAGGAGTGGTATAACTAATTGGCTTACACAATTATTGCTTATTTTATAGTCATGTCAAATTGTCAAAACCTGTTCTTCACAGTACTGTATGTTTTCTCTATATAGATTGTACATGTAAATCAATGTTGTGTACTAAAAGTCAAAAAGGCCTGCCTCAAGATTCCTTTTTGGATTCTTTCAAAAAATAAAAATAAAAAAAACAAAAAACTAGCACATGAACATTCATTCAAAACAACACACTGGCATTGTCTGCATGCAAATCAAAATTCCAAGCGCACATGCCCTCAATGTAGTGCATCAAGTAGCTATTGTAATGATACGTACACTGAATTTTCCCAGTTGTTGCTGTGTATTTTATTCTCCTTCGAGAAATTGTAACTCTAATTAAGGATGACATCTTTCCCCAACCTGCATATATTCCGCATGGGATCCAGCGGAAAATGGTGGATATATGGAGGTTGTGGAAAGAAGTCCTCCCTAAAGGCTTACACAGTTGTTGCAATGAAATATGATTTTACCTTTGAGAAAAACTGAGAGGAAATGATGTACGAGAAAGCTTCCATCTGTCAAGGAATCAGTAAGGAGCATAAGATGACCCTACATGGACACAAAATATATACTTAAATTACAGACACGGCATACACAGCATGTACATGGTTGAAGCAGCATACTGTTCACATGTGACCCGCTCTGGCAAGACCTGAAACTTCTCGGCATTTACCACAATGCGTAACAGCTCTGAAAAGGTCAAAAAATGGGGACCAGTTTGAGGGACCAATTTTCATGTCACCATATAGAGCATTTTCTCTAGATTTTGATGGAAAAAGAAAAATCCTGAAACATTGTTGGGAACATTGTTAATTTTCACGATAAATTTGGGAGGTCACTTTTGAAAATTATAATTTAGATGGCACTTAGGAATGTCTAGATGTCAATTTGGTGAATATATAAGGTTATGAGTTGACCCGGAAACGAGTTGACTCGGAAACAAGTTGACTCGGAAACAAGTTGACTCGGAAACGAGTTGACTCGGAAACGAGTTCATATTCTCCGTATTCCCACGTACGTACAACCAATTTTTTATTTATTTATTTTTTAATTTAAAGGGGCAATATCATCACAATCAACATGGCATGGAATCAGAGTGCCAGTTTTAGATCAACTCGGTGACTGAAAATAGTAGGGTAGAATGTCCTATCCAACCACCACTTTTTCTCATTCAATATAACGGTAAACCAATAAAACCAATAATGTAATCTTACCTACCCAGTAAGGTGGAGAACATATGGATGATGATGGACATATACTTCAAATTATTCCACGATAATTATTTCATGAAAAATCAGGCATTTTTGGTATACGATGACTTCCTCGGTCATGTCAGTCAGTGACCAACATGGTCATTGAGCACCAAGCAGGGCGGATATGTGCGCGCTACAAATCTTTATTATTATTATTATTATTATTATTATTATTATTATATTGTACATGCGCAGTGGCAACTATAATAGGATTCTGCTATTTTCTGAAGGGGAGGATTTTTTTAGAAGGGAAATAAAAAGTCTGAAAACCATCATAAATGTGGATTTTAATTAAATTTAAAGATAGTTTTCGCTTTCTGTACCCCCAAAAATCGATAGAATCATTTTTAACCAGTTCGCGTCGGAGGCCGTGTATACACGCAATTTTTTTTGCACCATGGATCGGAGAGCGTCTAAACATGGAGGTATTTTTACCTCCATGGTCTAAACACGCCATAGGAAACTCCGGAATATTTGTATGCATGCTCAGTTGAGCCACGCGTGTACGGTGACATGCTCGGAAGTGCCAGCCACCCGCTGTGGAAGCTTCCATTAACGTGTGTGTGGGAAAAGGAAACCCGCCACAGGGGCCCAGAAAAACTTTTTTATTCCCGACGCGAACTGGTTAACTGGTTAGTGGTTGTAAAATAATATTTTAAAAAACTTTAAAAAGTGGCGGTCGGATACGACATTCTTTCCCCCCACATGATGAAAGGCTGCTCTGATTGTGACGATAGTATCCTTTTAAATAATTGTTATTGTGGTACAACTATACTATAGAATGCAGGGCCACACCGAAGGTTACTTCTTATAAATTTACGTAATCTGACTTAAAAATACACAACTGCGGTTCCTAGGTCAAATTCAGAAAAAGGGAAAAATTTGGCCCTGCATTCTATTTTCTAATTTAGTTACTCCATTATTATTGTTAATGTTATTCGTCGCATGTTATTGTTAATTAGGCCCTACCTTTGGTGGATATTCTGGATTGAAACCAATATAATCATTTATTTCGGCCAACATCATTCATTGATTTATTTTTACTTATCACTGAGAAGAACGCAAGATATGATCTGGATATAATTAGCCCTTTTTTGCTAACGTTAGCCTCCACACATGTTTTTACCAGACTGAAGCAAGCCGCGAATTGGGCCAGAAAAGCCATCCGCGAATTCGCGGTTGGGAATTCCCAACCGCGAATTCACAGCCGCGAATTCAGAAAAGGGAATGAGCGACACAATTTACTGACGTAGGTGAAATTATTAACAGTTAATTTTACCAATTACCTTTTATTTAAATGTATTTTTATTAAATAATCATAAAGAACATGTCAATGCCGTCACTTCATTTATGTTAAAGCAGATTTGGCCAACTAATTAGTGTCTAATTAGACTGTGTTTAAAGGGCAAATACTGGAATGTGTCGGCACTTTTTTAGGCCTTTTCTTATTTTTTGTACACAAAGGGGTTCACTAAAAACAAAATGTACAAAACCTCTCTGATAAATATTAATTTTTATTTGATAATCATAAAGAACATGTCAATGCCCACACTTAATTTCCGTTAAGGCAAATTTGGCCAATTAATTAGTGTCTAATTAGACCGTGTTTAAAGGGACAAATATTCGAAGGTGTCTGCACTTTTTCAGGCCTTTTCTCCTTTTTAGTACGAAAAGGGGTTCACTTTAAACAAAATGTACCAAACATCTTTTACAAATATTAATTTTTTGTTTGATAATCATAAAGAACGTGTCATTGCCCACACTTAATTTCCGTTAAGGCAAATTTGGACAATTAATTAGTATCTAATTATAACGTGTTTAAAGGGACAATTTTCAAATTTGGCTAAAATTTATTCACGCATTTCTTCTTTTTGGTGCAAAAAGGGGTTTACTAAAAATAAAATGTACCAAACCTCTCTTATAAATATACATTTTTTATTTAATAATCATAAAGAACATGTCAATGCCCACACTTAATTTCCGCTAAGGCAAATTTGGCCCATTAATTAGTGTCTAATTAGACCGTGTTTAAAGGGACAAATATTCGAAGGTGTCTGCACTTTTTCAGGCCTTTTCTCCTTTTTAGTACGAAAAGGGGTTCACTTTAAACAAAATGTGCCAAACATCTTTTACAAATATTAATTTTTTGTTTGATAATCATAAAGAACGTGTCATTGCCCACACTTAATTTCCGATAATATCACTCCGAAGAGAGGGTGTTCCGACTGCTACTGACACAAGTTAGTAATTACATTGTTTTTACAAGAAAAAAAGCCACAGACGCCTGGGAGTCTATGATATCCTAAAGTGGACCATTCCACATGTCTTAGAAGGGGTGTCAGTTCTCAGACCTGTGTAGCTTTCTTTTGGGGGGTGGGGAAAGTAATTGCTGCCATATGCCTGTGCACAAAATCAACCATCCATTGTGTACACATAAAGACCTACCCAGATCTAACCCTCTGATAAGTGGAACCATCTGTTTGGCATCAGGCTGTGCTCAGGCCGTGCTCTTTGATCTCTTGCGGCATGCCAGTGCAAGGCATACCCCCCCCCCCCAGACAGAGTGTCTGGCTTTTGTTAGACGCTGGAAAGATGTGGCTGCGAGATATGCTGCATAAGTATATGGCTGTTTGGTGTTTGCCAGGTCATACAGGAGAGAGCTACACTACACAGCCGTCGTGTGTCATCTGGGGTTGTAAATAATACTAGACCATAGCAGGGCATGTGTGGAAGTCATTTGGATGTAACAAATTAATTGGGAATGCATAGATAATACTTTTAATATCATTAATAGGTGTGCCAAGTGGACAGGTACCACGTTCGAATAAAGTGGTAGGTACCTCTTGCGTCGGAGGGTTAAGGCAAATTTGGACAATTAATTAGTATCTAATTATAACGTGTTTAAAGGGACAATTTTCAAATTTGGCTAAAATTTATTCACGCATTTCTTATTTTTGGTGCAAAAAGGGGTTCACTTTAAACAAAACGTACCAAACATCTTTTATAAATATTAATTTTTATTTGATAATCATAAAGAACATATTATTGTCCACACTTAATTTCCGTTAAGGCAAATTTGGCCCATTAATTAGTATCTAATTAGACCGTGTTTAAAGGGACAAATATTCGAAGGTGTCTGCACTTTTTCACGCATTTCTTCTTTTTTCTGCAAAAAGGGGTTCACTAAAACCAAAATGTACCAAACCTCTTTTATAAATATGAATTTTTTATTTGATAATCATAAAGAACATGTCATTGTCCACACTTAATTTCCGTTAAGGCAAATTTGGCCAATTAATTAGTGTCTAATTAGAACGTGTTTAAAGGGACAATTTTCGAAGGTGCCTGCACTTTTTCAGGCCTTTTCTCCTTTTTTGTACGAAAAGGGGTTCACTTTAAACAAAATGTACAAAACATCTTTTATAAATATTAAATTTATTTGATAATCATAAAGAACATGTCATTGCCCACACTTAATTTCCGTTAAGACAAATGTGGCCAATTAATTAGTGTCTAATGAGACCGTGTTTAAAGGGACATTATTTTCAAATTTGGCTAAAATTCATTCACGCATTTCTTCTTTTTGGTGCAAAAAGGGGTTCACTAAAAATAAAATGTACCAAACCTATTTTATAAATATTAAATTTATTTGATAATCATAAAGAACATGTCATTGTCCACACTTAATTTCCGTTAAGGCAAATTTGGCCCATTAATTAGTGTCTAATTAGACCGTGTTTAAAAGGGACAAATATTAGAAAGTGTCTGCACTTTTTCAGGCCTTTTCTCATTTTTTTGTACGAAAAGGGGTTCACTAAAAACAAAATGTGCCAAACCTCTCTTATAAATATTAATTTTTATTTGATAATCATAAAGAACATGTCATTGCCCACACTTAATTTCCGTTAAGGCAAATTTGGCCAATTAATTAGTGTCTAATTAGACCGTGTTTAAAGGGACAATTTTCATATTTGGCTAAAATTTATTCACGCATTTCTTCTTTTTGGTGCAAAAAGGGGTTTACTAAAAATAAAATGTACCAAACCTCTTTTATCAATATAAAAAAAATTATTTGATAATCATAAAGAACATGTCATTGCGCACACTTTATTCCCCCGCTCTCCCCCGCTCATAAAATATCCGAGATTCAGTTAAAAGGGAATATATACATATATATATATATATGGGGAAAAACTCACGGGGTCACGACACAGCAAAATAATTGTAGATCAAATCCAAAATTTCTGTTCTGATTGTTTAATTACCACCAAACACTAATTAAATAGGGTAGTCCCATGAGGCAACTCTACAAAATTGCGCTATTTACCAGGTAAGAATAACGTCTGTCTAATACCCGCTAAACTTAAGGATTTACTATATATAATGGGCAATAATCAAAATGACAACCCTAGATCCTGATCAATTAGCGAGTGTTAAGCCCTAAGGCCTGGAGGATTTAAATATCCCAACAGTTCGTACGTAAAAGTTCGTTCTGCAGTTCCAGCTCGTATAAATGAACAGTTAGATCCCACCTGTGGGTTTCAAGATGGATGTCACACCCTGGTGAATCACTTGTTGGCCAGCCATGTCTTCGTGCGTAACACGGTAGCCGCCCGGTAATCCAAAGGAAGCCTTTGTGTAGATCTAGAGCTGTTCCAACCCTGGGTTACGCCGATATGGTAGTCCCGTTCACTTTGGCTTTGGCAGAGATGAAACCGAGAGCCTCACGCCTCGGTCGATCATCTAAACATCATAACCAAATCTCAAATTAAGTATCTTTACAAAAGACATATTATAATAGTTCTCGTACGTGTTCTGCTGGTGAGCTACGTTAAGTGTACGTATGCGTTCGTTAGTCTCTCCATTATAAGCAAGAAAGCACTTTATTGCTTAAAATATACACCATTACATAGGATGACCCCCTTTTCCAAAGTCGTGTATCGTTTACGCTAAAGGTATACCAGTTTACTTATTTACAAATGACATGAGCTCTACATGTTCTGCAATATCTATGATTTAAAGAAACAACACATTCTATGGGGTAGATGTAAACCAATTTTCCTATAATTAACGGCGGTAATTAAACAAGTACATTAAAAAGGTATTTACAAAAAGTACATGTACTTACAATCAGTATGTCTTGCCTAGCAGAATAGCAATCGAGGAGATCTGTCCGAGCTTCACAGCAAATTTGCAGAGCAAAAATATCTGCTTTAATTGCCGTTCAAGAATTTGTCGCACTCTCGCTTTTTTTTTACGCCGGATTTAAAAAATAAAAGATCACTAATATCTCAATCTGGATATGCTCTGGGAACCGGCTACTGCTTGTATACCAAGTCTAGAATTCCTGGAATCTGCCCCGCCTAGCCAAAACAAAGCTCGCCTGAGTATATCGTGTCGTTCATACCCAGCATGCCTTACGCGCAGAGCACATGATGCAACACCTATTCAAAACTCCCGCGAAGAAAGAAAAGAAAAACCAACCCTTTAACCTTACCACTTGACCAATTGACTATGACTATTCAACCTTGCGAGACATGCAGACTTTACTGCAAATTAGACTTGTACTAGTCCACAGTTAATAAAATAAAATAAAAGGACATCGTGACATGTACCCCCTTTTTAGAGGAAAAATTTTCTATTTTTTTCTATACACATGAAATTCACAAAATATACATTCTTGCAGTCGAATTATATTAGGCCACACACGGATGGTAAAATTACATTACGATGACATAGTTATCTACTCAGGGGCGCATACACGACTGAGGAAATCAGCTCCAGTGGCGCACCCAGGATTTGATTGGGGGGGGGGGGGGGGCTCAAAATATTTTTATTTGAAATCCAATATGGGGGAGAGACATGGCTGACCCAAACCATAACCGCTGGCGCGGCTGCAGCCATGTCCCTAGTCGTGCTCGTCAGTGAACCTACGGCACATGTTAAATGTTTCCTGGTGGTTTCTAGTCATAAAAAGAAGACATGGCATGATTCGGACTCGTAGGGTTTTACCTTCCATATAATTTCCTCCTCTTGATGTAAAGAACTTGAGCTTGTTTCGTCTGCAAGATTTCTATAGTTAAATACTTTCATTCCGGGCGGAGCTAAATTTTTTCAAACACGAATTTGGCGGCAAAACCAAATCCCAATATTATCCAATCGGTGTTTGCTAAAAGAGTGTCACATAATCTTTGTAAATTAAAACCCAATCCTGGGCCATTGTGTACAAACTGGAAAGGAGTTGATTATAATGCGGGCGTGTTTAAATTTTACGAGTAACCTCAACGACAGTCAACGACCTCAACAAGAGAAACGGACAACAGAAAATGAAAATAAAATTAAGTAAAGCTGCTCCCTGATCAGGGTGCACCATGGCAGGGGGAGAATGTAAAATGCTTGTTATATATACTGGTGGCCCTTCAAGCTTACATGCACATGCATACGCAACGCCGTAAAATATAATAGTGAGTGGAATAAATGGAAAACTTTTGGAGGGGAGCTTGAGTCTCCTGAGTCCCCATCCCTTGTACCACTGCCCTATACTCCTTGCCGAACTCCTCTGTAGACAAGACTTGGGCTCAGATTTTGCTCTCTTTCCTGGCTCCTTCTTTAAAAAAATAATAAAACATCAGCGGGCCCTTGGGGGGCCTCGAGCCCCCCAAGGCCCCCCCCCCTTGGGTGCGCCACTGGTTGATTATAATGCGGGCGTGTTTAAATTTTACGAGTAACCTCAACGACAGTCAACGACCTCAACAAGAGAAACGGACAACAGAAAATGAAAATAAAATTAAGTAAAGCTGCTCCCTGATCAGGGTGCACCATGGCAGGGGGGGGGGGGAGAATGTGTAAAAATGCTTGTTATATATACTGGTGGCCCTTCAAGCTTACATGCACATGCATACGCAACGCCGTAAAATATATTAGTGAGTGGAATAAATGGAAAACTTTTGGAGGGGAGCTTGAGTCTCCTGAGTCCCCATCCCTTGTACCACTGCCCTATACTCCTTGCCGAACTCCTCTGTAGACAAGACTTGGGCTCAGATTTTGCTCTCTTTCCTGGCTCCTTATTTTAAAAAAATAATAAAACATCAGCGGGCCCTTGGGGGGGGGGCTCAAGCCCCCCAAGCCCCCCCTTGGGTGCGCCACTGGTCAGCTCCAACGTTCTCAACCCCTTTGATGGCCTCTATTCTCATCCGATACGGTTGCAATGATAGGGCCCATCGCATTATGCGACTGTTGATCACTCGTGCCTTCTACATATAGACAAGGGGTTGGTGATCAGTCTCCAAGATGAACTGTCTCCCATATAGATAGGTCTGGAACTTCTTCACAGCCCACACTATAGCAAGACATTCTCGTTCTATTGCCGAGTATTTCTGTTCTCTTGGTAGAAGCTTCTTACTTGCGAAATGGATAGGGAATTTTACCCCGTCACGCTCCTGTAGAAGTACGGCACCTAACCCAATGCTGGATGCATCAGTGCGTAGAATGAAATCCCTTTCTACATCGGGTAGATGAAGAATCGGTGTCTGAGTCATCATACGTTTAAGGGCTCTCCCCCGCTCTCCCCCGCTCTCCCCCGCTCTCCCCCGCTCTCCCCCGCTCTCTCTCGGGAAAAAAACTCTGGACTCCTTACCACGGTGGGTCTCGAACCCATCTGGGGAATCTTCGGTTTCTATTTCCCAGTGATTTAACCAGTTGTGCCACTTCTTGTACCCACCACCACCCCAAAAATCCTAACATATAAACCTCAAAGTCTATACTTTACCACCCTCTATCTGGAAGTCGTCTCATGGAATAATGGACCGTAGCACAACAAGTGGTCTAGTGGATAAGACTCTTGACTAATAAGTGAGAGGTCCTGAGTTCAAGCCCAGTGTTTTTGATTTTTATTCTGACTGATGTCATTCTAAGGTTTATATCTAAGGTCTAGTGGATACTAATGTTGACTTGTAAGCAGGAGGTCCTAGGTTCAAACCCACTGTAAAAATTTTTTTTTGACTAGGACTGATGTCATTCTAATTAATTAAACTGAAACGCTATTATCGTAAGCGCAGCTAGTGGTCTAGTGGATAAGAGTCTTGAATTGTAAGTAAGAAGTTATAAGTTCGAGCCCAGGATGTCATCGGTTTGAGTTTAGTTTTTTAAATTTTTATTCTGACTGATGTCATTCTAATGTTTATGTCTAAGGTTTATAAATAAACTCAAACACAAATATTCTAATGACAGAATTTGGTCCACTGGATAACACTCTTCGCTTACAAGTAGGAGGTCTTGAGTTCAATCCCAGAGCTTTTTATTTTTATTCTGACTGATGTCATTCTAAGGTTTATATCTAAGGTTCATAATTAAACTCAAACGCGTTTGTACCAACTACAGCAAGTGGTCTAGTGGATACTAATGTTGACTTGTAAGCAGGAGGTCCTAGGTTCAAACCCACTGTAAATATTTCTTTTTGACTAGGACTGATGTCATTCTAATTAATTAAACTGAAACGCTATTATCTTAAGCGCAGCTAGTGGTCTAGTGGATAAGAGTCTTGACTTGTAAGTAGGAAGTTATAAGTTCGAGCCCAGGATGTCATCTGTTTGAGTTTAGTTTTTTAATTTTTATTCTGACTGATGTCATTCTAATGTTTATGTCTAAGGTTTATAAATAAACTCAAACACTAATATACTAATGACAGAAATTGGTTCATTGGATAACACTATTGGCTTATAACTAGGAGGTCCTGAGTTCAATCCCAGTGCTTTTTATTTTTATTCTGACTGATGTCATTCTAAGGTCCCAATTTCAAGCCCAGTGATTTTTATTTTTATTCTGACTTAGCAGCTCTATGAAATTAAGCCCAGACCTAATTGTAGCCCGTATAATTATGTGAAAAATATGATTTAATACAAATACCATACTAATTTGTACTTGATGTGAGATACTAATTGTATACCTTCTGAGATTCCAACTGTATAATCCATGTTACTATTGCAACAAAGTACTTCAACTACACATGTGTAAAGGAGAGAGCGTTACTTGTCAAAAAATATTTTTTTAAAGGTGACCCCAATTTGACCTTTACTTCCTGTCCAAACCGGAAGTCAAAGTTTAATAATGAAAAACAAATCATATCTGAACAACCACAAGAGGTAAATTCACAATTGTTGTACCATTGTACAGATCGTGAATTGTCAAAACAATTTTACACAAAGGTGACCCCAATTTGACCTTTACTTCCTGTCTAAACCGGAAGTCAATGTTTAATATTAAACAAATAATGATGCAAAGTTTCTTTAAAAAACATTATGACATCATCACTGCCCTGACAAAACTCGAACACGTATGTGTTTGTGATATCACAAACACTGCCGTCTAGTTTCTTCTTAAAATCATCTCGTGCCCATTGAACAATTAATAAATATAACCAAACTGATTAATTAAAGGAACAAAATTCACAACATTATGAATAGGTACTTATCGTACCTGCTCTCTTCAACATCAAGTTCATAAAAAAGAAATCGCAGTCACTAGGTCTATACTCCCATAACAAAAACATGTTTTTATAACATTTCTCATGTTAATTCATTTGAGGCCAGAATTGAGCTTCAAATAATTTGTTACCACTAGACAGGGTGGCTGGGATGGCCAGTAATTGTTTACAATTGCTGCAGTGTAATAGCGTGGTCTAATTGATTTACGACCTGGTTTGTCCAGCAGACCAGCAGTCATTGTCTCATGAAATCGATGCCCCTCACTGCAGCCACAACACCAACATTAATTTTGGGTCTAAGAGATGTTTGGTACATTTTGTTTTTAGTGAACCACTTTTCGCACAAAAAATGCCAGAAAAAGTGTAGACAAATTCAACAATTGTCCCTTTAAACACGGTCTAATTAGACACTAATTAAAGGCCAAATTTGCCTTAACGGAAATTAAGTGTGGACAATGACATGCTCTTTATGATTATCAAATAAAATATTAATATTTCTAAGAGAGGTTTGGTACATTTTGTTTTTAGTGAACCCCTTTTCGTTCAAAAAATGAGAAAAGGACTGAACAAGTGCAGACACCTTCGAATATTTGTCCATTTAAACACGGTCTAATTAGACACTAATTAATGGGCCAAATTTGCCTTAACGGAAATTAAGTGTGGGCATAGACATGTTCTTTATGATTATCAAATAAAAAATTAATATTTATACGAGATGTTTGGTACATTTTGTTTTTAGAGAACCCCTTTTTGTACAAAAAAAGAAGAAATGCGTGAATAAATTTAGCCAAATTCGAAATTTTTTCCATTTAAACACAGTCTAATTAGATGCTAATTAATCTGCCAAATTTGCCTTAACGGAAATTAAGTGTGGACAATGATATGTTCTTTATGATTATCCAAAAAAAAAAAATTTATACGAGATGTTTGGTACATTTTGTTTTTAGTGAACCCCTTTTTGTATAAAAAAGAAGAAATGCGTGAAAAATTTTAGCCAAATTCGAAATTTGTCCCTTTAAACACGGTCTAATTAGACACTAATTAATGGGCCAAATTTGCCTTAACGGAAATTAAGTGTGGACAATGACATGTTCTTTATGATTATCAAATAAAAAATTAATATTTCTGAGAGATGTTTGGTACATTTTGTTTTAGTGAACCCCTTTTCGTACAAAAAATGAGAAAAGGCCTGAAAAAGTGCAGACACCTTCGAATATTTGTCCCTTTAAACACGGTCTAATTAGACACTAATTAATGGGCCAAATTTGCCTTAACGCAAATTAAGTGTGGGCATAGACATGTTCTTTATGATTATCAAATAAAATATTAATATTAATACGAGATGTTTGGTACATTTTGTTTTTAGTGAACTCTTTTTGTACACAAAATGAGAAAAGGCCTGAAAAAGTGCAGACACCTTCGAATATTTGTCCCTTTAAACACGGTCTAATTAGACACTAATTAGTGGGCCAAATTTGCTTTAACAGGAATGAAGTGAGGGCATTGACATATTCTTTATGATTATTTAACAAAAAGTACATTTAAATAAAAGGTAATTGGTAAAATTAACTGTTATTGTTAATAATTTCACCTACGTCAGTAAATTGTGTCGCTCATTCCTTTTCTGAATTCGCGGCTGTGAATTCGCGGTTGGGAATTCCCAACCGCGAATTCGCGGCTGCCAATTGCGGATGGCTTTTCTGGCCCAATTCGCGGCTAGCTTCCGTCTGGTCATGTTTTTCACCATTTCACTTTCACGAGTACGAACATGGGCGCGGCCATTTTGATTTGATCACGTTTACACTCGACAGAAGAGGGCGCTTGCTTGAGTCGACTCGACTCGACATGATCACATTATTATGTGTATCATGCGCCCTGCCTGCCTGGCACCCAGGCGGCCGGCCGTGTACTTGTGTCCAGCCAGTCGTATGCACACTGTACACACAGTCCACGTAGCTACCGTACCGCGCCGCCGGCATATATGCGCATGGCTCGCACGGGTTAATAAGTTCTTATTAATTTTATGATGATGAACACATCAGCACAATGTAAATTTTCAGTCCACAGCGGTTTTTAAACACACGTTACTACTCTAGTACTCTCGGAAGTGTCTTTGTACTGAGGGAGGCCTAAGAGGGCCGGTCTAAGAAGGTGAGTTTTCCTTTGTCTGATTTTTTTGGAGAAATGAGTGCGGTCTTATTCTGTTCACAACTAAGTTAACGTTTGTTTACGTTAATCCGATGATACTGACTCCTGGCTGCCGTCCTGGATAGCGGACAGCAATCCAACATAACGCCATAGGCTATGTCATGTTGTACGTTGTATCACTATCACTAGTATCAGTAAGGCTACATACCCAATGTTCATAATAGTTAATACATGATGCCAGTAACTTCAGCACCTCAGCAGCCAGGAAGGGAAATAGGAAAAGAATATCGTATCCGACCGCCACTTTTTAAGGGATTGGGGATTTTTTTTGCAACCACTAAACAATTTACAATTAAAAAATGATTCTGGGGGTAGGCCTACAGAAAGTGAAAACTATCTTTAAAATCCACTTTAAATTTTTATGATGGTTTTCGGACTTTATTTCCCTTCTGAAAAAATTGTCCTCTTCACAAAATAGTAGGATCCTAGTATTAATACTAGGCTTATAGGCCTACATTGTAGTTGCCACTGCGCATGTACAATGACCTTGTTGGTCACTAATTGGGGAGTTGACAAGATCAAACTGACATGACTGAGGAAGTCATCGTCTACCAAAAATGCTTGATTTTTCATGAAATAAATATCCTGGAATAATTTGATGTATATCATGTCCATCATCCATATGTTCTCCACCTTACTAGGTAGGTAAGATTACTTTATTGGTTATATTGAATGAGAAAAAGTGGCGGTCGAATACAACATTCTGCCCCCAGGAAGTCTAAGGTATTTTTGTTATAAAAAAATTAAAGTAAATGTAATGTTAAACTAGTCTCTTTTTGTCTGCTTTTCTTGCACTTTTTAAGTTGGAAAGAATGTCGAACACTGAACTACCACTTAAGTTGTACACAAAAAATACTAAGTCTAACTAAGAGTAAGAGTAGGGTTTTCAGATGGAAAATTATTCCTAAACCAATATGCTCAATATTTATATCAAATTAAAGGTCTTGATGAAAGAAATACAATGGTTTTTAAATCAAGAAAATCGGAGGAGTAGTTTTTGAGGAATCCTGTTTTATTTAATCAAGTATACAGCATTCGATGAAGCCCGACTGTCCATACACGGTGTACATCCCTATATGGCACCAAAACCGTTGAATCAGCCTACACACACCGTGATACACACGCACAGCGTTCGTGCTCGTTTCCCTCATAAGAGCTTTTGAAAGGGTGTAAATAATACACTTTCCGCTCAAAACTAAACACAATTACGGCTCAAAACTTTCACATATGATAGAAAAGAGGTGTAAAATTCATTCAGACACCGCTCTTGCCTTTCAACTTGAAGATTTCACCTCGAAAAACAGTGTTTACTTTTTATCTCTTCGTAACTTCGGTTGTAGAGTAGTTATGGAGATCGAGCAAGCATGGGTATGTAAAGGAGCCCTTTGACTCAATAGGGAAACCCGTTTTCACGTCAATCACAATGTACTCGGGTGCGGAGACAGCTCCGAAGTGGATGCCCTCAGCAGAGCGCGGCAAATTTTACGGGCCGAATGCGCCCGATCTCGGAACATTTCGCGAAAGGCTGGGCGGGATGAGAGTGGTTCATTCATAAAAACCTAGGCTTTCGCACGTACTTCCGATTGCTATTTTATGTACATTATTGGATAGCTGAAACTATAAGCATTCCAATGAGCTATTACATGTAAGATTTCGACAGGTAAAAGTAGTAGAATTTTTTGATTTAAAATTTTGATGTTTTTTGTTGCGGGCGATGCGCTGTGCGTGTGGAGGGCTTCGGTCAAGCACGCATTTAACTGAAAACCCTACTAACAGGCATGTGTTTTTAGCAGACGACAAAATGGCCAACATCTCACTGGATCTGCATGTATTTAATTGCTTAAATTCTCCCAAAATATCGTTTCCAATCCTCACTTGACTAAATTTTTCTCTCTTTAATTGTGTCCTCTATCAATCATCTTTTAAAGAAAAATTGTGATATTTGCCACATTTGGACAGAAAAGTGGCAGTAGTACACGTGTATACTACATGTAAATGTACATTTTTCCCCTAAGCACTAACAATGAATAGGCTTCTCACCATACCAGTGCGAATGCCCTTCCACTCGTTTTAAGCTTGCCCAATAGGTGGATGAGCTTGGGCCAGGCCTCACAGACCTAATAATAATAATAATAATGTGTGGACTTATATAGCGCACATATCCACCAACTGAGTGGTGCTCAAGGCGCATTATATTATTACCCCTGCTCATAAGGCTCATAAATCATTCCTGAAACCATCTCAGCTCCCTGGGGAGTATACAGCTCAATTGCTGCCATTACAGTGCATATAGGGCTAATCAACCAATTCTGCCCTCACAGGTACCCATTTAACCCCTGGGTGGAGAGAAGCAATTATGGTTAAGTGTCTTGCTCAAGGACACAAGTGTCACGGCCGGGATTCGAACCAACATTCTGCTGCTAACACCAGAACTTGAGTCCGGTAAGCTACATGTAGACCGCTCGGCCACGACACTCCACTGACTCATTCCTGACTCATTCCTGGGCCCATTTATAGGGTGCTCATTAGTGTACTGTTAGTTCACCTGGTGTACAGTATGTTCCGCTTGCATGAATGTTGCAAACGTTCACCAATGTTTACAAACAATTGGCGAATGTTAGCAAAAGACGGCGAACATAGTTTTGAGGTGTTCGCGGTTGTGTGAACATTGCGCTCACAATCGGTTCCACTTTGACCCATCCGTCCCCAAACGTTCGCGCAAACGTTTGCGATAAATTCACGCAAGCGGAACGCAGCCCTGCCCTTCCGGCCAGCCCGCAAGTGACCTGTCAATCATTTTACTCATTGTAACTGACATTTTAAAATAAATTAACATACATGTAGAGAATTACTTTTGTTTTGTGTCATGTTATTGTAATATTTCTTTCATTGTGAATAATTATTTTGATGTGTTTGGCCAAAAAAAATTGTCTCAGTGATTGTGCGCACCCGGAATACACCCACGGTCCGCTGGGTGGACAAGCTCTGTACTGCTGCCCTTCCGGTCTCAATATAACTTTTTGATGCTAATGTCAGACATCCGAGTTATAAAGGCAAAAAAATAAAAAATAAAAATAAAAAATTAATTTATTTGTGTTTTTAAGCAAACGATTGAATCCTCTTGCTAAGAATGCTACCAATTTAAAGTTGACAAATGTTAATGGTGCTTGACAGTCATGTGTAAAACATACAATTTCTCTATTTGACATGGGATTTTATAGAGTTGGAAATTCTGTAATATTTCAGCAGTAGGTCAACTGAAAATAAATTTTGGGCTACCATATTTATAATTTATAAACTGCCTGCCCAGAGGGCTGGGGCATTTAACAAAATTACATCATTCTTGATAAAGGCATTCCATTTCTTCTTGAAAACTTATGGGTTGAAATTAATGTATAATGTTATAATACGCAAATGTTGTACATAACACATACATTCCCTTTAACCCTCCTACAATCAGTGCAATTTTTGAAACAACCCATTCAGGCCACTCCGACTTTCAGCCATTAGGCCAAAAAAAAAAAAAAACATGTTTAGCGTCCTGCCTTTTTGAAAAAAGGAAGGAGGAGGGCCTTTTTTTTTTTTTTTTTTTTTTTTTAATGGCAGCCCGCCCCATTTTTAAAGCCAACCGGCCGGCTATTTTCAAGATGGCTGCCAGCTTTTTTCAAAATGGCCGCCACTTAGACTCAGGAAATGACATATTGGCTTCTTATGGGCAAGATGCAACAGAAAATGAGACCAAAATAATGCCACTATGCAGAACCGAACATCTCTTCTGCGCAATTGCACCATATGATGTCACTTTAGCCTCTGTGATGTCGCATTTATGGGAAGTGAATAAGTTTTTTAGTGACACATAAAGACAAAACAATAAAAGTAGCAAATGAAACAATTTTCATATCTAATCACCTGTTTCTTCACAGATATTCAAAGGCCTATAAGTTCTCCAATGGTTTGTGTCAAATTTATGTTTAACTTTTATATCATCAAATTGGCAAACATTGTTCATATTTAGCATCAATCCTATTAGTATTTTACCCTCTTTGTTGGTCATGTCAACCACTCTACATTATCAATATTCCTAATCACCCGTTCCTTTACCAAGGTAAAGTTTGAGATACACATGTATTGTTTCTTCCATGTTTTTCTTTAATGATGTATTAAATGTATATTACATTTGCTAGATATGAGGTGTTAAAAATATATGCCATAGTGCAGGATACACATCCAACTAGCCAAAACTATTCAAGTCAGTAAATTTCTAAATACACAGTCTGATATTTTCTGGCAGCTATTGCTAGTATGACCTTTCACCAAATCCAATGTCATATATGAAATCAGTCTAACTAGGGACAAAAGCCCTTGTATTCTTTCTGTGAGGTTGTTTACCACTGGCTTTGCAGATGTCACATAGTGGATCTTGACCATCGTTCGCTTCCAGGCTATGTTCAGACCCGCAATAAAAACACAATGGGTCGCTGAATGTCACAAAATAAGCTGCCTCAATTGGCATGTCACAGGTCAGCTTGTCGTTCACATATACATGATTGAACACAGAATCATCATCACCACCTGTATCTATGTCTTGGAAGCGCGCACCACATGAGTATGACAGTGTGTCCAGTTCACGCTCTAGTTGTTGCTTCTGGTTCCGCTTAAGAACACGAGCAGTTAATATTTCACACGGGGCGAACTGACACGCGTATGATAATCGACAACTTTATACACGGTGTGCTAAAGTAAAAAAAAAATACGATCTTATTTATTTTAAAATTTATTTTTTTCGTTTGAGATCGTTAAAATGTATCCTTTTTTTTCGGAAAAAAAAAAAAAAAAAAAAGGAGGCGGCCTCTAAAAAGGAAGCGGGCGGGGACGCTAAACATGTTTTTTAAATTTATTTGGCCTTAGCTGTTGCTAGTGGCCTCCTATGGTTACCCTTCTGTGCACTGTCACACCACTGAGATTACAGGGTAAAGTAGTCTCCGATTGATCATACATTGTAGGCCATACTAATATGTTCAAATATTTACAGTGGCCTTGGGTGGCACACAGTTGATTTTGTAAGATTACTTGGAAAGGACAGGAGGCTTGTACATGTATGTACTGAAGGTTGCTCAAGAACAGAATTTAGTGGATTGGATTGGCCTCCATGTGTAGAAGGGTTAATTGTAGAATGGTCATTGACTAAGCTACTAGCACATACAGTATAGTCCTATAGGCAACTAATTTTTCGGTACCACCTGGAGGGACTAATTCAATACTTTCTTGTTGGAAGAATATGAAAATTCCAAACATATCACTTGCTGAAACAGTAGATTAGTACTTTTACCGCAATTTTTACAGTAAAATTTGAAAGCCTTGTCCAAATGAAACACTGTTACGACTGTTTGACAATTGCTACCAGACATACAATGTAGCTTCACAAGATTCCATGTTATTACATGCAGTACAATTTATAATTAAAGCAACATAAAACAACCATTGTACATATTATGTGTCAAAACAATCCAGAATAAGAATTAATGCAATCATCACTTCTACTATCCCCTGAGAATCTGTCTTTAGGAAGCAAATTCCAAAGTTTCACCTCTCAACATTTATGTTGGGTTTGTGTTTTGGAACTTAAAGCTCAGATTTAGGGCCAGTTTTCTTTGAGTCAACTTACTCAAAATTCATCTTTTCCCCATGAAATCTGAAAGGAACTTTTTCAGTACAATTTTGTTGGAATACATGTCTGTCTATCTTTATTACAAAAAAATTGATAGACTTACATGAGGGGTCGCTTTATGATAGACTTACATAAGGGGTCGCTTTATGTTGAAACTGGTGCCTTTCCAATGACAGCATTGACCAAAAATATGTGATATTCAACACATAATTAACCCTCCCACTATAGCTGCACTTAAGTGGCTATAGAGGTCAACTGCCTGTTTTGACTGTTGACCCAAATGTGCACACAGGGGCATTTTGACTGGTTTTTACTGTTATTTTGACCACCCTCAACAATACAAGACGATATATTTACCAGTAAAAAACAGTTGACTTATTTTGACCTGTAAATGTACTTACTACACGTAAGGTTTGACAGTGTTTGACTTTTAAGTGTACTAGATATACCTTGGCAAGTATATCAACATTTTGACTGATTTTGACACTTGTAGTAGTAGGTTAAAACAGGAAAATTTATAACCCAAAACATTGAAAATAAATGATCAATTCCGAATTTATTGCTAATTTGCTTGTTCATCACAAAACAAAAGGATACAGGTAGTAATCTGTTCTCCTATGGAGAATCCAGGACAGTGCAGGTGATACAATGTACAAGAAGGGGTGAGCAGCACACCCAGATGTTCATCCTGAAGTAAAAGTCAACTTTGGATACATTGCTTTTTTTCCCAATCAATTCTTGTAAGTTGTTTTAAAATTGATATCGATACCTCCCAAATGCATATTCCCTTTTCAATTAATATGAAATTATTTTTTATTTGTGGGGTGAAATTAGTACCCTTACATGAAAAATTTAAAACAATATTTAGGGTTTAATAAAGACGGTTTCCAAACAATAAAATATCATAATTTAACCATTTAAAACGGGTGATGTTATGTATAAAACTATGAAATACATAGGTACCCGAAATGTTCAATGCTTCGTTGATGACAGCTCCGGTTATTACTTCTTTTGTTGAAGTGATACACAATACATTGTATGTACAATGGCTGTTTGAAAAAAGCCATTCAGCTTAAATATTTTACTGTGCATGGGAACTATTAACCACCCTCCTACTACTTCAAGGGTCAAAATCAGTCAACATGTTGAAATACTTACCAAGGTCTATCTAGTGCACTAAAAAGTCAAACACTGTCAAACCTTACGTGTAGTAAGTACATTTACAGGTTAAAATGAGTCGACTGTTTTTGACTGGTAAAAGCATTGTCTGGTATTGTTCAGGGTGGTCAAAATGAGTCAAAACCAGTCAAAAATGCCCCTATGTGCACATTTGGGTCAACAGTCAAAACAGGCAGTTGACTGGTTTTGACCTCTACAGCAACTTTCCACTAAAGTGCATCAATAGTAGGAGGGTTAAGGCTACGAACTATTAAATAGTCGTTCATGTACATTAAATTAAACCACCAAAATCCTTTGTAAACTAACACTAAGCTACCATTTCAGCTGGGCTATCATATTTTTGTAATTAATAGATTTCTTGTAGAAAACATACAATATGTACATTTAGTCCCTCCAGATGCTAATGGCAAATTAATTTTCAGCCCTGGTTCAAGGTCTACTACATGGCTTCAAGTTGTTATCACTACTTCTATTCATGTATTGTACTTTTCTCTTTTATTGTACACACGTACATCATATTTTATGAATGGATCTGTACAATGGAAATAAATTGAATTTAATTGAATTAAATTAAAAAAGGACAACTACCTGAATGCATGTAGAATAAAAAATAAGAGAAAAAAAAGTCTGTACATCAGATGCATGTTTTTGTACACACGTACATGTACCAGGCTTGGCATTTTCTGTTTTTTTGCATTTTCAGTTGAACTTCTGGGAATTGT
Source organism: Zoroaster sp. YZ-2022 (assembly GCA_029582265.1). Classification (NCBI taxonomy): domain Eukaryota; kingdom Metazoa; phylum Echinodermata; class Asteroidea; order Forcipulatida; family Zoroasteridae; genus Zoroaster; species Zoroaster sp. YZ-2022. Next base: position 12,081,117 of record CM055826.1, read on the forward strand.
GATATATGTAATAATAGCGGGCCTACTGGTTGTACATACATGTATGTACATATTTTGTGAAATAAAAAAGATCAGCCAAATATCGAGGGAAATGGAAAGCTCCATTTTTTTAAACATAGGGTTTGTTCACATGTTTTGATAACATTCAGTGAATTTTTTTTTTTTACATGTGTAAATTTGTCATTGTCCCAACTCAGACACATATTTTGCTGATCTGTTGGTGTGAATTGTGAACCATGTACATTCAAATGGAAGTTCTTAATTAACGTTATGAGTTCCTTCCAAATGATGATTCATACATGTACACATATCATGTACTTATACATGTAGTGTACAATGCATACAATTATCAAGGAACCACAGTCAACATCAATTGGTGGGATAATCCACTACAAGAATAATATTTATACACAGAATGAAGACCATTTTAACATACCCATAGAATTTGTATAAAAGTTACGTATTTTTTATTAACAAAACTCTGATTTACAAGTACATTGTAAATCATGTACTGATAAAATTTCATGTTCAGATATTGAATGGGTCAAGGTAAAAATATTAATATACAAGTACTGCCGAGTGATGAAAATACCAACAAATTGATGGATTGCTATGGTCGAGCGGTTTAGTGCATCGGATTTGTGTTCTGATGGCTGAGTCGTCAGAATGTGGGTTCGAATCCCAACCACGACCATGGTGCTTGTGTCCTTGAGCAAGACACTTTACCATAATTGCTTCTCTCTACCCAGGGGTAAATGGGTACCTGTGAGGGCAGAGTTGGTTGTTGTGTTTGATTAGCCCTATATGCGCTGTAATGGCAGCAATTGAGCTGTATATTCCCCAGGGAGCTAAAAATGATTTATGAGCCTGATGAGCAGGGGTAATAATATAATGTGCCTTGAGCACCAGTTTGGCGGATACGTGCGCTGTATAAGTCCACATTATTATTATTATATCGTCCTTCATTGTTGTACACAATTTAAAATACAAAACTACATGTAATTGGGTGTACTATCATTATGAATACACTATTTTACCAGTGATACTCATAAGTACAAGGAAATAATGAACAGTATTATATTGCAGGCCTCCCAGCGAAACCTATAAAAACATTTATTTCAAAATAGGAACCTTTATTTCTCCAAAAAAACTATATTAACCTATAACAACCTGTATTAACCTATAACAACCTATATTTTCATCTCTGTGCACAACTTCCTCATAAATCCTCATGGCTTTGGAAAAAAAACTTAGTTCCAAATTATACAAAAATGAAGCCAAAACAGTAGCCAAACTGTAACATGTGTACTGCTCTTAGATTTTCTACCAGACAGGGTAATGTTCTTTGTTGCAAAAAGTACTCAGAAGGTAGGCAATTTACCTAAAACTTGCTACTTAACACTGCATAATCTTCTTCTTTCGTATGATGATGAGCAGCTTAGAGTGCTAGTAGCTGCATACATCGGTTTGATGACATTAGTTGAAACAGGGTGGACCACGTGAAGGTTGTCATCTCCCACTGCATAATCAAGGGATATAACATATAAAAGCATATATTTTGGCATTTGGTAAACCTATAATAACCCATATTTTGCTTTAAAAACCTATTTAAAAGAAACCTGTATTTGGTAGATTAGGCACAGGAATAAATGTATTGTTTTGTTAATCCCAGCTTTCCTTTATCTATGTGTCACATCCAGACCCAGTTCTACTCACTTTAAAAGTCTTTCAGTGCATTTTCTTTCAAGGGCCATGATTGCATTTACATGTAATTGTTTGTTACAACTGACCATCTGTTATTTTACTTTACAGTAGATCTCAATTATAGTTTTGTCTGGGGGAGTCTTTTTGGTATGTAGCAGCATGCTTGAGTGAGCAGCAAGCACACTGCAGTAGGAATGGGTGTGCATGGTATGGTGGTCAGTGCACCAGATAGTGGCTTGTGCACCAGATAGTGGTTTGTGCATGGTATGGTGGTCAGTACACCAGATAGTGGCTTGTGCACCAGATAGTGGCTTGTGCATGGTATGGTGGTCAGTGCACCAGATAGTGGCTTGTGCACCAGATAGTGGCTTGTGCACCAGATAGTGGCTTGTGCATGGTATGGTGGTCAGTACACCAGATAGTGGCTTGTGCACCAGATAGTGGCTTGTGCACCAGATAGTGGCTTGTGCATGGTATGGTGGTCAGTACACCAGGTAGTGGTTTTAGTGTGTAGGATGCCCATGCCACCAGCATAGATAATACAGATCTATAGAAGCTCGGCTTTGCCGGGCACAGAATGGAAATGGAACCAGATTTCAGTCACTCGTAAGTTCTGTTTAATTATTCATTTGATCTGGAAGTTTATTTAAGGAAGTGAAACGGCTTTTATTATACCAGAAATTACAACTCATTATTTTTTGTAGTTTAGTGATGACAAAAATTACTAGTGAACTTTAATTTGTACATGTAATTATAGATAGCCCTTATTCAACTGCCTTTCACGCCTGCCTTCCAACAACTGCCTTTCACGACTGCCTTCCAACAACTGCCTTTCACGACTGCCTTCCAACAACTGCCTTCCAACAACTGCCTTTCACGACTGCCTTCCAACAACTGCCTTTCACGACTGCCTTTCACGACTGCCTTTCACGACTGCCTTTCATGACTGCCTTTCACGACTGCCTTCCAACAACTGCCTTCCAACGACTGCCTTCCAACGACTGCCTTCCAACGACTGCCTTCCAACGACTGCCTTCCAACGACTGCCTTCCAACGACTGCCTTTCACGACTGCCTTCCAACAACTGCATTTCACGACTGCCTTCCACGACTGCCTTCCAACAACTGCCTGACAATACCTACCTTACTACACCGGGAGTATATGAGGAGTTCATGTGTTTGAAGGCTAGAGGCCCAGATGTCACAGTAAGCATCCTACCTGTCCACTTACTATGTAGACTACAAACTTTTATCAAGTGGTGGAGCAGCAGGCTTGACGTACATGTAGTTATTATGTTTATAATGACGGAGGTGTACTTAAAGAACGACAGCATCACAGAAGCAAATTGCTTATGCAATAATGTGAACTAATTGAGAAATTATTAATAAATTTGTCTAGTCATATTAAGAGTTGTATCAGTAAATTTACCAGCAAAAAATGTTTGTGCCCTCCCAAATCTGATGTCATTCGGCAAACTGGCTTTCCTTCCCCCCCCCCCCCAAAGAAAATGCCTTCGCTACGCCCCTGGGTGGTGCGAGTCGAGTCAAGATTAGAGTTGTTTGGATTACGTGATTGCAGGAGTTACAGTGGATTGGATAAATAGATCAAGATTATAGTTGTTTGAATTATGTATAACATAATTTCATGAGTTAATGATTATAGCGATCTAGTAATCCTGTGATCAAGTAATAAATATCAAGATTACAGTGGTTTGAATTAGTCACTTCATGAGTTAAGGATTGTAGTGATGTGGATAATTAGTGGAGTAATCGCGTGATCAAGTAATAAAGATCAAGATTACGGTTGTTTGAATTAGTCATTTCATGAGTTAAGTTCATGAGTTTAGCCCTGTAGTGATTGGGATAATTAATTAATGGAATAATGTAATTGGATGGAATAACTGAATTGTAAAAGAATATAAAGAACTAATTTGTAAATAAATTTTTAATTAATGTAAATATTTTCTGGATTTCTTTGTGCTGATTTATTTTTATGCGGTGTTCTTGCTTCTAAGGTCACTGCATGGAACTCTCCAATGGTGATACTATGACTGAACAGTGTACAGTACTTACAGTATGTACTGTACATGTACATGTACATGTACATGTACATGCACTCTTGTTATATAGAGGACAGTAACACTGCAATGTTACAGTACAGAAACACTGCAATTGTACCATGACTAACAACAGTATTAGACGGTTAAGGTTTATAAATTCATAATAAAATCTTCTCAAAATATATTATTAGATTATTTCCCGAGTTCTCGGGTTACTTTACCTCATGAAATGTCTAGCCTCGGCGCTGGTTTTTTTATTAAATTGTAATCTAATCAGCAGGTAGTCCTGCTTTACTGGTGCCCTGTGACTAGAGAAGTCACTAGAATCTATATTAATTTGATCCATTCAACCACTGTCCAGATTGTATATGTGTACAGTACATGCTGTTAATTTTGGTTTATAATAATGCTTTGAGTCATTTGTTTAATGTTGTAAAGGGGTGACGATATTGAATTTTTGTGATAGTTGATAATCGTCGGCATACGATATTATCGTCTCAATATGCAGATTTGTTCTTACGTGCTGAAAATGTATATGCGTACATATGTGTACATTAACCCTCCTACAGCTGCGCTTTAGCGGGAAGTATCTATAAATCAGTCAACTGCCGGTTTTGACTGTTGACCCAAATGTGCACACAGGGGTATTTTTGACTGGTTTTTACCGTCATTTTCACCACAGAACAATACCAGACAATGCTTTTACCAGTCAAAAAATGGTCGACTCATTTTGACTTGTAAATGTACTTACTACACGTAAGGTTTGACAGTGTTTGACTTTTAAGTGCACTAGATACCTTTGCAAGTACATCAACATTTTGACTGATTTTGACCCTTGTAGTAGTAGGGTTAAACACTGGACCATAATATTAGCCAGCAATACCTTTGGGTATCCTTTGGACACCGTTTGCAAAAATATTTTAAATTAAAATTTTGGACACCCTGTTTTTAAAAGAATAACAAATTTAGACGCCTTATCTCCAACTCCTGGCTAATACTCTGGACTGAAATATGAACTACTTTTACATGTAAGTACATGTACTATAGAGATTGTTTATAGATTTATAAACAGTGTTGAAAATTGTCAAAATTTGAAAACGAGCCAAGTGCTTTGGTTTTTCCGGTCGATACGACAAACATTTCGTAAAACAATATCTCATTGTGATGTCTGTAAACAAACCCACGCCTACGCCCCAGTGAATGGGCCATTGAGGATTAGACTGAATAGAGATTTATGCAGATAGCTGTGTACATTTTCTACAAAGAGCTTTGTATGTTAATCATAAGATGCGTCAGTTTGCATACACGTGGGCAATTCTCCATGGGATAAAAAATTGTCAATTTTACATCAGTAATAGAATATTTCATTGATTCTAGACCAGAATTTCACAAGGAATCCAATCCAACGGGTTAAAATTAAAAAAAAAACTTTCTGGGGGAAATGTGGATTTTTTGGTAGTACATGACTCAAAATGTGAAATTTTGGTTAAAAGTTCAAATTTAATTCTTTTGGACATAGTGATTTGGGGAGGCCTAGTGGATAGCCATTGTACCAATATTACTTTTATACACGTATGTAAGCAAAACTAAAATTTGTGTTCTCCAGAAAACGCAATTCCAAAAAATGCCAAAATATTTTTTTGGCAAAGAAAATAAAAATAAAAATCTCAACCTTTTTTCCTAAATATATGTACCTCCCTACTAGTGTTCTAAAAACATTTTCACTTTTGGTCGTTTGCTACTTTAATATATGGTAATAATAATACGATCACCATGGTTACGAATTTGCACTGCACTAATCAAGTTTTACTGTGACTTGACATTTTCTGTGGCAAACTTTTATTTAATGTTCATTAACCCTAACTCCCTAAGCATTGTTAGTGAACAATAACAATCCTTCAAAATCCTCCAACTGCCTTTGTTGTCTAGGGAGTTAGGGGTTAATAAATATTTTTAAATAAAAAAAAAAAAATTAAAAACACTTTACCCAAAAATATTAAACAATGATTAGTTTGAATGCAAAAGTACATGTATGCTGTTGTATTTGTATGGGGCAGTACTTGCAGTAAACACTCATTAATTTTGTTGGAAATTGTTAAGTTGGCATGATTTAATTGGATTATGTATGTTCAGGATGTGTACTGAAGAGAACATTATTGCATATCATAAAACACAAAATGCCTAAATGTAGAAATTCAAGTAAAATACTATTTTTTATTATATTTTATTATGTTTTTGCCTTGCATTTAGCGCTATTTTTAGACCTATACAACACGTAATTCTGTTACTGTCCAGACGTAATTCCGTTACCATGATTGAAGGGCATTTTTATTCAATAAAGGAATAAGATTTCAATTTTTATTTTGCATTGTAGTTATAAACCATACTAAAGTCTTCTACTGTCATAGCCATTTTTGAAATTACTAAACTTCACAGAAATTTATTAATTTATGTAAGACCTGAAAACTGCTTGTCCTTTGTCGTAATTCTGTTAACCGAAATTTTGTCCTTGAGTAACCCAGCTGGTGAATTTTGTTTTGCTAAGTTGTATCCAATGAATCTGTTTAAAATAAAGCATACACATGTATTATCAGGTGAGGGAAACTGTTGACTGGTTCATGAATGGGTATAATTCCGTTACTGGAGAATTGCCCATGTACATTATTTTACATGTAATTCAAAAACGAAGTTTGTCATGTTGTGCGGTCTTTTTTTACATCACACGCGGACATACAAACACAGATGTACAATACATTGTGGTGTTTATGTGGGACTGCATGCATGTGAAGCTTGCTAAAAACCTATTGTGTCGTGTGGTGATGAATGTGGCATGTTGGTGTGTAACATTATCATGGACAGCAACAAAGATATTTTAAATAAAGGTGATTTTTAATATATTGGTGATATATTTTGAATATCATCAATATGGTGATATTATATCCTTTTTTTGTTGTTGGAATATCGTAAATGTATCACTATGATATCGTGATATCGTACAGGCTTAAAAGCCATCATATAATTGTCTATCCATACTTTGTAAGAATCATATGTACCGAAACCAACATGTGAAAATTTCGGCTCATTTCATTGTGTGGTTAACAGTGTTGAATATGCATTCGTTTATTTTTGTAACAATAACTTCAATTATTGATTCGGATCAGTTGGATATGACTCAAAAAAATTGAACTGTGATTCCACTCAAGTACACCAGTAATGTTGTGCTGATTGTGCATTCTTTTATAAATTAGTTCATAAAGTCTACTGGGCAAATTCCTGAACATCCCAGCTGGATTCTCCATTTGCTGGTACTTGATTCTTTTAAAAAGAAAGATTCTCACGTAAGAAATGTTTCAAATCCCAGAATCTCCCAATGCTAATACACTGTATGGTTTCTTTACAAGTATATAACAGTTCAAGTTCATGTACATGCATGTACATTTACAACTGTGTACATAAAGAGGAACTTTTCTGTAAAATATAGAAAACGGAGACTTAAGGTGTATTGTATTGCCCTTGTATACTACAGTGTGTATGAAGGATTGTACAGTGTACAATGTAGGTCATACAACATTTTCAATTTAACACCTGATACCATTTACATGTATTACAAAATACTGTGTTATTGTATGGAGAACATCTCCCTAGGGGGGCAAACCCAACTGGATTTGTAGACACCAACAATACTTAACATATATGGGGACACAAATAGGCCTCTCTGCAACTTGTTCAGTCCTCTCTGCAACTTGGCATCTATTCTAAAGGGAAATTGTAATGTTGGTAATGTTGACAAACTTCTTCTGTTCATGTTACTCATGAGTTAGCCATCTTAGGCAAAAACAAATACATGTGGTCTCCGGTTTTTGGTCACAGGTCAACTTAAGAATCGGTGCAGTGACGTTCGCTTTTTTAAATTTTTTAAAATGATACATGTTAATATGTATACAGGGTTATTTGGAACCAGACGGAATGTCCCATACACAAAGTATGGTAGCTATGAGAAGAGAAGCCGTACAAATTGGGCATACTTCAAACACAGTTCGTCGGAATTCCAATCGATCCAGCAATTTTGACTGCAATTGGACATCATTTCATTGCCTTATTATAAATAATCCCTGAATACAAGAGGTTGTGTACCTGTACATGCTCATTATAGTATTATTTATTTATTTAAGCTTTCTTTATTCAGGGTAGCACCATTCAGTGAGTGACACTGCTTTCCAAGGTGGCCCTGATACATGTATACATTTACAATGATTTCTAAAAAGAATGTACCGGTAGATCAAACACACAGGACTATTGCAGAGCTGCCAACTCTTCCGGATTCTGCAGAAGACTTCGCGTATTTGACGGTAATTTACTTATTTAAAATATATGCAAGGAGGTCTCTCCTTTTGGTGCCAAAAGGAGAGACCTCCTTGCATATATTTTAAGTAAGTAAATTACCGTCAAATACGCGAAGTCTTCCTTAGAATCCGGAAGAGTTGGCAGCTCTGCTATTGCAGAATACAAGGTTAGATATGTGTGGATATGGATAATATATACACTAGATATAATACAATTGAATAATTGGATATTAAATAATATTACTAATAGTACAATTTTAGTGAATGAGGGTATTATTTTTAAACTGGTTGATTGACATAGTGTGATAATTAATGCGAATATTATGTGGTAATTTGTTCCATAGTTGACAAGATCTAGTTATAAACATGCGTTGACCAGAATTAGAGTTACAATGTGGAATAGCGAGTGAGTTTGAAATCTGACCTCTCGTAGAATAATTATGTACAGAGTGGGTGAACTTAAATTTAGCAGACAAATAATAGGGAGACGTACAACTGTACCATTTAAACATTTGAAAATCATAAGCATTTGGTTAGTAACCTGCCTAATTTTGCCAGTTTGTGGAAGCAACTTCACTTTCAAATGTCATTGAATTTTAAGTAAATTAATTGAAACAGCTACATTCATTTATTTATTCCTTACGTCAGGAATGAAATTTTCTTTGGAACTACCCATATCAGATTATTGGGCCTTCTCGCTGGTGCATGTACATTTAAGCTACAGAGTGTGGTGAGAATTACAGCCTCATTTTCATATTTATTGTGAATAAGACAAATTCATGTACAAGTGAGCAGTGTACATCATTCTCACTATTTATACACATTACATATACAAACAAGAGAAAGTATTACATAAATTATGAGAAAATAGCCAAAACAGTTTTGGATCAGTAATCGTGAATTTCATATTTATTGTAAACATGGAATTGTTAAATGATATTAACCTTCCTTCTGTGGTGAAATTTGTGTAATATATCCAGCTTGGACCTTGTAGTTTTGAGACTTATATCGAGGTCATGGCATACATCATGAATATGTACATGTTGGTATACACTTCTTGTGCTATGCTATTACAAATAAAACAAGGTTGTTCCTTGAGCAAACTGGGCATCCAAAAGACATTGTGCCAATGTACATACATGTATATTGTTGCATGCTGGGTGATACTATGGCCTGTGTACATTTTAGTTAACTCTAACTTAACCAAATCCTCCAAAATCCTCTTTGCTGAAGTGAAGGATTTTGAAGGATTGAGGTTACATGCTAACATGCTCTTTGCTAAAGTGAAGGATTTTGGAGGATTGAGGTTATTAACCTGTTCGCGTCGGGAATAAAAGTTTTTCTGGGCCCCTGTGCGGGTTTATTTTTCCCATACACACCGTGAATGGAAGCTTCCACAGCGGGTGGTCTCGTCTTCCGAGCATGTCACCGTACACGGGTGGCTCAACCGAGCATGCATACCAATATTCCAGAGTTTCCTTTGGCGTGTTTAGATGCTCTCTGATCCATGGTGCAAAAAAAAAATTCCGTGTATACACGGCCTCCGACGCGAACTGGTTAAGCATACTTTCCATGGTACATGTACATCCATGTTTGTTGTAGTGATTGCAAGGTCAGTGCTTGGGTCAGTGGACACTGTTTATTGCTCCATGCATGCAGGGAGCAGTGGGAGGGTCCCTGGCCATGTACATGTATCACAGATTAGAAACACATGTGTGCATACTGTACATGTCATGTGCTTGCTTTACTACTGAAGGATTTTGGAGGATTCGGGTTATGTGTAAGCAAATGAGCCCAGGGAGTTGAGGTTTTTATCTACAGTGTAAATAGGCTATTAGATGGAGATGGTAAATGTACCATGCAGTTGTACATTTATGTACTGTACACATGATACATGTCATCATTATTGGTCTGTTTTGTCCCACTGCTGGACAAAAGCCTCTCCCATATGTCGCCATCTTTCTTTATCTTTTGAATGTGTTTACCAAGCCACTGTCTGTTTTCCTAACCATCTTGTCTCTCCATCTTGCCTCTCCATCTTGCCTGAGGACTTATTCTTTTTCTGGTTCCTTATAGTGGTTGCCATTCTGTTGTAAGGTAGCTCCACCTTTCATCCTCTCTTGTGTGTAACGTAGACCTGAGTAAAACTTGTAGCTTTGCATGGTGAGGATGAAAAGTAAGACTAATTGCGGTGACACCATGTGAAATGCTCAATTGAGTAGTAATTAGTTCTGAAAAGAACTGGAGGTACAACTCGACGTTTCAATCAGTATGCTCTGATCGTCCTCAGTAGACCTGTGTGTTCATTTATGTGATTAGAGATTGATTGAACCAAGTTACATGTATGTTCAGCTACTAATATATTTGCACATGGCTAATCCCTTGTAAGCAAATATTTTTGTTAACCCAATTGAGTCAATTGTGTTACTCATGCAAACATGATGATCATTACAGAGGGTTAGTTGAAAACATTTTAAATTGGTGACAAAATATATTGCAATACCAAAGTTAGATTTTCAGTTATAAGTTTTTATAACCATTCTGTAATTTCGTAATCGGGTTGTTCCTTTGTTATTATGATCAACAGGGCATGGAATCGGAGTGCTAGTTTTTGATTAACTTACATGGAGTGTCTATAAAAAATACCCCACATAAGGTCATATCACCATTGCTGATGCATAAATGATCCAGTAATTTTCAGTCACTGTGTTCACCTTAAATTAGGACACTGATTTCATGCCCTGTTGAAAAGTCTGCTCTGATCTTGACAATATTGTCCCTTTAAACATAAATGTACAATGTACATTTTTAAATTAGTTTGCTTTGTGGAGGCTACAATACACAGTATGTGTATTGTTGTCTCCTATCAATTACTATCTGCCAACAGACCTATTAATAATAATCAGTCAATCTATACATTTGTTAGCTATAATGGCTTTTACTTGTCATAAACCAAGTCAACTCAGACTAAACATAATGAGACGTAACACCTGGGACCATTCAAGTCATTATTAAAGGGGTAATGTACTGTGTATAATGTACACATGTAACTGTTAATTTAAAATCCTTGTATAGTTTGATCCCTCAAAACCTTGACAGACGAAGGGTATTGAGAATTTTAATACATGCATGTACAGTATGTAGCATTGTACAACGTTCTTTGTTTTTTTTGTTAAAATAGTATACATGTACTCGTAATATTGGTATACGTCATGCATGTAATGTGTACATATTTTATGTTCACAAATATGTACAATGTATGTATACATGTTATGGTTTTATTCATATTTCTTTCCCAACGATGTTTAGCAGTGTTGTAATTGAGACCACAGTCTCCTCCTCAACCCCTTCCCCCTCCCCCCCCCCTCCCCCCCCAAAAAAAGGTCCAATTTCTGGTCTCTGCATGCGTCGCCTCAAACCCATTTGCCAGCATTTAAATTTTTTTTAATTTTTTTAATTTAAATTTATTTATTTTTTATTTTTATATGTATACCTACCGTATGACCAGAAACTGGAGACTATCTTGGGGGCCTAACATACAAGGAATGAACCCAACTCAAAGCCAACAACAGAATTTGTTATTGCAGCTACTGTAAAGTTCCAGGCCTGATACATGTACATATAATTTCCTCTCATTTAATTCTAGGGCTCTCTGCAGGTGCAATGTGCACTTCACATTGTAGAATGAATAATTGAATTATATGTATTATATGTTTAGAGTCGGTCGTTTCAGCTTGATATCACAAAATCTATAAAGAATACACAGGATTCTGGAATTCTGTGACAAGTCTAACCTTACAGTACGTACAGTACACCCTGGGGTTCTGCACCCACATTTCACACTACATACTGATCAAACTCCAGGGCAACCGCTGTTTTTTGATAACGGACGTCATGCTTGCACGCACATGTATTCAAATTGAATTGTAAACAAAATGACTGCATGACATGAACGATGCAATTTGAATTGAAAAATTACAAATAAAGTGAAAAGACCTTTACTTTGGTCAAATCACACCCCTAATGTACTAACATGGAGTGCCATGGTGGAGCGGTTTAGTGCATAGAATGTGTTCTGATGGCAGAGTCGTCAGAATGTGGGTTCGAATCCCAACCGCGACCATGGTGCTTGTATCCTTGAGAAAGACACTTTACCATAATTGCTTCTCTCCACCTAGGGGTAAATGGGTACCTGTGAGGGCAATTGGTTGTTGTGTTTGATTAGCCCTATATGCGTTGTAATGGCAGCAATTGAGCTGTATACTCCCCAGTGAGCTGAGATGGTTTCAGGAATGATTTATGAGCCTGATGAGCAGGGGTAGTAATGTAATGCGCCTTGATCACCAGTTTGATGGATACGTGCACTATAAGTCTACATTATTATTATTATTTAACAATAACAGCCAAAGTGATGCACATGTAATAATTTGACCACATGTTTGGCAGCCATCCATGGTGTGAAATCACAATGTCAATTGATGAGGCAAATCATAATCAGATTATAGTTTGCAAAGAGTATAGGTCCTTGCTTTCTTATGAAAGAAACATCTGGTGTTTTTAATGTCTGCTGATGTCACATGAATATAGTGTTCACATGTTATACTAAACATGCACATTATTTGACATACAGTGGATTGGGATGAAGGTGGTGCAAAGGAAGGAATTTTTCACATTTTTTCACATCTGAGTGTGACATGGCTGTAGTGCATGTTTTCCCTCTCTAAAATGAGAGCACCTCCAGCAGAATTAATTCTTAGGTTATTTGATGTCACATACTGTACATGTATTATGGACTAGAGTAGGGTTTAGGGTTACATCTTAATGGCATAATATTGCCACTATAAAAGCAAACTTTCAACAAGGCATGGAATTTGTGTCCTAGTTAAGATGAACACAGTGACTGAAATTTACTGGCTTTTACATTTATGACCTTATCTAAGGGGTACCTGTATTATTTCCAGTCACTGAGTTAATCTAAAACTAGCATTCCGATTTCATGCCCGGTTGATTGTGCCGATATTGTCCCTTTAATACTGGTAAAACTTCAATCATTGCTTCATTTTTCTAAATTACCAAAAGTGGGGGGGGGGGGGGTGTGAAACTACTACTTTTTCTTTATTAAAAACGTACAGGCAAGGAAGTATCCATCAGGAAATAGTTCAGCCATAAACTAGCACTACCAAATTTATGAATTGAGGTCAGACAAAAAAGTGCTTTAATTTCCCGAGAGAGAGAGGGGCAACATCTGGGAGTCCTTGTTTTATTAGTCTGTTTACAATACTGTGGGATATTAATCTGTGAGGTGAACCTGAGCGTAAATTGCTGGATGGCATTAAGTAAACAAAGTTGGTCTGATATTAAACAAGCAAGAATGCATTGTGGCCTTTTTGTGTGGGTTTTGTATCAAAACAGACCTAGGATTGGGAGTGTTGAGTTGTGGATATTGTGGTGTCAGGTGAAAGCTATTTAACAGGTTCAGTGTATGTACAGTAGTCTTTTGATAACATGCTTTAGAGGAACCTACTGTACACATGTACATTGTATGTACACAGGACTGTGGTGGTTTAGGTCCATGCCATGGAGGGGGCTTAAAGGGGCATGGAATCAGAGTGCTAGTTTTAGATTAACTCGGTGACTGAAAATAATACCCCACATGATAAAGTCCCCGAAAAAGGTTTCCGGTTTCTCGTCTTTGCACGTATTCTCTGACCTGCGCATCGGCATTTTTAATTTTCTTTTTTTCCCCTATGAATCGATGTCCAATTGCAACCAAAAATACTGGATCGAGTGGATTTCTGCCGTACTGTGTTTTAATGACTTTCATATTGGGATATGAACGTTTGCCCAAATTGTGAGGCCTCTCAGCCACCATACTTTTTTTTTATGGGAAATTTGGTCCCTGTAAGGATGTACGTGTATCATGTATTTCCTTGTTGGCAAAACACAAACGCGTCACCTCAGCAATTTTGAAGCCACCTTCATGTGTGACCAGAAACCAGACCTTTTTTTTGGCCTAAGGTCATGTTACTGTTACTGCTACATAAATAAACCAGTAATTTTCAGTCACCTAAAATTCATCTTAAACTAGGACACCAATTCCATGCCCTGTTGAAAGTCTGCTCCGATGGTGATGGTGACGAAAGGGTCCCTTTAATTTGTTTGTCATTGAGGCTGCAATAAATATTTCAGAGTCTAGACGTGGTTTACCGTATCAGCAGGTATTTAAAAACAAACTTCTGGACATTTGAGTAAATCATTTCATGATATAACTTTTAAGGTGTACACTATGTAATAATCTCTTCTTAGATGTGTGGTTCTGATCAGAATGAGGATAGTTCTTGATGTTTTTACCAGTGTTTCTGTTCTTCTTCAGGATGATGCTGGGCTGCAACTGAATGTTTGTCCATTCCATATTTTCTTGGAGACAATCCCCTGTAATTTCTTATCATTTAGTCAAGGCGCATGCGGCAACCCAAAACACAATGCCAGAAAAGAAAAAAAAGCCAAGAGGGCCTGTATCAGTCAGTTTTGAGGACCCTACTACTGCATTACTCATAAATCTCCATAAAAAATGAATAATTTATGTATGCAAATTTATTTAAACCAATCAAAATGTTGGTGTTTATATTTAATACCATAACAAATTTAATACCTTATGCATTAATATTTCTCTGCTAAATCGGTAGAGAAATATAAAGAAAAACATAAGACCACAGAATGGACTGATAAAGATCCTCGCCCCTGATCTTTTGTTTTTGTTCCGGGTTGGCACCTGAGCCTAGTAATTTCTCAAGAGGTTCTGCCCTTGATGTACACAGAAAAAAAATGACAAAAATTGTATATTTTATTTATTTATTACCATATCACAAAATACATATAAACCCATAATATTGTGGAAATATTGAAGCAAGTTAGGGCTGTGCGTTTTCGGATATTTTTGGAACCGGATACCTGAAATCAGGAAACTTCGGATACCCGTTTTCATTTATGTTGAAAACATGCCTCCCTGTGGTGTACAAATACATGTACTGTAAATGGTAACAAATTGACTTTTATAATACAGAGGATAACATACTATTGATCTTTTCTTTATTGGAGTGTGATCTCTTGAATTTAAAGAGTGCATTGTTCAAGAGTCACAGATTTCTGTTTGCACCGCTCAAATGTTAAGTCCGAATTTTAAAAAGACGTTTACGGGTAATTGGAACCGAAAAATGGAACCGGGTAATGACCGTTTTGGTCGGGTACCCGGATACCCAGCACAGCCCTAAAGCAAGTACAGGTGAATGTTTACATTTCCACTAGGTACATGTAGAATGTCTTTATCCATACATTGTACATGTATTTTGACGGATGTTACATTTGCACAGAAAACTGCCTACAATATTTGTCTTGCAGATTAGTAACCAATGGTTTGCTGGGATAGATAATAGTTACAGTACGATAGCATACAAGACACTAGTAATAAAACATGGTCTTGATTTTCTGTCAAACTTGATTAGACTTCAAAAACTTTTTGTGATGGACATTACATTTAAAAGACAAGCACTCTTGACTCTTAATATTTAGTTCAAATTCCCTGTGAATTATAAATATTTGTGAAAAAGCCTACTACTGAAGGTACCCAACATAAAATGTAAAATTCTGCTGTTTCAGTCTGTGATGGACATTACAATTTTTGTGATGGACGTTACACTCTGAAATGTCAATTTACATTACCTGGCCAAGGCAAAATTTAAAAAAATTAAGGAGTTCTTGATGTTTGGCTTTGTATTTATAACTTGCCTACATGTACATGTACATGTACTACCCACTGGAGATAATTATAGGAATTTGACAGTTTTACCTATTAATAGTCCCACCCCCTCACAAACTCCACCCTCCACCCCCAGCCATTTTCTGTCAATATTGTCACTAAAATATTGACTTTCTGTTAAAAATTCACCAAAATTTACTTAGTTAAATTATAAAATCACTGACAATTTGTATTCTTGAGAACAATTAACTCCTACTTACATGTAAGTACAGACATTTTGAAAAAACCACTACATGTGTATGTAAATGACAATACTTGTATTTATTTACAGATACAATAATTAAACTAGAGCTCAAGTGTTTGTTAGAACAAACACACGGTGTTCGTGTCAACTTCCGGTTCAATCAAATTATCATCGATGATGTCAATCATATTTTGCAAAGGTATATCATCTTTTATTATAACTATCAATTTCATATTCGAAAGACCTACATGTGTCAATTTTGCTTTAGAATGTTGAATTTGAACTTCCTGTTTAGACCGGAAGTAAAGGTTAGATGAGGTGATTTGAAGGTTATGTATATGACCTCGTCATGATCATGAAAAATAACGTTAGTACCTGCTTTGGTTCAATTTGAGATTGGAAAAAAAATCCCTTTCTTAAAACTGCCGCTCACTGAGTTAATCTACATGCACTGTACATGTAGCAATCTGATTCCATGCCCTGATGATCATGATGATATTGTGCCTTTTAATACATGTAAGTCTATACAAAGTCTAAATATTTGTAGTCTACAAAATCACATGACAATTCTGTACATGTACATACATGTATGTACATGTAGTCTCATGTCAGCCAATAAGTTCTGCCCTTGATGTGATGCAGTATAAAGTTCACTTTAGTGCCATTTTGGGGGATATGGCTGCTTGCACACGGCAGTATACATGTAGTTGTGATGACAGCCTTCATCATTCCATTCTCCTGATGGCAGAACCACTGCACAATCTTCGTTTCCAGCTTCGTTTGGCTCACCACTATACCAATTCCTGTAGACAACATCAGTCAATCCCTCCATGCACTCCCATATGCCTAAAATAAAACAGGAAGAAAATGTTGCTGAAAGATGGATGTACTTGCTTTAGTTCTTAAAGAAGTCTGGTACATATTAAGGGAAGTTTGTTACACGGTCTGTCTTGCATATTAATAAGCGTGGTTATGGGCGATAAGGACCGAGCTAAAGGTCATTATCCTGCGGTAAAGAACAAAGCATCAAACCTTTATTCCCATTCATAAATGACTGTAGTTTTGGATAAATAAAGCCAAATACATGTACATTGGGAACACACAAAACACTTTCAAAGAACATGAGTCAGCGTGATGCAAATAATCTTTATTGGTGTGATTGATTGAAATGTAGGTCGTAGGTGGCTCAGTAGAACAGCTGGAGACTCGGTGCAGAATTCCATGATCAAATATGATGGGCGCTAAGGTTTTGAATTTCAAAATGTAATTATTCACAAAGTAATTTTATTGAAAGAAATCCAGATCTAACGACAAAGAAATCCTTACGATGGCTGTTTGTCATTCCATGTTCCATTGGGCGTTATGCACATGTAGCAACAAAATGCAGGCATTTGTATGGTTAGCTTTTATAAACTATTCTGACTGCCTTTTCCCATCAGTCTCCTTCTTTAACAATATGACATAATTGTGGCTGTGAAGGTTAGACCATGGATGTATTAAATATCATGTTTAGTAAATCTGATTTCTCCCTTCCAGAAAATCATAGATTTACATTTTCAATCAAGTATCAATAATCTTCCTGCAAAAAATAGTCTAGAACAACAAAATACAAAGGTGGCAAATTCTTGCAATTTTTATTTTTTAAATGTTTAAATTTTATTTTTATTTTTTAGCAATTTTGTAAACGGTGAAGTTTCAGTCGGTTAATCGGTAAACTGTCCCAGCACTATTACAATGTTGTTTGAATACATATGTACATGTACATGTCATTGTTGTTCAAAGGGAAGATTTGCAATAAATTAAAGAGAAATTATTTATACCATTAGTTTGAAACTAACCTTCTGAGTGAGAATCATTACATTTGATCCAGAAATGAGTGGATATGAGTGATTGAAGAAACTTGTTTTCTTCGGCAGAATTTGGGGCAGCCATGACCCCTTTCATCTTAATACACTCCTCCTGTGCTTCAAACCATGTTAGTGGCACATCAGTAGCTGTATAGCATTTGTCTCCCCAATGGCTCCAACCTTGATTACATGGTGAACATCTCCCATTAGCTTCTTGCTGTACATTCATCAGATAGATTAATAACATCTTAACCATGATCGAACGCAGGGATGCCATTTTTTGTGTGATATTTTTATGTACAAAGTAATTGTAGTACCAAAGTTGGATTAAAAAGAAGGTTGGTGTTGATTGCTTGAGATTCTGAAACCCTATTGAAGTCAAATATACATACATTCTCTGTAACCCTCGGTGTCAGAATTGAGTGGTTGCACGTACATGTATTTCCCAGCAGTTATACACTATATATTTTTAAAAAAAATTTAAATTGTCATTGTTGAGGACTGGGGTGCGTGTAGCACCATTTTCCTGCTCTGAAAATAATTATGTGCACGACTCTAGCTAATATTGATTAAATCCTTGAGACCTTGATAGTCAATTTTTTGTTATGCTCTGTAAATGGCAAGCTCTTAAAAACGCTATAAACTAAAGGCTCTTGTCAATTGTTTCCCTGGTTTTTAGGAATTTCTAATCTGTATATAGATGTACTGTACATGTATTGTACACATTGTACATGAAGGAAAGCATTTCTCTATATTTCCCATACACAGAAACGATTGTTACAGCACATACAGCTGAAACTTTTAGTGTTCCAACCATACATGTGTAAGCACAGTAGTCCAATTTTGTACAGTGGTGTTCTCATCAGTGTATGTATGTACGTACACGTGTACATGTAGGCCGGCTCAGATTTACATGTATTTTTTTCTTAAATTTTTTGTACCCTACTGCTTGGTTTCCCAAGGCGAGTTTGTACCAACAGAGGGTGAGTTTGTCAGGGGGTGAGTTTGTACAATGTACATGTACCAACAGGGGGAAAACTTGTCAGGGGGGTTGGCAAGTTTGTATTGTAACAGAGGGCGAGTTTGTACTAACAGTAACAGGTGGTGAGTTTGTCAGGGGGCCAGTTGACTGGCATCCATTGCTCATACATGTATTAGGCTTGGGTAGTTTTTCGGTAAAACAGTAGTCACGTTTTTAAAAATTATTTTAAACGGATAAACAACCGAGGGATTTTTACTAAACCAAAATACCGCCAAATTCGGTTTTCAAAAATAAAACCGCAGTTTTATAAAATCATCCGTTTTTTGAGCCCCAGAGTGGGACAATTTATACAGACAGTCCAGGCTTACTTTGATTAGTCCGCATTGTATCCGTGATTATTAAGGATGATTATTAAAGCAGTGCATTTCCCATGATCATTAGGAACTCCAATTTAAATTGCTATTTAAAATCCTAATTTTAACACCCATTTGGCCTGCAACATACATTGTACGTACATGTAACTTGGTTCGGCACAATCGGTGCATTCCATTTTTGTAGAGTGTCTACCTTTGTACAGGCAAGGTATATACAAATGAATATAATTATGCAACATAAACATATTCATGAGCAGTCGAACAGCCAATAAGAACAATAAATTATGCTACTACTATGTAAACAAATCTATCCAATCACGATGCGCAGAAACAGGCATGTGATCCTCAAACACCTGTGCACATTGCACACACGGCCATCAGCACAACTTGGTCGCACCATGGTCGCACATGGTATGTACATGTACAAGTATACGTGTAATAATTGACATGCACTCATGATCACATCACCCCTATACTGCAGAATTTACACTGGCTTCCAATTAGGTCTCGTATTGATTTTAAGATTTTATTGTTAACTTATCAGTGTCTTCATGGTACAGCCCCTGCTTACCTCCAGGATTTAGTTCAACAGTATCAACCAGCTAGAAACCTACGCTCTAAAAACAAATATCTTCTGTCAGCCCCAGCAATTACAACTACATCCTATGGTTCTCGCTCATTTCAAAGTGCTGCTGTGCAACTTTGGAACAGTTTACCACCAAATGTTAAACTGGCTGAAACTACTGATCAATTTAAAACCCGGGTTAAAACACATCTGTTCAATCAATGTTATCACAGTTAAATTAATTTAATTTAATTTTCTGCCTTCTCAGCTTCTTTCATTCTCTCATTTTTTCAGTGTCCTTTGTGAACTTTTGACTGTGTGGAGAAGACTTGAATTGCAAACTAGTTTTCTCCTTTCTTGTCTTTCTTTCTCTTTTTCTCAAGCGCATCTAGGGACCTCACGGTAATCTGCGCTATATAAGAATCGTATTATTATTATTAATTGTGTGGTTTATTACATTCTCGTCGGGAATTCCCTTTCAATTTTGTTTGCGTTTATAAATCTTTGAGTTTATTTCCTGTTGCTAGTGTATTTAAAAATGAAAAAATTATGGCCCAGTGGAATAAGATTTGTACATGTAAAAATAACTACAATTTAACAGTCTTCATGATTTTGACTACCCTGCCGGACACTTTGAAAAGCGTTTTAACCTGTCTGCTGCCATTTTAACTGGCATTTGGCTAGGCCAGTGGACCACCGTAATGTCGAAACCTGGTTTATATTTCGTAACAAAATATAGAATTTTTTTTTATTCATACAAATTGATAAGCAACAGTGGAATAAATATAGTAGATAAAACTAGTAGATTTGTATTGTTGTCTAATTATACGGTGAAAACACATCAGTAACATGTTATATACATTGTATTGACTTGAACTGTTTTTCTTTTACTTAAAAAAAAATTCACGATAAAACGGAAAACCAAGTTTTTTTTTCCCGGCAGTAATTTAATTTAATTTAATTTATTGATTTCACAGGTAGAAAAACAAAAACACAAATTTACATTAAATTAACAGAAACAGAAACGAAGGTTAGCACCCCTGTAGGATCACAAAAAAATAAACTAAATTACTGTCGTTGATCTCCTGATGCTACTACTTAGGAAGTAAACAAACATTGAATCCGGCTAGCCTAAAATTGAAAACCGCCCAAGCCTAACATGTACATAGTATGTACATGTTGGATTCAATCAAAATGTGTGAAATAATCTTTTGATTAGTTGGTGTCAGGACGTAATATTTGATGTACATGTACATGTACATTGCCATCATAGTTGAAAGGTTCTGTGATGTAGTCTCATAATGTGCCCAGGCTGTAAAAATAGCCAGTAAACATGACAGTTAAGGTCAGGTTTTGCTACATGTAATATAATTGATTGTCACCTCTTTTTGTATGTAAGGTAGTTCCATCTTCTGAAGTACTTTGGCTTTGAGGTGGCATCAGTACTTTGGCTTTGAGTGGCGCCTCGTTGTTGTTGATTATAGGCCAATAGTTGTCTGGACAATAATTGAGTGGTTTGATGTTCACATAGTCCATTTCCTGACCTTAAGGGTCAAGAACCAATCATCAGGCTTGGCACTCCTACCAAGAACCAAATCTCTTAATAATACCTTGTTTGTTCAATGAGGAAGGAAGGATTTCAATAATCCTTTTAATGGGACTGTGAAGTTAGTTGGTGTTTAGATGACTGTGATTTTTAGAATTAAGAGGGATCTGTTTAGATACAGCTAGACCTCCCATCAATCCTTAGTACATAATCTCATGGATCTTCTCATACATGTACATACATAGCTAGTTGATGTGTGGTGTCATGAGTTATGTCCCATCACTCATCAGTGTAAGTGTAAGGTGTTTGTAAAGAGGGGATGCACACAGGGATTTTTTAAAAGGTCACTTGGCAGACGTTTTGGTTTGATTAAGGGCCCAAAGAAACTAATGATGATATCCACTACTTACTCATTTCAGGATACAGGTCTGTAAAACCATGATTTTCATGATTATATTATATTTTAAAGTATTTGTTATCTGTTTTCAATGTTCTGATTAACCAGTTCGCGTCGGGAATAAAAAAGTTTTTCTGGGCCCCTCTCCGGGTTTATTTTACCCACACACACCGTGAATGGAAGCTTCCACAGCGGGTGGCCACGTCTTCCGTGCATGTCACCATACACGGGTGGCTCAACCGAGCATGCATACCAATATTCCGGAGTTTCCTTTGGCGTGTTTAGACGCTGTCCGATCCACGGTGCAAACAAAAATTGCATGTATACACGGCCTCCGATGCGAACTGGTTAAAACAAAAAAAGGCCAGTAAAATACAATGTAGCTTAAAAAAAAGTAAAATTCATTTTTTGGGCATCTTGGTCGAGCGGTTTAGTGCATCGGATTTGTGTTCTGATGGCGGAGTCATCAGAATGTGAGTTTGAATCCCAGCCATGACCGGGGTACTTGTGTCCTTGAGCAAGACACTTTACCATAATTGCTTCTCTCCACCCAGGGGTAAATGGGTACCTGTGAGGGCAGAGTTGGTTGTTGTGTTTGATTAGCCCATATGTGTTGTAATGGCAGCAATTGAGCTGTATACTCCCCAGAGAGCTGCGATGGTTTCAGGAATGATTTATGCGCCTGATGAGCAGGGGTAATAATTTAATGTGCCTTGAGCACCAGATTGGTGGATACGTGTGCTATAAGTCCACGTTATTATTAATAATATCATGGATTTCATGTGCATTACTCTAGAATTAATAGCTTTCCAAAGAAGTATAAAAACCTCCCCCATACATGTACATGATATCAGCTTTCATGTTGCACGTAATGATGGCAAGATTCTCAGACTTTTTCCATAGTTACGTACATGTACTAATGTATTCAAACATTTGTGTGAATGAAAGTGGTTTGCACATATTTCAAGTTAGGGGAAAGTGGTTTTTATAGCAGGGACATAACCTTCAATTAACATGGGAGTCTTGTGGCCCTGAATTGCATGTGATCAGGGGTTTCTGTTTTACAAAATGTCCACATGTCCACATAGGGATATGTACCTGTACAAACACCTAGTATGAAAATTACTTTCCTTTGAAATGGAAGATTTTGGTGTATGTACATGTACAGTGTACATGTACATACAGTATGTATACAGTACATGTACATGTGTAGGTACATGTACGTGTAGTTTAGACACTAGTGCTGGGAGTAAATGGTTAATTCACTAACAATTTAACCAAAACTTTCACAGACGGTCAACCAAAAATTGGCACTCGACGGCTACACAATTTACATGTAGATATACATTTATGTAGTCAGCAAATAGAACAATGTGAAGTATACATGTACATGTATATTTTCAATCAAAAAGCATCAGTAAACTTCCTGCAGTGATTGTTTTTATAATAACCAAGTCTAGAACAGCAAAATGGGAAGCAAATTCTTACAAAGTTGTTGGTCGTATTTTTTAAATATTAGTTTCGGTTAGCCAGTTTCAGTTACTGCATCCATCTTAAACTAAAGACACCAATTCCATGCCCTATTGAAAGTCTGCTCTGATCTTGACGATACTGTCTCCTTTAAGCCAGTGATTTGAGAGAGAGCTGTGGGAGAGAATTGCTTTTCTTGGTTTGCTGTTAATTTTAAGAGTACTCCATCAACTCTTATCATCACTGTGTTATCACTTACACAGCTCTCCATTACCAATACAGTTATATGTACTAGATAATCATGTTATCTCGGTGTTATAGAGAAAGCTAATGTACAATGTAGTGTATTGTACTTGTACAATGTACTGTACATACCGTACATTGCACATCAAGTGGAAATTTTGATTGCTTGTACATGTGAAGAGTTTTATAGCAAAACGTGATAAACGCCATCATCGTTCACAGGTAGGCAAACACAAGTTCCATCTCAGTTTTTAGCAAAATGCGATATTACCACTATATAAACTCAATCATTATACACGTTTTATTCCAAACCACGATAAACGCCACGCCAGCTTCTCTGCAATATTCTTTTTCTCAAAACAGCTCAAATGGATAGTTTTGCTATGAAACTCTTCATGTATAACCATTAGTTTCCACAACAAGGATTTGTATCACTGTTACAAATGTATCACTGGTCCTATAATTTGTGGGTGTTTTGGTTTTTTTAATTTTTTTAAATTTATTTATTTATTTATTAATTTTCTTTATAGAGGGGAGGGGGTCAACATGTACATGTATGTACATTTACATATTTAAACATGTATGTTTGCACCCCCAAATATCGTCACTTGTAATGCAAAAAAAACACAAAGTTTTGATCTTTTGACCTGCATGGCACTTCCTTCCTTGTTATTATAAGAAAGGTGCATACATGTTCATAGCCCATTTCACTACACCCCCAAAATTGTACATGTATGTATACAGTACATGTACATTCTTTGATACAAATTTTACAGTAATGTTTTATTGTCCCACGTGCGATTGCTTTTGCAAACTTTCACAATACGCCAAATTTTAAAAGACAAGATTTCATGAGGGTTATACATTATCCTTGGTCATGCACTATCCGATGTGTTCATGTCATGTACAGTATTCTTCTATGAGGGCCCTCTAACCCCCAGTCTTTGGAGAGGTAATTGGTTTGAAATGTCAGTGGAGTCTAAAATTCCAGACTCTCCACGTTCTGCCAAAAGACGGGGCGGACATCACAGATCTTCTGCCCTATGTAGGGCATGGAATCTCTGTCCTAGTTTTAGATGAACAGTGACTGCAAATTACTGGCTCATTTATGCAACGGCAACGACCTTGTAATGTGGGTATTATTTTCAGTCACTGAGTTAATCTAAAACTAGTACTCTGATTCCATGCCCTGTTGATCTTGATGATATTGTCATTTTAAAAGGACAATATCATCACGGTCAGACCAGACTTTCAAAAGTGCATACATGTAGATAAGGAGCCAGTGGTTGCATACTAAATGATAATTATGCTTTAGCCACAGTAATGTGATCTTATCGCTCTTTGTTGTCAAGACCAGCATGTGCTTGTGGGGTATATTTTCAGTCACCGAGTTCACTGATGTTGATTCCATGCCCTGTATAAAGTCTGCTCTGATCTTGAGGATATTGTCCCTTTAATGTACATGTGTACAAGGAGATTTTTTGGCAGGAAGAAGAAAGTAGAGGATTAGTGAATAGGACAAGGAGAATATAATAAAACAGACAAATAGACTAACATGCAGCAAATGTAAAGACATGGATATTGTTTGTGGAGAAAGGAAAATAGAACATTAGTCATTCCCTTCCTGTATGTTGACATCATGGGGGTGAATGGTGTGGATACACCTTTTCTCTCCTGAGATGGATCGATTCCCTGCGGTTACCAAACGACACAATACCCGGCAACATTTTCAATTTGTCACTACTGTAATTTTTGTAACTAATGAATCCTTTTTTTGTTTGTTTTACAGATGAAGGCTATAGTCTGCACTGAATGTTGATGCCACAGACTTATTAGATACTTGGGCCTACATGTATACATATATCAATCATCTACAGGATTTGGCTCACGGTGTAAACCAACCCCACTAAATGATTGATTCCTCAATCCCAGGATTATCGGAGAGAAATATATGCGGCATTCCAGCATGGATCGATGACAAATTGTAGTGGTTTGATATTAAGCATCAAGTTACTTTCCTCAGAGTCAGACACACTTAAATCTTCTGTTACTTATATGTTGATATAAATAAATCATGCAGGGTATATACACATCACTAACAGGGAAATGGACTACAATTCTATATCCTGAGGAAGGCAGTGCCATAAGTGGACTGATTGACAAATGAAACTGAATTCTTGAAAGAAGGCATCTCAACTCTTATTAAATTTGGTAGAAGGGTTCTCACAAGCAAAAAAGCCTTCTGGTATGTTAAATAGTTAATCCAATTGAAATTCTAAGATGCTCGAAAACGGATCACTACATGAAGTTTAGTTTCCATGTGTGATTTATAGAGATTAATGAGATCATTCAACTGGACTCTTTAGATACAGAAATACAAAATAGAAAAGTTGTTGACCTTGTTTGGACATACTGTCAGTGGAGCCGCTTGAATCTGCACGATACAAATTGAGATGAGCAGTTGATGAATGAGTTTTGAGAATTTAAACCATGACAAATTGTGCGAAATGGTTACTTCCCGTTGAGAAGCTCTTAGCCTCTGTTGGCTTTGATCCAAGAAGATAAATCCTTTGTATGTGATTCTGTGTTAGGGCATCAAAGAGTGTGATGATGCGGTAACCTGTGATGGAGTACCAGCTAAGAAAGGGCCACAACGGCAATGCTCACATGTCAAGATGTGATTTCTTACGATGGATCCAACGGAATGGAATCCTAATGAGATTAATCATTATGTTGATTGTCATCATGGTGATTATACCACTACTGACGCATTATTATCTCAGTAATGCTGACACACCAGCCACCATTGGCAGAGAACCTCTTCAAGTATCACTGGAAAACATCCACGCAATGAAACCGCAGGAACTGAAGATCCATTTGGAGGAGTTGCATCGCATCCGTGGCTCAGTACAGAATGAGCTACGTGGTCTTGAGGAGAAACGCAAGGACATGCAGAACAAGATCGATCAGTACACCAACCTCATTGCCGAGAAGAATCAAGAAACGAGGAATGCTCAGGACAGGCTGGACAAAGTCAACTTTGAGATAAATCAAAAGCGTAAGAACTATGAGGAGGTTATGCAGCGTGCTATGCTGTATATTGGAGCTCCAAAACAAATCCTGCCTCAACTGGAGGACAACGGCGATGTGGATCCGCCACAAGCAAGTTCAAAGTGTCGACAGCATAACTGCTTTGATTACTCGCGTTGTTCACTCACGTCACATTTTCCAGTTTATATATATGCGGCAGAAGATGTAGTGCTTTCAAAGCGACCATTAGACCATTTTATCAGGACCAGCATTGCCAATGTCATGACAACCAACCCTCATGTTACGTTTGATCCCAATATTGCATGTGTGTATCTTGTGTTGATTGGAGACACTGAAGACCACTGGCAGAGTGCAAACAGTCTGGAGTTGGAGGCTAGACTGCACAAACTTCCACTATGGAAGGGGGATGGCAGAAACCATGTTTTGCTCAATCTTGCGAGAAATGTTTCAATGAGAAATATACTTTATGGTATGAATACAGATCGTGCCATGGTGGTGCAGTCCAGTTTTGATGCATCGCAATTCCGACAGGGTTTTGATATTATTGCCCCGATGCTTTTAGGGAAAGAATCGGTCTATGACTGGAAAGACACCCCTCCCCAACTACCCGCTAAGAGAAAATATCTGATGTCTTTCCAAGGAATGTTATCACCGTATGCTAACAAACAATTTGATCACACCCATGTCGGTGTAGAGGATGTTGTTATGAGTAGGCGTCTTAAAGAATCCAATAGCACTAGAACAAAATCAGTGAGTGAGTTTATCCGTGAAGAACTCAACAAATTAAGAACTATTCAAGGAAGTGAGTTTTATATTGAGTTAAACTGTCCACCTCTCGATGTGGATCCATCAACTGTTGATTTATCAGAATGGTGGATTTGTAGAACTAATGAAAGACTAAGTATTTTAAAACAGTCAACTTATGTATTAATTGTGGCTCCTGATGACCATATTGTGTCGTCAACAATGATACAAAAGAGACTATTTGAAGCATTAAAACGTGGAGCAATTCCTATCATCTTAGGAGAACATGTTCATCTTCCATTTAGTGAGTTTATCACATGGAACAAAGCTGCAATAATCTTACCCAAAGCCCGGGCATCTGAATTACACTTTTACCTAAAGACAATTCAGGATAATGATATTTTGTTACTCCGCCACCAGGGTTGGTTCATCTGGACCACATATCTGAGTTCCACCAACGCTGTCATCAACACCATCCTAGCAACCTTAAGAACTAGGTTATTAATCCCAGCGAGCATTATACGTGGTGAGCAGTCACCAAGTATATTTCCAAGTGGCATCCCACCAAAACAGAAGCAAGTTCAGAACATGATGCCTGAATCAGATGACTTCTTCCCACCACCAGAAATCCCCTACCCATCCCTCAAGTACCTCCGTAATTTCACCTACAGCACCATCAACCGTGATTTATCTTGGAACAGTTTACCAGGGCCTTTCAAACTCTTTCCCAATACCCCATTTGATCCTCTGCTTCCCTCCGATGCCAAGTTTATTGGGTCAGGTCTCGGCTTTCGGCCGATTGGAAAAGGATCTGGAGGCACGGGGAGGGAGTTCCAAGAGGCTCTTGGTGGTAATGTCCCTGGCGAACAGTTCACCATTATCATACTGACGTATGAGAGGGAGGCTTTGTTGATGACCTCACTAGAGAGGCTAATGGGATTGCCTTATCTCAATAAGGTAAGAAGTTAAGAAAGTAAGGCTAAACTGTTATTTAATAGGCATACATGAATGTGCACTAATAGTCTAATAGGGAGCCTTTGTTGAGGACCTCTCTAGAGGACTTCTCTATATAGAGCCTTATTGGATGGGTAAAAATTGTTGTTTAGCTGCATCTAAATACAATAAAGCTCTATGTAAGTTATACAGTGTATTTTTGGTACTCAAATGTAATCGGATTTTTTTTTCATATTGTGTTCTGAGAATAAAACACATTGATCAGCGCATGAGACAAGTGCAGACGCGTGATACCATATGCATTTATAGCGTGCATGACGTTACATGGGTACATCAAGCCTCGATCTTAACCACAGCCACCGCATCCATTGCCGTGGTACCCCTCTGAGTTGGCCGTAATGCCCCTTTGGTTGGCCTTGAAATTTTGAGGCAGCCAAGGCCAAAGTGGTCGTGCCCTCTCAATCCTTAACCCTAACTCCCTAGACAACAAAAGCAGTTGAAGGATTTTGAAGGATTTTTATTGTTCAGTAACAATGCTTAGGGAGTTAGGGTTAAGGTTGAAGCCTGGTACATTTACGATGTACATCATGTGTACAATTTGTTTTGATGAAATTCTTTGGGGAATTCTTTCAGGAACAGTGCCCTCTATTTTCCAGTTTGGGAAGTTGCAGATTATTTTCCAATTTTTCTCAGAAATGTTTGTATTTCTTGGGTCTTTTTACAAATCTACCTTTGCCTCAAAATCTTGAAAGAAGAGAAGTAGCCTTCAAAGCCATCTCTAGACCAAAGGGAGACCCAGGCCCGCTACCCATTTGTTTTCAGTTTTTTTTTTACTTTTGTCAAATCACCCCCTGTAGAAATTTCCTTTCATTGTATTAATACAGCAGTGTTATTTTTGTTTCTTAACCTTCATTGCAGGTTTTAGTGGTATGGAATTCACCAAAGCCTGCAGCTCCAGATATTATATGGCCTCAAATTCATGTTCCAATAAAGGTAACAAAACGGGTGCATTTTTGTGACCCTGACCAGAAACTTGTTTGGTCATTGGTTAAGCATTTTCGCGAGTTCGGTTGTGCTGCAATGACGTCATTGTTCTGACCAAACATGAAGTGCATGTATGTGATCAGTAATATACTTGGTTTCAAGATGGCGGATTGTAAAAAGTAACAAAGGTTTTTTTAAAATTAAAACATGATGGAATAATTTTGTTCATATACAAGTTTATTACTAGCAATCAGTAGTAAGTTCCATTTAGCAACATTTTAATTACACTGTATATTTTGAGAAACATTGAGGACTGAACACATCACAAACAAGTTTCTGTTCATGTTAGCCAAATCACGCCCCTGGTGTTGTATGGGGGCACTTCGATCACGAATATCAGTTATTGTTACTATCGTTACTTTTAATGAAAGAGTTAACTCAAGTCTTACATCAATCCCTATTAAAATTGCTGGAACCACAACTGGAAACACTAAACCACTATAAATGTGTAACAACACATTGTTTTGATTATAAATAAATATAAGGTTTATTTAGCCCTAAACATATCTCACGATATGCAAAAACGTTAATTCTATCACCGTGGACAAATGGATTAAAACTATTCCAAGAAGTGCGTAGAATGAGAGTGACGACTGATTATAAAGATTCAGACTTTGTCAAACTCGGCACGAAAGGAAGACAAATTATACCAAAAAAATAGTGGGTTGTGGATATGAATATTTAATGTTAGATGTGTTGTATGATTTATTATTATAAGTTGTAAAATCTGATTAAGAAGGGTAAAAGGGTTGTGTGTTCTAAGGTTTAATTTTTTTAAATAAAAATTAAAAAAATATATATAAATAAATAAATTAAAAAAAAAATAATAATAATAATTATGATGAAAATGATATTTTGTTTTGTGGATCTATGTAAAAGTGGATTAATGTCAAATAAAAATAAAACAAGAAAAATAAACAGAAATTATTAAAAAGGGTTATGGTTATGAGAAGGTTATAGCCGGCAAGAGTTCTTAAACAGCCTTTTTTAAAATTTATTTTAGAAATAAAAAAAAATAAAAATAGCATGACTCGTCAGGTGCAGTATGCTATAAGGCTTACGGCAGGTTTCGTCTCATGAGACTGCACGACCTGCCTGTTAAGTACTCTTTTTAAAGAATAGTAGGGGAAATTATATATAAAAACATTTAAAAAAAATTAAAAATAGGACATCTCACCTATTATGTGAAGAAAAAATAAAAATTGGAGGAACTAGGAGGGTCTAATAATTTAAAAAAAGACGACCACATACATATAAACAAATCCCTGATCCAAGATCCAATCTTGGTCTGCCAGCAAACTGATTCAAATCAACATATCCCAAACCCAAGAATCTATCCGGGTGATGTGAGACACGTACTACATTTCAGAAGATTTGCACGTTGAGGTTTTGCGATTTACTGGACGTTTAAAATCCGTCTGCGTATGAATGTTTGCTTGATTTGTGTGGCCTCTCTTAGCCACCATATAATAAGAAGAACTTATGCAACACACGTATCCACCAAACTGGTGCTCAAGGCGCATTATATTATTACCCCTGCTCATCAGGCTCATAAATCATTCCTGAAACCATCTCAGCTCCCTGGGGAGTATACAGCTCAACTGCTGCCATTACAGCGCATATAGGGCTAATCAAACACAACAACCAACTCTGCCCTCACAGGTACCCATTTACCCCTGGGTGGAGAGAAGCAATTATGGTAAAGTGTCTTGCTCAAGGACACAAGCACCATGGTCGCGGTTGGGATTTGAACCCACATTTTGACGACTCAGCCATCAGAACACAAATCCGATGCACTAAACCGCTCGACCATGGCACTCCATTCATATGTTGTGAATGGAAAATTTGGTCTGGGATCCAATAACCGTGTATACGTGTTTTTTTTGGTTATCTTTTTTTTTGTTAAGTGATACATGCTAACACTGTTAGCATGTATCACTTAACCAAAAAAAAGATAACCAAAAAAATAAAAAAATAAAAAAATAATAATAATGCTTCACTGCACCGATTTTGAAGCCAACCTATAACCAGAAACATTTTTTTTTTGCCTTTGATAAAGGGATTTCAAATTTGACAGAGGATCTTTACTTCAGGATATACATGTATTTAGACCTCTGGGGTTAATACTGTGGCCACGGTCCCATTGGTTTATATATGATGCGGTAAAGACTACGTGTCAAACTTATCTTTTTAAGGCAGTGGTGTTTCTTTGCTTATGATAAGGAAATAAGTAAAGATGAACTGAATCAGTGGTTGACTGATGTAAATGACCTTAGGCCAAGCAAAGTAAATGTTGTGTCTCTGGTAACCCGACCAACCCAATAATATCCACAAAATGTATTCTGCAATTTTATTTTCATGATTTTTTTATTAAATTTTTTTTTTCAGGAATTTTGTTTTTCTAGGTGTGTATTTTTTAAACACTATTACAAAATAACGAAGAAAACGAACCAATTTTATGATCAAATTTGTTTAAAATTTGTATTTTTAAACATTGCACGTACATGTACATGTATTGCATACATTTGTACATATGTGCATGCATCATATTCATATCAAAAAATATTAAAACAAAAATTTCCTACCTACCTATCCATGATATTTGTAGTGCTTGGACAGTTAACCTACAGAAACTGCACTAACAGTTTAGAAATTTGCTAACCAGCTAACCGAAACCAGTATTTAAAAAATACGACCAATAACTTTGGAAGAATTTGCTGCCTGTTTAGTTTTTCTAAACTTTGTTTTCTGCCGCATTGTGGCAAGTTAATTGATGCTTTTTGATTGAAAATGTATACATATTGTGCCATTTGCTGACTGTCTAGTTTGGTTAACCGGTTAACTGACCGAGAAAGTTTCGGTTAAACGGTTAGCGAACTAACTGGTAACTCCCAGCACTACATTTTTGTTAATTGTTTGTTGGATGTTCAATCTTCAATCTTTTGTTGTATGGATGTCCTCATACTGTTACTTTTTTTCCTCTTGTCTTTATCAGGTTATTCGTACAAAGAGGAACAGTCTAAACAATCGATTTCTTCCCTATGATGAGATCGAGACGGAAGCCGTTCTTTCTCTTGATGACGATGCTCACCTCAGACAGGATGAGATTCTCTTTGGATTTAGGTTAGTTTCAAAAATTGATTTTCAAAACTGTTCTGAGGGGTCAAACACTCCTAAACATTTTGAGTTTGAACCACATAAGGCTTTTTACGCACAAAAAAATATTAAAAATTTGTAATATACTGTAAAAGAAGCGGTACGTTTTCTTCGTAGAGAAAGCGCCTCTAGCACCGATTGGAATCCCTTCGGCTATTCACCGCAAACTTCTTCTTCACCACCTCATAAATGTCGGTAGTTCCGTACTTCATACTCTTACTGTGTTCGGAATCTGTTAGTGTGTCAGCATGCGATTCATATGGGATTGCTACATCAGCAATGTAGGCATGTTTAGATGATTTATCAATGACTATCAGATCTGGGCAAAAATTGCCCGAAGTTGTGTTGATAAGTGGTTCGGTGTAAATAGTTTCATCGCCGTACTTCTTAACTAAAAATCTAGTGATTTGTTTACATACGTAATTGTGTCTTTGCATTCGTATTGATAGGGAATAGCAACGTCTGCTATAAAAGCATGATTCTTAGTTTTGTCCAAAACTATCAAATCAGGTCTAAAGTTCCCACCATTAGTATTGATGATAGGCTCAATAAAGATCGAGTCATCACCATACTTTCTAGATAAAAATCTAGCTACTTGTTTGCAGACTTCATTATGGCGTCGCATTCTAATTTGTTGCATATTAGGGCAACGTTGAAGAATATGAGAAGTTTCAAAAGTGCTCCCGCAAAGTCGACAAGCAGTTGATCCACCCGTATAGGCAAGGTTATTGCGACAGGGAAGAGTTTTCGCCCTTAACGCAATGGCTTTAGTATACAAGCCACCTTGTAAAATAGATGGGTTATCAATCCATGCAGAAGAGTGATCAAAGGCAAGGGCCCCCTGCCCTTGCTTGGTATTAGCATGCTCGTTCAAAAGCCTCACGGTCTGTTTGTTTATTCTATCTTTATTCTGGATATCTCTTTCAATACAAAGTACTGGTCTCCCAAGAGGTCCAGATTAAAACATTATTGTATTCTACACTACATGTATTTAAAATGTACAAAATTATATACAAGATATATTTACAGTATGTGTACATAATAATATACACAGTCATAACATAGTATTAAGTTTAAAAGTGTAAACATATAAATGTACATTAGGCCTATATATCAATATACATGAAATCATAATCAGCATTAATGAGTACTGATGGCATTTTTAAAAATATGTGTAGTCTGAGCATGTATAGAGTGTTTGACAGCTAGTTTGTCAGCTTCAGCGTTCTCCAGCCCAAGGGTCCGACTTAACCTCACCAATTCACGTTGAATAGGACGTGAAGCATATAAAAAACGGATTGTAGCATCGTCAGACTTAGCGAGCCTAATCAAGGCACCATATCTGGTTTTATTAGCCAGATTAGTTATGTCCGGAAGACCCAACCCACCTAAAGCGGTAGGTGTCTTCAAAAATTGTGTGCTAGAAGTATTTGGGAGATGTAAAATAGAGCGGACTGCCTTATTGATACACCTTTGTATAGCCATGTGCGTATTCGCTGGGTAGACATTCATGGTAAAATGGTAAATTAATCTCGGAATAATATAGGTCTTAATAAGATGTAACTTCTGTTGGGGCTTTAAAAAGGCACCAGAAATCGAAACCAGCCACCCCTCCAAAGGAGTTATAAGATTATGTTTGGATTTTCCCATCACACCAAACTTCTGACCAAGGTATTTAGTAGTATCAGACGGTAGAACTACTGGTATAGAGACCCCTTGAATGTACCATTCAGCCTCTGTTTGTGGAATCAATTTAGAAATGTGCCTTCCATCGATACGATGGACCATCGTCGCACCGAATACCGCTGACTTCAGAGCATTGACCTTCATAAAACGGTCTTCAAAGAACCTGCGACAGCAGTCTAGTAAGGAGGACAGACCGGTCTTACTCTCAGCTAACAAAACCAAATCATCTGCGAAAGCAAGAGAATTCACCTGAACACCACCCATCTCCAAACCAATAAATTCTGGTAAGATATCCATTAACTCGTCAAGGATGAGGTTAAACAGTCTAGGGCTAAGTGGACAGCCCTGTTTCACCCCACATCGCATCGGAATAGGATCCGATCTAGTATCACCTGCCACGATACATGTACTGACATTCGTATAAAGGTCTTCAATACACCTTATGAAATTATCTGGAATATTATGCCTTCTCAGGGCCCTTGAGATCGAGCTGTGATGGACCGAGTCAAACGCCTTAGATAGGTCCAAAAACATAATATAATATGATTTATTCTTCGCTCTATAATTAGAGATAAGCTGGTCCAATAAGGAGATGTTCACCAAACAACCATCGACCGGAATGAAGGCTTTCTGCCTAAAGTTTAAGGCAGTAGCATCTGTGAGTCTACCATTGATAATTTTTGTATATAATCTTACTAGATAAGAACCAATAGTAATGGGCCGCCACTTCGACATATTCGTGGGATCTACATCTCCCTTCGGTATCAAGATTGTGTTATTTAATTTGAGTTGTTCAGGGACCGAACCTGATTCCAGCCAAAGATTCATTAAGATTGACAAGTCCAAGGCACTAACCTTATTTAAATCCTTGAAATGGATTTTATCCGGACCAGCTGCCCCGTTTTTCTATATACCCCTCAGGGCTTTCGTAACTTCGTCACTCGAGATTGGATGCAGGATACCGGAGATATCCAAGTCCTCCTTCATCGGCTTCGCTATGAAGGGTACATTGTCGCAACAGGGTTCCTTACCAAAGATACCCATATAACTAGCATGGGTGAGATTTGTCCGGATTTCTGGATTTTTCATATTGGTGTTGGTTTTATTTGTGGAATAATATTCACGCGTGACTTGGCGATGTCACTCCCTCTGAAATATTGCGGGTAGCACAATGATTACGTGGGAGTAATTGTATTGAAAGTAACGGCAGACTATGCATCTTGACTTGTATTCCAACGCGCAGGCAGGGTACACATAGCGACGTTGTAACCACGTGTACGTGTACGTGTACACTCAGACTGTACTGTACATGTACAGTACATGCGTTTAATGTAGCGATAAAACATGGACGCCAGTTGATTTAGTACGCGTATGGTTTTCAACAGCAAATACGTTGGAGGTTTTGCGGTATTTAAGAGGCTTACCTGACCTACGATAATTACGTAAAATGGCACATCAAATAATTGACCGAGATGGGGACCTGTCTGTTGACAAAGGCGCAAAAAATCCGTGGAAATTTTCGTGGTTGGAGACGGAGATGGATCGTACGGCTTCAGATTGCACCACAGAGCGTAAAGCGGGCCCCGGACCCCACGCCATTAGGGCTCGCGCTTCGCGCTCGCAGGCATGTGTGATATACATGTTAACAAAATTTTGTGGATTTTTCATTATTGTCCGGTCTCACCCCTGAACTAGTGAAGGCAGCGCCGCAGTCGGGCGCTACCGGCCCCAAAGGTTGGTTGTCTAAAAGATGACAAGCTAATCTCTTCCTATCGTTATTATAAAAGTGTTGGTGTACTTTATATAAAATCTGTTTTCTCTTACGATTAGAAATGTCGCTGGGTAAGGAAGGCACTACAAACCGTTTCCTCAAAGAGCTCTTAGCACCCTTCATCCCCAGATGACGAAGAATGTTATTGTAAGCCAATGTGTGAACATTATCTCTCTGCTCTAAAATGGCGAGCAGATCAGATTGTAAAATATTACCAGAGTCTAGAGCCTGGTTACGATAATCAAGAAAGAAGTCGGAAAATAAAGAATTATTCACCGATACCACGGCAGAACCAACTGACGATCGAGACCCTCCTCACAACCTTAAATTGTTCGACTAACAACTTATAGGTGGCTACGGCGTTGACCCTTGATGGATTCCAACGTCCGATTTGTAAAAGATTTCAGTAAAGACATATTAATATGCTTAATGTCCATAGGCAGGTTGGCTTCAACGCTCGCCAAAATAGATAAGTCCTCATCGCTCCATCGATCTCTTCTAACACCATTGGATTCCGACCCTCCACACATATTATCCAGAAAATTATCCGGATGAGATCTCTTAGCATGGAGTCTCAACCCCGGGAAAGAGCCAAAAGATCGGTCGCACAACTCACAGGAAAAACCAGACGGAGGAGTAGGGCTCACTACCAAAGGAAAATTACACTTAGGATAGTGACACGCAATGCTACCCATGGTCAGATAGACCTTCTGACATTTCTTACAGCTATAAGAAATTTTGATATTATGACTAACAAGATGCTTTTTAATGGAAGGATGACCATTATAAGGCTTTTTACACCGAGGACATGTAAAAAATTGAGTATCGTCAGGATATGAGAGCAGAATGTGATCAACGAGATTCGCACCGTCCCCCCAGGGAGCGGGCCGGAGAACCGCAGCAGCCGAACGGCCAGAGACATGACATGACTCCTTGTCATCATGCCAAGCAAAGATTTTCGTTAAAAACGTTTATTAAAATCGGGGACAACAAAATTCAAAACGAAACCGCACAACAAAACCGCACACCACACAAAATGAAAAGCCACAAGTAAAAAGATCTGA